>JAKWJA010002497.1:70074444-70657396 GCA_027704765.1 Solanum habrochaites | reverse complement strand
TCTTTTTTTTTTTATTTACCCCCATTAGACGGCTTGTGCACGTGCCACCTGGTTTTGGGGATTTACTTAATCTGACTTGGTTTCATACATAAAATTGTTTGTTGGCTTGTCTTTACTTTCGCATCTTTGTTAGTATTGGGTTTTAGGCTGACTTGTCCTTGTGGGATAAAAGACGAGTGTGCCATCACACCCCTTTTTGAGTCGTGACAATATGCTAGGATGTATCTTCTTAAGAAAAGAAGAAATAAAAAAATGTAGAATGTGATATAAGATCAATATTGCACAGATGCAAAATGAAAATAACATATAGAGAATTACTCACTAAAGGTCATACCTCGGAAGAGCACCAATCTCTTTCGGTGAAATCTTATTTGTGTAATGAATTAAATCTATACTTAGAACGAAGTAGGTTTGGGAGTTTTGAGAATAAAATGGGAGCACAGGATTATACACCTACGTTTTTCATAAACAAATCATAGTATATGTGTGTGCTCAGCGCATGCTGTGCGTGACGTGCATGTTTATAAATTATTTTAATTAAATTTTAACAATGTATAAAAAAAAGCAAGTCAATTAGTGTTTGAGATAAACAAATGGGAAGCATTAGCCATATACTTATGGATGTTTCGTAAAAAGAAGTTAAGAAAATCTAGAATTGCATGAGATTAATATAGTAACACAGCGGAAATGAAAAATAAAGAGGAAGAAACAACTCATCAAAGGTCATACCTCAGGGGTAACAATCTCTTTCAAAAAACAAAAAAACTTATTTGTTTCACAACGAATCCCAAATCTATGAATAGAAAAAAATTATCTCAAGTTTTGAGAGGATGAATGGGACACGCTGCCATAGACGTAGACTTTTCAATGTGATAGTAATACATATTAATAAAATATTTATTGAATTTTCTTCAATTTATTGTAACTTGAGGAAATACCCGATTCAAAATAATATCATCTTATAAAAAAACATAATGAATATAAAATATAAGCGTCACTAAATAATAGATAACATATTTACATTATCCTTTAAATATGGAAAATTGTATAAATTACCGTAAATAAGTGGTCATTTTGAACCTCAAATGGATGACAAGGGTAAATTTTGGAACCACTAGGTGGGTGGAAAGGTAATTTGGAGCCAATAGGTGGATGACGGGTACTTTTGTACCATTTTCAATACTTCGAGGGTATTTTAGGTAGGAGGGAGAGAGCCCTTTTCCTTCCTTGTCCCCTCTCTTTTTCCGATCAAATATTATAATAAGTTGATTGTAATCTATCTTCATTTAATATTTGAGTTGGGCGCGTTTTGACTTTTATTCAACATTAAAGAATGGTTTGGTATGAAAGAAAATATTTTTCGAAAACAATCCCCGCAGACCCCCCTTCCCCATTCGCACCATTCCCACACCAATCAGAAAATCAAAAAAAATAAAATATTCAAAAAATATTTTTTAAAAAATACTTTAATTTAAAGTTCACTTTACGTACCACGCCCAACCCCACCTCTCAAAATTTTTCTTAAATGTATATTTTAAAAAATATTTCCAATTTTAAATTTTTCATTTTCATTTTTTTGTGTGTGTGTCTTGTGTAAATTAATTTAAATTTAATTCAATATATATTAAAAAAAAGAAGAAAGATGAGGATTTTTGGGTTTGAAGATACACAATGGACTTATGATGTTTCCTCTAAAAAACAGGTTAAGAAAATGTAAAATTGACATAGATTTAATAAGTGCGACGTGAATGAAAATAAAAGATGATGAAATCACTCATCAAAAGGTCATACCTCACGAGTAACAATCTCAAAAATTTCACCAAAGCTTATTTGCTTTCCGAATTCAATCTATGAATAGAAAGAACAATATTTCAAGGTTTGAGATGATGAGGGAGCAATGCGACATAGAACTTAACTTAGACTTTCATTTTGATAGTGTGTATGTTATAACAAACCATATTTTATTGGACGTTCTTCAATTTAAATGTGACATGATGATACGGATTCAAACTATATAATTTTTGAAAAAAACAATAATGAATATAAAATATTAGCGTAGACAAAATAATACATATTGTATGTTATATTTCAGAAAACAAAATATTATAATAAATTGTTTAAATCTTTCCATTTAATATTTTGAGTTGATGTGTTTTTTTGACTTAACAACATTAAGAATGTGTTTGGTAACGAAGGAAAACATTGTCCAACAATGCCCCAGACCCCCCCCCACGTCCCGCACAACCACCATCACCGACCACAACCAAAAAAATTAAATATCAAATTTGTTTTTTAATAGTAAAAAAAAATCCTTCACATTTTAAAAGTTCAATTTTTTACTCCCCCTACGCCTGATCAACCCACCCCTACCACGTACCACACCACCCTCACAAATTTTTTCTTAAATGTTTATTTTTCAAATATTTTCAATTTTAGAATTTTTTATTTTGTTGCGTACGTGCCGTGGCGTGTTGTGCGTGTGTGTAAATCAATTTAAATTTTAAGTCCAATGTATAAATAAAAAGAAGCAAAGTATTCTTACATACCCCAGAGCTTGAAACTTTTAATTCGTGTACACTTAATTATATTACCGTTTTACTTATCCCTGACTTTTTTATTCTTTAATCACTACACCTTTTTTTTGTTCCAACACTGCTCTTAACTTGACTACACGCACGCGACAACTGGCAAAATGGGATGTGAATTTCCAGTAGATAAATAATAGCCACTTAGATAATTAATATGACAAAATAAATAAATATCAAATCATTCCTCCACCTTCTTCACCTAAGCTTCTTCTCAACCTAAACTCTTTCAGACTAAGCTTCTCACTAAAACTTCTGGGACTAAACTTTTTTCCTTAGCTCTAAGAGTGTCATCGATGAGGTGAAATTCTTGTAGATTTTTAAGCTTTTGAATCTCTATACTTAAGTTCATAGATTTTTGCGGAGTTAAAGGCTGATTTCCGTGAAACTCCTTTTGAGTTTGAGTCTCGCTAGGATGTGTGAAGTTGGTCAATTAAATTTAATTTGTTTGAAATTCTTCAGTAAATGTTAACCTTGTTTTTCTTTACTTTTTATTTACATTTGTCTTTCTCCTCCTATTTTTCTTTTGAATTCTATCCCAAATATTAAGAAAAATGGAGCTTAATATGTTTTTTTTTTTTATGTTGTCAGCTCTATACTGTGGATAAAAATAACTTCCTCATACTCTAAAGAGTGTTTGTAATTTCTTCTCTACCGCATATGGACATAAGTGGACATGATGGAGGAATAAACAGTTCGGTGGTACTTTGAAATGGAATATAATTTAAATATACACCGAATAAAAAGCTTCAATAACTGGGGTAAGAATACTTTTTGGCCTAAAAAGAAATATGATTTAGGGATTTCAGAAAGATAAACAAATGGGCACATGACCATTAACCTATTATGTTCCACTAAAAAATGAAGAAAATGTAGAATTGACCTAAGATTAACAGTGTGGTGGTCGTGTAATGAAATACAGGATGAAGAAACACCTCTCAAAAAGTCATACCTCAAAGAGAAACCATCTCTTTCAAAGCAAAAACTTATTTCATTCGCAATCCATTCTAATATGAATAGAAAGAAAATAATTTCAATTTGAAATGTGAAATAGGAGGCACTGCGGCCATAAACCTAGAATTTTCAATAGTGTAGTGTGTAATATATATAATAAAAATATATATTTTTGATGCTCTTCAATTTTATTGTGCATTGATGAGAATCGTTCAAAAATAATATAATCTTAAAAAAAAAAAATATAATATTATATAATAATTAGGCTCAACAAATAATACATAACCACCCGTATTTACATTTCAAGAAAATCAAAATATTACAATAAATTATTTGTATCTTCATTTAATCTTGAAGTTGGAACTTAGATGTGTTTGGTACTAGGAAAACATTTTTCAAACAATCCCGAGACCCCATCGCCCCCCAAACCAAAAAAAAAAAGATTAACATATTCAAAATTTATTTTTTAAAAAACGCAATTTTAAAATTTTCATTTTTAACCCCCCATACCCCCCTAATCATCACCTAATCACCCTTACCATCACGCCATCACCACCCTCCCAATTTTTTTCGCTTAAATTTATTTTTTGAAAAATAGTTCAATTTTAGAATTTTTATTTTGTGGCTTGCGTCGTGCATCTCCGTGTGTGTAAATTAATTTAATTTTAATCTAATATATGATAAAAAAAAGATGATTTTGGATTTGAGATAATAAATGAGAGTATGTGCCATATAACCTATGGATGTTCCCCCTAAAAAGAAATTAAGAACAATAGAATAGTGACATAAGATTATAAGTTATGCTTGAAATGAAAATACATAAGAAGTTAACAACTCATATCAAAGGTCCATAATACTGCACCAAGGTGTAACAAATCTCGTTTCAGCAAACTAAGCTTTTATTTTCTTCCCTTCCGAATCAAATCTATGATAGAGATCAAATAAATTCAACTTTTGAGATAATGAAATGGGATATAACGCAATACCATAAAACTTAAAATTTTTAATAGGATATTGTTTAATATATAATAACCACAAAGATTTTATTGAATGTTCTTTCAATATATTGTGACACTTGATGAGTAAAACCCCGATTCAAAATTAATATAAGATTTTTGAAAATACACTACAATTGAATATCAGAATATTAGCATCAACAAAATAATATATACCGTATTTACAACATTTCAAGAAAATTAAAATACTTAGTAATTAAAGGGGCATTCAATCCCCGAGCTTCTAAGCCGTTGAGAACCGCTTCGGATTTTGCCCCTTAGATAGTGAGTAGAAAAAAAGGGTAGAGTTTTTCACTTTCACGTCACAATTCGGTCAAAGCTAAAAAAAACACCGCTGTTCGATTGAATGTCATCCTTGCCGGAGGCGAACCGTTTAATCTTCTTTTAATATTTGAGTTGGACCATCTTTCCCCCTTTATCAACAGTAAGAATGTGGTTTTGGTATGAAGGAAAACATTTTCGAACAAGCCCCTAGACTTCCATCCTCCCCCTCCCCCCCCCCCCCCTCTCCAAACTAAAAAATTTTAAAATATCAAAAAAAAAATTAAAATACTCAAATTTTTAAAAGTTTCATTTTTTACCTTATACCCCGCCTCCCTAACCTTATCACCACACCCCTCCCCTATCACCACCCTCCCCTCACCACACCAATTTTTTCTTAAATGTTTCTTTTTGAAAAATATTTTTAAATTTTAAATTTTTATGTGCGTGCAACGTGCATGTGTATAATGTAATTAAATTTTAATTCATGTTACAATAAAGGAAAGATGATTTAGGGTTTGAGAAAACAATGGGGTCACGTACATATAACCTATGATCTTCCCCTTTAAAGAAATTAATAAACATAGAATTGAATAAGATTAATATAATGCAGGCTTAATGAAAATACATATGAGAAAGAATCACAAAAGTCATACTTGAAGCATTCACACTCTATTTTAGCAAAAACTTAATGCATAACGAATACAATCTATGAATTAAAAGAAAACTAATTGAAGGTTTGAGATGATGAAATGGAGCACGGCCACCATTAAACCCTAGGATTTTCATAGTGATGTATGATATATATAATAAAAAAGATTTTATTGAATGTTTCTTACATTTATTGTGAGATTGATGAGTAACCAATCTCAAATTAATTAATCTTAGAAAAATAAACAATAAGATATAAAATTTAGCGTCAACCAAATAATCAATACCTTTATTTACATTTCAAGAAAACAAAATATTATAATGACTTGTTTGTATCTTCATTTAATATTTGAGTTGGAATATCTTTGACTCTATCAATAAACATTAAGAATGTGTTTGGTATAAAGGAAAACATTTTTTCGAACAAGCCCCCAGAACCCATCCCTCCACCAGATAAGAAAAAATTACAATAATTCAAAATTTATTTTTTTAAAAAAGAATCTTCAAAATTTTTGAAGGATCAAATTTTTACCCATTCCACCCTACACCTGATCACCCTCTACTAATCAACCTCTCACAATTTTTTCTTCAATGTTTACTTTTGAAATATTTCAAATTTTATTATTTTATTTTTTTACCGTTACTTTTACAACCTACCCCCCGCGAAAAATTAACCACCACCACCACCCCTTCTCACCCCAGATTTTAATTTTAAAAAAGCTTTTTAAAGAAAAATATTGCAAATTCTAGGTATATTCCTACCCTAAATCATCAAAAGTTAAAAATCTTTAGATCACATAATTTGTGATCTAAAGACTGTAACTTATGTAATTTAATAAAAAATATTTAAGCAATTAAATACATAGATGATTTGTTAACCTCAAATCTCGATATATTATCTTATATTTTTTTTGTTCATATCATAAAAATAACACTCTATACACTTTAAGGCTATATATGAGTTATAATCATATTTTTAAAAATAAATTACTTATAGTCATCTTATATCGAGTTAATAGTATAATCAATTAAAAATATATTTAATTAAAAATAAACATAGGTATTATTTAAATACTATTAATATATTGAAATATTTATTTTTTATTTTTATCGATACATTTCTTCAAACTTTTTTAAATTTTGACAACAGATTATAGTATTACGTTTACAATTACCTTTTTAAAATAATAAATCACTTAATATTAGTAGTACAGTTACCTTTTTGAATCAAAAACTACATATTTAGAAGATTTGAATTTAATCAACTTTCACTTTAAAACCGTTGCCCAATAATAACCCTCCCCATCAATGCCTATACACGATCACCATTGCATCTTCCCCAACATGCCTTACTCATCACCCATCACCACCCTCACTGATCAATTTCTTCTCCAAATCCACAACTCAAAGATTCACAATTATACTCTTCCACACACCTACAATTTTGTATCTTTTTAGAACCTTCATAAAGTTTTTCTTTCTGTAAGTTCGTATATAATGTCGAAGAAAAATTAGTGGCACAACAAGACCCCCGTACAATCGAAATTGATTGAGGAGTCATATCTGATTATTTTTTTATGTTTCTTCCGTTTAAATATTTTTGACTCAAACTCAAACGCACAATCCCTAGAAAAAGACAGTGTTCTGTAATTTGAAACTTCAAAAAAGAAAAAAAAAACACAGGCAAAGTGAAAAAGGCTCTCCAAAAAAGCGAAGAAAAGGGAAAAACAGCTATTTCTAACATCTTCAGAATCTGATTTGACTTTGTTGATCAAATAAAAAATCAAGAATAAAAAAAGGTCAACAAATGTTGAACTTTGATCGATCAACAAGACATCTCAAAAAAGAGTCATAGATACAAACTACAACAAAAGAAAGCCAAAAAGTGTTAAGAGGTCAGTAAAACGATTAATTTAAAATTTGGGTTAACTATTATATGTAGGAGATTTTATTTTTGATTTGTTTTGAACATCGTAATAATTTGTATAAAATTTGTATGGTTATGTATGAATTGGATTTTTTATTATTGTATATGAGGTGTAATTTTTTTGAGTTTGTTTGACAATTGTATTTTGTATAAATTTTGTATGAATTATGTAATGAATTGATTTTTTAGTTTGTATGGCGAACCTTTATAGTTTCGTAATCGCATTGTAGATTTTGACAATTATAATATGTCTTACATTGTATAATTTATGTATAATTTTGAGGTATAATTGATGTATTAGTGCGCACGTATGAGGATTAATTTTGTAGTTTGAAACTCACAGATTAATTTTTTAACAAGTGTAATATTATTATTGTATGAACTCTTGTGGATTGGATGTATTAGTTTTGTATACTTGTTATAAATGTTGTATGAATTGATATACACATTGAATTTATTACTTTGTATAACATGATTTGGTTGTCCATTTATATGAAAGTGTTTGAATGATGTTTGAATTGATAGATAAATTGAGTATTACTGTTGAATGTATTTTTGTATGAAAGTACCTTAGAATTTTTTTTTCATGCTTTCTGTAATGAATTCATTTGTTTGTCATTTCGTATACAGTGTATGATGAAGTTTCATTTCTATGAAATTAATATAATTCCGTTTAAACATATTAATTTAGTATTTATCCAATTTTATAAGTAGAAGAAGTGTAGCACACATATTGATCTTCAATGTACCAACAGGACCATGTCACTGATCTTTGACCTTCTCGGTCAAATAGGTCGCAACATTTCTACAAGAAAACTCATTTGATTTTTTTATAAATACATAACATAAAAATTCAATGTCAATTTTTTTGCGTCATATTTTCTCTTGAATGTGAAACAGCAGAGATGGTTGTTTGGTTATCACTGTATGTACATAGTTCCATTTAATCTGTCATACAACAATGCATCCAGCAAACAACGTTATAATTAATATTCTTATTGATTATTCGAACCGCGTGTGTCTGTAACATGAATTTTATTTTTTTCTATTTTTTCATAAAACACGTATTACTCGAATCTTCAATTTAATAAAACTAAACTTCTATACTGTTCCATGCTGTTGCCAATAATGGTATATACCAAACAGTGTGAAACAAAAGCGCAATAATCTTTAATTGAATAAATTACCAAAATAAACCCACCAAACTATAAACAAATACCAATCTGACGATTCCATCTCCACCATGTTTTAGTTAATCTGAGATACAATGTTGTCCATCACAACAAATCACTTTTTTTTCAACAACACAATATCTTTCAATCACGAAACGAAACAAATGCCATCTGCAAACAATAGAGAGAAACCACGATACTGGAAACAAAAGTAACATTTTTTTAAATGTGATTTTCGTTTTTATTAGAGCGTTTGTAAAGGAAACCAAAAATCCAATTTAATTTCATTTCAATTTCAATAAATTGAGCTTTTTAAAGAAGGCAACCAAGTTAATCAAATTTTTTTGAAATTCCTTATGAGGCGCTAGTTAAGTTGATATATAATTATTAAACTTAACTATTTTATTTAAATATAAACTGATATTTTCCATTAAAAACTAATCCCATTATTTTTCTCTTTATGTTTTTTTAAATAAATATTTTAAATTATTTAAAATCATCCTTTCATTTTATAATAATATGCTCAAACTTGATATATAAATGTTTTTATTATTGAAGCCAAACTCTAATGCTATACTTGAGAATATTACTTACTATAAAAATGTTATATACCTGATTTTCACCTCGATTAATTTTTCATAAGAGTAATATAAGAGTTTTAAACATTCAAAACGATCATATTTTTCGAATATGAATAAAAGGTTATCTATTACCTATCAAATTAAAGGTTTACAAAATCTTTTTTTCAAAACGCCGTCAAGTTTCGACAATGGAGTGTAGAGTAAAGGTTTGATCATTCTAACCAGAGACACTTCATCAAGATTCACGGCCTGAGGTTTACGAGTCCAAACTATGACCGTAAATGCATCTATGGGTCATAGATTGGGTTTTTCTTTTCTCGTGAAATGGGTTCATAGATGCTACTTTTCCTTACCTCCACGATTCAATCCATTGGTCGGTGGATGTCAGTTTATGGGGGTCTAAAAGATTATGGACTCATGTATATCCGACGTGTATATGCATTATAGCATCTCTGTGTATCATAATTCTTCAAATTTCATTAAAACACTATTTTGAGTTTCTTTCTCACTTTTCATTTCCAACACCGCTTCGTCAACCCCAACAACCTCCACAATCTCTTTTCAACCCTATTTACGTCTTGGTAAGTTATTTATGATCTTATAACATAATTTTTAAATTTGCTACAAGAGTCCAACATCAAATCATTTTTTTATATTTTTAGTTAACTTAATAATTCATTCTACGATTCAAGACTTCTTGATTTTGAGCTAGTCCATTCAAGAATTTTTCCTTCTTAGTCAAGTAAGACATATGCGATAATTTCCTACTAATCTAACTATCATTATGTGTCTCAGAACGAATCTACCATTAAAACATAGGATTTTCAAGAAATGAAATTCAAAAATTTCAAGAAAGAGTTTCTTTTCTTCTCGTTCTTCATTATTTTAGGATTATTCCTTCAAGATTTATGGAGATTAAGGTATATAAAACAATTATCGTGAGAAATTGTCTCTTCATTAGCCCTACACTACCCTACAATTTCAGTAGAAGATCAGAGCTACAGGTTTTTATCTCAAATTATCTGATACGAATTCCTTTTAGCTCTTTTTAATTCTTGATTTTTACTATAAAAAAATATGATACTTCATATCATTAATGATCATTGATTATGGTTCGTGTTTATTATAAAACATGGATCCCCTTTTTTTTGTAGCACTTAAATTGTGGGTTGATTTGAAATTGGAGAATCAATCAAGCTAAATAGAAATTGAGTTGGATCATTGATTCGCCTAGTTTACTTTTTTTGGAACTCTAATAGGGTTAAAAGTTTGAGTCAGGACCTACCCTTACCCGACTTGATACGTTTAATCTCATATTTTTTAATATATTGAAATTAACTTTAAGCACAATTTTGAATTCAACTCATCTTTTTCAAAAAAAAATTTTGTATATGGAAAGATAAATCCTACAAATAATAAAATAAAAAGTTATTCATATCTTCAATATATAACATACATTAATAATGTAAAGACTCTTAAAAAACAGGTTTGAAAATTTGAGATTAAATTGACTCAAGTAAGATTCTTTTGAAATGTGTTAAGGACTTGATTGAATGAGATTGAAACCAATTAAAGTTATCTGAGTCCAACTCATAAAATTTTGAGCGAGTTACCTAAATTTTGAAGCCATTTTGACACCCTAGTATTTCATTATGCATTGTTTTTCATGAAGAAAGAAGTTTCAAATCTCAAAAGATATTTTAAGAAAGTATTACTTTTACATCTTTATTTTCAAGTGCATTATTTCACGAAATTTGCGTGCCTCCGATGCATATTCTGTTAAAAGAAAAGTATAAGTTTAATCTTCAGCAAATTGATCTGTGGTCTCAGGACCAGACAAGACATACATAAAAGTCCTAGTTTCATTATACTCATTGCTAGAAGGCATATATTTTTAGTTATTTCATAATAGTCTCTAAATATGCAATTCATGTTAGTATGACGATTAGTAGGTCATCACTGTTGAAGCATATTGACATCAAAATAATATCACAATGTGTATTCAATACAACTTTTTGATTTGTTATCACACGGTCAATCCAAAATACCAGCATGTTTCAGATAGTATGAGTATAATCTTATAACACAACAGTATAATTTTAATATATTTGAGCAAAAAATCATAGTATGATTCTAGTTATAGATTTTTCGTTTATAGAATAAGCATATATGATTATTTGGGAGGATTATTAAGCCCGATATACACATAAATTTAGAAATTTCAGTTTCATAACTACTTGTACTGGCAGGATTTAAGTATATACACCACTAGTCGCATCAACTCCTTTAGATCCTTTTAGACTTGGCTAGTGGATTCACATTCGACAAACATATCTATCCTTGAAAGGTACTAGGGAATCCTCTTCAACTAGGTTAACTGTTGACTCCATGTTGTTCCTGGTTGAAAAAAATTTCAATCGTAAGAAAGTTTCCAGAAAAAGAAAATTAAATATGATTTTTTATTTTTTTAATATTTATTGCATATATTCATTTTAAAAGTTTTATCGTTTAAAGCATATGCAAAGTTTTTCTATTTAGTTGACCTGTTTTTAGTCCATATTTAGAGTACTCATTTTAGTTCTGGTATGTTCAATTTTAGTCGGTTTTCACTAAGTTATTTACATACATACATTTCTGTGCAGATGTCATTCGTCTTGCATTATTTTCTATAAATTCATATACTTATTCAACACCAAGACACCTCTTCAGAATACTTCATATATAACTTTGTGAGACCTTACTTTTAGAGAGCTTCAAGTTATCTTTAAATAAAGTATGAGTTTATATCTAAAAATTTAATGGCAAATTCAATCTTTTAAAAAGCTCCGCATATATATATCCTCATCTTTAGTAATAGTATTAAGCCAAACCAAGGGCTAGCTAACGTTACAGTAGTTCCGTGCCAATCAGTCCATCTTAGGCTCGAAACGTGACTTGAATTATTTAATTAACGTACAAATTCTTGCTATACACAAATAAAAACTTAAACCAATATGTTGCTGACAATATCAAGGACAATTGAACTTTTAGAGAAAAAAAATTATTAATGTGAGGTACTTCTTTCTAAATGTGTGAAGTTAATGGTTAAAAACCAAGACTTCAATATTCTCTCTGAATTTAAATTCCGTGCAACTTCAGTTTTGATGTTAGGCAGGCTTCGATCAAGATGGACTTCATTCGATGGTAACAAAAAATAAACTTTGTTAAATATATGCCCTAAATTCGATTATTTGCCACTACCTCACAAAGAGTGAAATAACGTGTTGACAAACTTAAAATATGTATCATCGTAACTCACATTAAACAGAGAAAATACTCCCAACTATTAAAAATTCTAAAATTACCTTTAATAATTCACTTTTTGATCATTGTATTAATATATGATTAACAATAATTTTATATTTGTTTTTAACACACTAAAGTCTCTTGCAACGGATTGTCGTGCTTTGAATCAATAGTCAAAAATTAAAATGTCGAACCCATTAAATTCATAATGGTTTTTCGAATTTTTAACTAAACTAAGTCATTGTATAAACAATTACCAAAGTAATACATTTTTTCCAAAATTTTACAAACTAGTATAAACGTATTTCACGGTAACGTTTTAGGGTATATTTTATTTTTTAAAACTAACAGCATTAGGTTGATATACGTTACTGTAATTAATGTTTTTACTCCTAAAACGTTATTTTCAGTAACATTTTACTCTCCTAAAACGTTAACTATGAGTAACGTTTTAGGAGTAAAACGGTTACGTCAGTAACTTCTATCAATCTGACGCCATCAACTTTTTAAAAATCAAATATATGCTAAAACGTTACCATGTAATACTTTTATCTAGTTTTGTAAATTTAGAAAGACATATTATTTGGTGAATGACTTTTATTAATGGCTTAGTTTGGTTAAAAACCGAGGGGTCTTAATGGTAGGGTGGGTGGTTGGTTGGGGGGGAGAAGGGTTTCCCCTGATGAGGGTCGTTCTTCTTCTTCCCCTTCTGTCCGTCTCCACTGCTTTCGCCCCTAAATTATCGATCTCAAATTAATCGTAAACTTAAAAATAACTCTCTCACATTAATTAAATACACAAACGAAAAAGGGAAAGTCAAATGAGGCCACGTCTCGGTGCTTCACGTACCTTTTGTTAGTAGTAATACTTATTAGAGTCGATTTCACGTTACTACTCTACTCCTTAGTAATTTTTAAGGGTCCAAAAAGTCATAAACTCATCCACATGTGTAATGGAAAGAGTACCTTCAAAATTGAATAATTTTTTAGCTCAAATTTAATTTTTTAAATTTAAACAATTTCTGTTTGAAAATTAAAACAAAGTTTATCTAACTTATTTTTAGACGTAATTTTAATGTTATACTAGATACAAGAGTCGTGCAAGCTAAGAATTGGCTCCAATTTTAGGTTTAGTAACTAAAGAAAGTATATTTGTATACTTAGTTTATAGTTTGTGCGTAATTGCGCTCATAAACGAATTATATTTTGCTTTATAATAAGCATTAGATTTGTATTGCCAAAGACTTCATTTGTATAAAGAGTCATCGATTTTTATTGTATATTGGTTAGAAAAATTGGTATTCTGGTAACTACTATGTTAAAAAAATAATGGGTTTACAATGATTATGTTTGTATATCTGCCATTACATTTTAAATTTATATACGAATTAAGTCAAAATAAACATTTGTACATCATTCTCTGCTCTTTATCTCTCACTTCATACAACACAAAAATCTACATTGTAATTTGTTGGTGTTTGCATAAACGAGAAAGAAGTCGAAAGGGCAAAGAGAACTGGTAGAAGGAAGATTTGGTTTTATACAATTGTAAATGTATTGACAAATATGTATGTATTTGTATTTGGATATACAATTTTCTTTCGCTTATACAAATACAAACACATTTTATACATTTGGTGTTTGTAATAAACGAGAAAGAAGAGCGAGATTCTTTGGAGAAGAGAGGGCCATGCCAAAATTTGGAAGAATTACAATTAAATGCTATGTGGTTTATAACATTTACTTTAATTAATAGTTTGTTATATATCAATTTCATCTTTTGTCTCTCTCAATTTTGTGGCACAGATAGAATTAAAAGTGTTAGTCACATTTTTGAATTTTTTCTAAAATATTTTAGTTATATTTGTTATTTACCCGTACTTTTAATTTATTTTACTCACTTTGTCCGGCAATTTACATGGTAAGCTTTTGAGCGTCACACAAAATTTTAATATGTTCTTAAAGTATTTTAAGTTGTAATTCTTATTTCTGTGAATTTAAACATGTTTTTATATACTTAATTTAATTTTCAATAATATACTTACTTTTATTCTCTGTTGCAATTTTGTTGCACAGGTGAATTTCGAAATTAAATCTACTTTTAAGTTGTATTAGTTGTGATTTTACTACTCCTTATTCTCTTACCATAATTTCAACTAATATATGGTCTTTATTCTCCCTATGTATTTTTTTTGAGAGTTGACAAAATTTTAATATATTTTTATAAACATTTTATTTTGTTAATTATTATACTTTATAGAAATTATTTAATAATTTACAAATACATAATATACTGAAAAGAAAAATATGATAGCTAAATTAAAATAGAGAAATTATTATTAAATATAAATAAAGGAGAAGAATAAAATCATCAATTGACCGACTCATCCTAAGCTTATCTATACATAGAGTCGTCAATATGGGCTAGGCCTGTTGGTCCGGCTGGCCTAACCCGAGATTCTATAGGGCTGAGCTACGATTTTTGGAGCCCATATAAGAAAAAAGGTTTTTTAGCCGACTTGAATAAGTCTGTTGATTTGTGGGCCTTGAGAAATATCAGTAGGACCGGCCAATAGGTCAATAAAAAATAATTAAAAAATATAATTAATATTCAAATTAAAATGAAAGAGAGTCCACAACTCAAAAAGAATTATGTTAATATTTCTATTTAGATATTTTATAATACTTTTACTTGAAAAAAACATAATAAATATATAAGAATTTTTATTTGTGGAATTTGATTACACGATTAGTACATTCACTCGTGTATATACTTTTGTTGCTATTTAGGGTAATAGTTTAACCATTCTACTTTTTTCTACTTTCCTTTAATAGTTAACCTATATCTAATTTTTTTCCCAGTGTCCGACCACCCGCAAGCCTATAACCCACGTACTTGTGGGTTGGGCCGATCATTTTCTGGTTCACACCAAAAATAGGCTAGCTCGATCTGACCCATAAAATGTTAAAGCCTGTATGAGTTAGCCCGGATGGGATGAGCTAACCCATATTGACAACTCTATCTATACGTCTCTGTATTATAGAGTAAAATATATTGTGCATATCAATGTAAGTACTCCAATAAAATATCAATTAATTTCATGAACTCAAAGTATTCTCAATTGGATATTTTCAAAACAATTTTTAGACAATAAATTTCTAGCATGACCTAGTTATTTCTCAACTCTTAAATGTTTAAGGGATCAAAATAGACTATACTTTTGAGTATAAAATATAACTATAGGAATTACTCCCTCTACTTCAATATTAATGAAGGGAGGGTCATTTTATTCAAAGAAAAAATTGGTTAAAATTCACACATTCATTTTCTTATATGTTTGAGGTAAAACTCAAATTCTTTTTTAGTTAAACTTTCAATTGTGTAAGCAAAGGAAATAACTCTATTAATGACGGAATTATTCTCTAAACTAAAAATTTCAACTTCAATTCTCTTTATAGTTCTCTAAATAAAATTTAGGCATAATACATATATTGGATCCTAAATTTAACTTTAAAATTTAACTTTGATCTCTAACTTTTATAATGCACTAAACATCCACCTAAACTTTTAACTAAGAAACATACATGAGTCTTACAGACATATATACGGCCATAGACATTTGGTATTCGGGCTTGTTCCCTCCCTGTCGATAAAAAATACACTAGGATGAATGTAGGACATGTGGTGCTATTTTTTTAACTTTATATCTAAAATGTAAAGTGTCTATTTGTACAACATCGCATCCAAATTACAGAGCATAAATAAATTCAAATTAATAAACGATAAATTTAAATATATTATTCCTAAAATTTAATTATAAACATTATCATATTTTTATTCAGCAAGTTGTTACGTTAACTTATATACACTCAAAAATAGCAATAACATACTCTTGTTAAGTAAAATAAACAAATAAATACAAATACGTAATGAAATTGACACTCATATACAAGTACTTCAATAAATATTTGCCTAAAAAAATGTCCTCACAATCAAGGTATATTTATGACCCACGTGAACGTTACAATATTTTAAATTTACTTTTCTCAGTCCACTTTTCGTTGTTAATGATTTTTTTTAGAGTCAAATTTATAATTTTGATTAATATTATATTATCATTTTTTTAATCATATTAGATATAAACTATTATCAATCTATACAATTTTTATATAGTTTTTTGACATTCATTTTGTTTTTTTAAAACGGCTATTAATTACTTTATTATAATTTCCTTATCACCCTTACCTCCCCCTTCCCTTTTTAACCCCCCCCCCGTCTGCTTGTCTCTCCCTACAAGTCGGTTCATCACAAAAACACCACGAATTGCTGACTTAAAATGTCATCCGCTGCTAACTGCATTGTCTAGT
This sequence comes from Solanum habrochaites, assembly GCA_027704765.1. Lineage (NCBI taxonomy): Eukaryota > Viridiplantae > Streptophyta > Magnoliopsida > Solanales > Solanaceae > Solanum > Solanum habrochaites. Next base: position 70,640,597 of record JAKWJA010002497.1, on the reverse strand, counting down.
AAAGTTTAGTTCTTCAACTATTATACTAAAAAATATATATATATATATCCACTCTTAATATTTAGTTCAAAAAATCAAAAAACAATTAATTACATAATTTTAAAATATTAAATTTATTATATTTTAAAAAATATCACTTGTATTCAAGTGTGTAACCCAGTGATCAATGAAGTGATTGAGAATCTTAACGTTCAAATTCAAAGTTCAATTTATACAAAGAATGCAAGGTGATTTCTGTCATTTGTGTTGCCCCAGAAACAATGATCATTAAGAAAAAGTGTCATTCTATTTATTACGTGTGTGTCAACAGTTCTCTTTATCACCATCACAAGATAATGATAAAGTTTGCGTAAATTTTATCAAGTTAAAGACCACATATCGTTTTTCAAACACCCAAAATGAGATTTCAATGATATGAATATGTTATTATTGTTGTGTCAACAATTAACTATTCCAAACATCACTTGTGAAATTTTAATGACATGTTATTGTTGTTAGTCGATAATGTAGTTAATACTAAACACAAGTTAAAATAACGGAAGAAGGAATAATTAATTCAAAGTGTCCATATAATAAATATGTATAATTAAAACCATTAATTGATGAGTTGACATAATCCAAATAAAGATAAAATTGAGTAGTTGAGTTTTAGTTAGAACAAAGTGGACTTTATTCTTATTTATTGTAATTAATTACTACTAATATTAATATTAATATTAGTGATGATTGGTAAACAACACCTTACCTGAAAAGCACAAAATTTCTGTAGAAGAAAATGGTATAACTGAAATTTATTGTTGTATGTAAGGGCTTTCTGGTCAGAAAAAAAAAATATTTGAAACCCAGTGGCCGTTTGAAACCCCCGAAGAAACCTCGAAACAATCTTCAATGCAACCAATTCAACATTTCCAAACACGGCCTAAAGAAACAGAGACTCAAAGGGGATTTTGTTGCTCCGCCGGCGGGGGTTGTTTCCGGCGAAAGAAATTACCGGAGGAGATAATGGCGGAGGCAGAGAGAAACCGGGAGCATCAGTTGTGTTTGTTGGATTTCTTGTTGGCGGCTTTGAGGAAATCTATGGTGTACTGTCGTTTTGATGGAAAAGAGGAGGTGAAATCTACAGTTCATGCTATGGAAATTGGATGGCCTACGAATGTTCAGCATCTTACTCATGTTACTTTCGATCGGTTTCATGGGTTTTTGGGTCTTCCTGTTGAGTTTGAAGTTGAAATCCCTTGTAAAGCACCCAGTGCCAGGTTTGTTTAAAAATCTTTACTCTATTGTGTTTTTTGGCCTTTTGGGTGCTTTTAAATTTCAAATTATTGATCTGGGTCGACTTTGGTTTCATGATTCTTTTTGTTTTTTATGTTGTTTTCATCTGATTGTAAAGAAAAAGCATAAAACTGAGATAAAGATGAGACTTTTTACTTTTTCAGCGTGTTTGATACTTATTTTTCAGTCAACTATAACTCAAATTCCAAACTAATTAGGATTGATTATGTGAATTTTCACTAATGCTCAGAGGATTTGTTATAGTTAGGCTCTCTTTGTACTGACAGTCAATTTACGAGTAAAGGTTCTACTTTATATGAGCTTTAGACAGACATTCGTTGTAAAGTTCACTTTCTCAAATACTCTCTCCGTTTTGATTTGTTTGATTACTTTCCTTTGTAGTCCGTTTTAGAAAGAATGTTTCTTCCAGTTTTTGTACAATTTTCAACATGACATGTTTTAGATCACAAGATTTAAAAGTCTATTTTACTTTCTTAAATGTGGTGGCAAGTCAATAGCGGGACAAACAAATTGAAACTGAGGGTAAATATGTTTAAGTAAGATGATCTGTCAACAGACTGCAATACAACAAGTTTAGGAGTAGTTCATGTAAACTTTGAAAAATAGTGATGTTTTTATATGTGCAGTAAATGCAACAGAGTTACTGTGTATTACTTTAATCCTATTAGATTTTAGGTCAAGACATGTTCATTGGGAATTGAAGAGGGGAGAACGCAATTAATTTTGATTTTTTATTATTGTGTTAATTGGGAATTGAAGAGGGGAAAACAAGAGTACAACGAACGGTTAATTTGCATTTCTTGTTATCGAGGAATTGTTATCAAGATGGATCGCCCTTATGCATTCAACGAACACATACTAATGCAAGCTAATTGAGGATTAAGATAGCATTAGTATGCTCTAATACCGCACAACTAGCCAATACTTTTACTGTAGGCCTGATTAGGAAGGATGGAATTATGTCACTATCCTACTTTGTAATTTAATAATTCTGCATTTTGATAAGCCTATTCAATGGTCCCCTATACTTTTGGAAACATGATCATAATAGACCAGTTTATTTCATGCCTCACCAACCGATAACAAGTTTTTTGGTTTTCAATTACTCCCTCCGTCCCAATCAAGGTGGCACAATTGAAATTCAAGAGTCAACCAAGTTTTTCTTTGACTAGAATTTCTTTATATGCCTTTTCGATATTTCTAAGTTGTTAGTTGTTGTGAATTATATTAATTTTGACATAAATTTCTAATATATAAATTTTATTTTAAAAAAAACGTAAAGCTTCTGTATCTGAACTAACGGTTAAAGTTTAGAAGTTTGAATCTCAAAATTCTAACTGTGCCACATAAATTGGACAGAGGGAGTAATTGTCACGCGAGTCTCCTTGTAACCAACTGGAGCATGTTCATGATTCATCACCTTGCGTAAGTTGGTTTGCACCATAAGTGATTATCTAAGGTTCTGTCTGCATCTACAATCACCTTCCTCAGAATTATCATTTTTTAGTAAGTTTTGTTACCAATAAGAAGTGGCTCTTATAGAATTGTAGTACGTCAAGATAGCTGCTGTTAATTACCATCTGCCAAACTTGCAACTCGAGTGGTAACTTTGGAAGAAATTAGTAGTTCTGTGACTAAATGGTCAAAGTAACCTTTTATTTACCAGCTAGTTCTGTGGATAGTATGCAAAGGTGGGTTCATGTTCCTGTACTGCGTTTAATTCTTGTGGTGTCTCCCATTAAAATGTAACACAGAAGATCCTGAGATAACTCCTTAGATATATCCACCATATTGGTTTTTGGTTTTCTATTCATTTCACATGAGTATCCTTGTGCCAAGTTAAAGCATGTTTATAACCTTGTTGAAGTTGATTAGACCACAAGTGTTTTTTAAAGTTGTGTCTGAACCTAATTTTTTTCGGAATTGTCATTTTAGTAATGTTAGAGGTGGTTAGAGTCCCACATTGGTTGGATATGGAGGACTAGTGGTGTGCTTATATGGACTTGAGAATCCTCCCCTCATAAGCTAGCTGGTGGGGTTGAGTTAGGCCCTAATGTCATATTTTTGATTTTGGGGTTGAGTTAGGCCCAAATGTCATATATTTACAAGTTTTTCTATCAATGGATCTAGGAATTTCATTAAGAGGGTTCAAAAAAATAAAACTGCAGTGCTTGGGATCTGAACTCGTAACCTCAACGTGACTTTTGAAACCACTAAACCATTGAGCCAACCTCCACTCCTTGTGTTCAAGGATTCAGAATCTATATATACACATAATAATAAAAAAAGGTTACCTTACATATACAATGTGATTTTTGGTCGAGGGGGTTTGAGTGAACACCCTTGCGGATCCCTAAATCTGCCTGGAATTGTCAAGAGGGATGAAAGTAGTAGTTCCTTGACCAAAATGTCAAAATAATCTCTCATTATCCAGCAATTCCCATGCCAGTATGCAAAGCTGAGATGCTATTCCTGCTCTGTGTTTTATCCCTGTGGTATTTTCCGTAAAAAATGGTAACAAGGAAGATCTTGACATAACTCTTCAAACATATCTAAACTACTAAGTTTTGTCCCCAGTTTATCTCACTGGTCGCAGAAGTTGCAATCTTTGTGCTGTATTTTCATCTCTTTTGCTGAGGGCTAAACTCAGTACTTTAAAACTAAGATGTGTCCATGGTTAAGGACTTCTAGTAGCTTCAACCTAAAAACAAATTGGTAGGACAGCAATTATTGGAATTTAGCTATCCAAGTAATCGCAAGGCATTGATGCTAAATAAAGACAATACAAGGAGGATGGTAGTATGCAGCTTCTATCTTTCTTTATTTAATCCCTTAAAAGAAAAAAAAGGGTAAACAAAAGAATTGGTTATAGTTGATTCCAGATGTTAGAAGCTTGAGGTCCTTTTGAATGGTGGGGTAATTGCTATTGTTTCAATTGCCGATGATTCCACCATATCATACAGATGCTGAATTCTTTGCACTGTTAGTCACTATACTACGTTGTTCAGTTTCACTCCATTCTTTGAACTGTCTTCAGCTCTTCGTTTAATTTAAAATTTTCTAACAAGCAACGTGTGTAAGTATTACAATATCCTGTTCACTTCTACTTCTTTATGTCACGTATTTATTTGTACGAGGTTGGGCTACTTATATTCCAACAAAAAAAAATATGATGAAGAAAAAAAAGATGTAAGTGGTTGTCTGTGATTTGCTTCCAGACTTTATACAGTGTTTCTAGCTCATTATTGTATCATGCTAAATTTGTACAATTGTTTTTGCAGTGTCAGTGTTTTTGGTATCTCCCCAGAGTCAATGCAGTGTTCTTATGATACAAGAGGCAACAGTGTCCCGACTATTCTCTTGTTAATGCAGGAACGTTTATACTCACAAGATGGTCTAAAGGTATCACATTTTTTCTATCATTTCTGATTCATGAGGAAGTCTCCCCTGTAATTATATTCAATGTCAAAATAGTTGTCTAAGTATTGTTTGATGAACCTGTAGGCTGAAGGAATTTTCCGAATAAACCCAGAGAATAGCCATGAAGAGCATGTAAGGGACCAGCTCAACAGAGGCATTGTGCCTGACGACATTAATGTCCATTGTTTGGCTGGACTCATCAAAGCTTGGTTCCGGGAACTTCCATCAGGTGTGCTTGATGGGCTTTCACCTGAACAGGTAATGCAATGCAACACCGAGGAGGAATTTATTGAGCTTGTGAATCAGCCTTAAAAGCCCAACTGAGACCCAGCAATTGCCTCAGTGGGCAATTGATCTTATGTCACTGACTGTTGTTGCGACTCTTAACACAACAATATGAAATGCCATAACATAAGCTTATGTTTTTTGCCCCAAATATGACACAGGTAAACTCAATATACTTCAGCAGTTCAGGCATAGAAAATCTTAAATTCTAGTTTGACGAATTGGTTGAAGCATATCACTATATTTCTTGTTTCTTGTATCAGATGTCTGATCCATTGACAGCACTCATGCATGCTGTTCAAGTGATGAACTTACTGAAGACCCTGATTGTGAAAACACTAAGAGAACGCGGAGAGACAGAAGGCGGAGGATATTCACCCATGTCATCTAGTTTTTCTGATAGAACTGATAGGAATTTTGACAATAAATAAACAAGACCCACAAAGATTAGCAAATAGATTGTGAATTCCCCACGGCCATCATCATTGATGATGAACAGCCTCATTATAGTTACAACAGTGAAGATAGAGATGAAATCGAGTCATTGAGTGAGATAGAAGGAAGCTTCTTACGACAAGTGGATGAGAACGATCATGCAAAAAATGACTTCCGGAAACAACTACAAGGAATTTTGTGTAGCGAACACAAACCCACGAGTGCCTCCACCACTAGTGGAGATCCTTCTTCATCAACTTAATAATCAAAACAGGAGTTCAGGCTTGAGCACTAGCAATAGCAAAAGACTCAAGAGCAACTTCTGTTTCTATGGGGTTAAAGGTGCAAGCAGATTAACTGGAGCATGTAGAAGCACAAATGATGTCAACATGGTAAGTATGATGTGAACATGGTAGAGTCTGCTGTTTTATGTAGTTAGTTGGCTGTCTCATCCAAACTGGTGCGATTGAATCTATTCCGGTGATGCTTCTTTTAGGAGTCCTGAATCTCTATATCATCAGTGAATGGTTGTGTTATGTAAAAAGTTGCTATGCTTAGTCTAGACACAGAATGGTTTCCCTTTGTTTCATCAGCAAAGGATCTCTAACGAAAAGGCGACGATTCACAAAAAGAACAGTCTTTTGGTAACAAGATTATGGGTTGTTCTTTCATATTCCATGAATAATGTTTCCTCTTATCAAACAGTACTGACTTGTTTTAGAGAGTGGCCACACATGATTTAGGTCAACTAACTAATAGCCAGCTAACAGCCTAAAACAGTGAAAGGTGATTGTTCTAGTGGGAATTAGATGGAAGCAAAGTTCATTTGTGCTCCATTTCCATTTTGCTCTTAATCATGAATAATGTGAATTGTTTTTTAATTGTAACAGTATTATCTTTGTATATTCTACATGGTGCGTTTTAGATTCAACCACCATTAAGTTTTTCCTATGGTTTTCCCATTCTACAGCTGTTGTCATAATATATGATATTGTATTGTATTGATGACTAATTAGATATATTTTATTGCGTCTGGCCTTTCGCCGTTACATAATGTCATCAGAAGGATAGATAGAATTGTTATAAAAAAATTAAGGTAAAAGATAAAATATAAATATTAGATAATTAGTAAATGGAAAATGAGGGGAAAAAAAGATAACAACATGATGACATTAAATTGATCGTTATATATAATGAGAATTTCTTATCTTGAGATAAAATAATAAAAATGACAAAAATAACCCTCAAGTCCCTCAAACTTTTTTTTTACAAACAAATGTTTTTAAAATTATACGATTGTCTGTTATTTTTGATAAAACAAATCAAATGGTCACTAAAAAATAATACTTTACCTGAATAACTGCTTTCAAGATAACTGATCGTGATATAACCAGTTCTCAACTTAACTTATCTTCAAACCAAACTTTATACTACCCTCATTTTAACCAAAAAAAAAAAAAAAAACCTTCAAAAAACAAACTCAATGATTTTCGTCATTTCATAAATCTACAATTACAAAGTTTTATCTTTGTGAACAAACATATTTGTTCTCTTGTTGATATAAAGAATTTGCTAACCTATAACTTATAAGCAATTGCTAAAAGTGATTTTATTTTTTAACTAATTGCTAATTTTGATTGAGTCCAACTTCTCTAGAGTCAAGGTGAGACATTTTTGTTTCAATTATCTGTGTAGAAATAACTTGTAACAATATATAATTGTCTATAGCAAAGCCTAAACTGGTAAGTTTTTTTGAATAAAACTTCAAAACAATGTTCATTTTTTTAATTTTTTACACATTAGAACCCCACCCCCCCAGAACCTTAGAACCCCCCCCCCGGTTAGCACCACCCCCCCCCCCCCCCCCTCAAAAAAAAAAAGAAAAAAAAAAGGAGTTTAGTAATATATATGCTTATTTTCATATTTTGTGGTCCTTGGTACGAGATTGTATCATCTTTATCATTATAAAAAAAATATCTTAATATTGAGTGGCTAGCAAAATCATGACGTTATTCTACCCCACAATTTCATGACAATAATTTAAATAGATAAAGTGACAACATAAAAGAGAAAAGAAATACACATAAAAAGACATATATGTTATAATTTAAGAAATAAAAAGTAATTGAAACAAAGAAAACATTTCCATTCCAACTTTTTTTCTTTCGTTTTGGAGTTTTGACTAACAATTTTATCGAATTTAAAATTAGGGCAACAAAAAATTATATTGAAACTAAAGGACAATATTTAGACGAAAGAGTGAACTTTGTGCATGGAGCCTGCTTTGTAAATGTTGCCCTTTTGATTTCAACCTTATTTTTTGTTACCCTTTTATAATTTTTGCTCATCATTTTAGCTCCGAACTCCATTTTCGTCTCATTGCTCATTTTAAAACCTGACTAGGATAAATTTCACTCTTTTTATTAAGAACAAATTTATTATCTCAAAACTAAAGTTCTGAGATTTCAAAAAAAATAAAAGTGGTATGTATCACTTTATTATAACACTTTGATAGTGCATTTCCACTACTTTCATTTCTATATACACTTTTGATACAAGTTTTTGTAACCAAAAAAAAAAAAAAAATGGGAAAAAAAAACAAGAAACAGATAATCAGAACTAGGAAGTTGTGGATTGGATAAAAATATGAACAAATCAAAACTCACTAAAATTAAGAAGCCAAACAAGTCTCCCAAAAAAGCTTATCCTTGTCTTTTTGGCTCTTCAATTCAGAATCAACACCAACACTACAAACATTACTTTTTAACTTCAAATTATTACATCTATTAACATCATTATTCATCCAACCTTGTTCAACTACGCTCCCATCGTCCTCATCCTCGTCCTCCATATCACTATTCCAACGATCAAAAGATCTCGAATAAATATCCACATCAACATTATCATCATCATCGTTATCATTATTATCGTCGTTGCCAATTTTGAAATCCAATTTCATATCTTCATAGCTACATGATTGTGCATCATCATCTTCGAGAAAACGTTGATGTGAAGAATTTAAAGTGATCAAAGAATCAATTGGATCATCATTTATCACACTACAAATATTTGAATCAAACTCAGAATCGCCGGTAGATTCAAAAAGCAAAAATGAAGAGACATCAACAAGACTAGTACTACTAATAGTACTATTACTATTACATTCTTGATTCATCATTATTTCTTCTTAGGTACCAAAAACAAACATTCTTGGACAAAACCCCAAACAAAGAAAATGAATATATATAGGAAAAAATAATATGATTTTTTTTTTTTAGGAGGAAAGAGTAAAGGAGGAATACAAGGAAAATGAGAAAAGTGGGGTGATATAAAAATTGAAAGGGCATGTGATGATACCAAACTTCTAGAAGCCTCAATTATATATATATATATATTTTATTTTATTTTGGTATAATATATAGTTGTAGCCATCAATATTTATTCTAAAATATTATAAAGAGTCAGCCCACTTCTTCTAGAAACTTTATACTATGTCTAATTCCAACTTTTTATCTTTCTTTTTTTTTTCTTCAATTATTTAGATAAAGAAGTATTCAAACATTTGAAGGTGGTTATTATGTTTACTCCTTTAACATTTACTTTACTTTTTGAAAAAAGAATCATAATTTTTAAGGAGTTTTAAAAGGCAAAATAATAAGATATGTAACTTATAACTTGTAGTAAAAAGAATTGATGTTGATTTTTATTGTCGAAAGAAATTGCTTTAAATTTCTCTTTGAATCACAAGGAAATTATAATTTTTTTAGTGTGTAGATTGATTTATGTTACAAACTTTTTTTTTCTGATTCTTATATTGTTTTTGCCTTTCTTACGTTCATTTCCTTTTTTTTTTACGTTCTTCTAATAGAAAAAAACTGCACTCGCTAGGAGCCTTTTAAGCAAAGATTGAACAGTTTTTATCATGTAAAAAGGATTATTTTGTTTAGTTAATTAAATTAGATAGGACAAAAATAAATTGGATCGGACAAAATCAGATCGAGCCGAATTAATCCACAACTTTACTTTAAAAAGCTAAACTTTTAACAGATAATATAAATAAACATTTTCTAAAACTTTAATGAGCATTTTTCCTATATAAAAATATTCATATTCAACAAAAACCCTTCAATTTTTTTGTTACAACTTACAAAGCACCTTTTCTTCGACTTGAATCTACTTTGTCTTATTCATCCAATTTTGTTATCTATCAACAAGTTGGTTTGGTTTATATCCCATCAAATTCAAGTTGAGTTAGGGATTTTACTTTTTTAAAAAATTCTCTTACTATTATATTATTATTATTATTATTATTATTATTATTATATTATTATTATTATTATTATTATGCGATGTCTCTTCTGTCTTTCTCTGATAGGAGAATGTCGTATACGTACCACACAATTATTCATTATTCTACCATACACGCCATTTAAAATAGAGATTAATTGATTTTTTCTTCTAATTCTTTAATATTTTTTTTATACAAAATTTACTACTATAAATATGGTATTAATTCAAATTTTTTTATATAGAATGAAAGTGAAATGAAAAAAGAATATACAAAGAACAGAGTTATATCTCCAAAGGTCAACCCACTTGAAAATTTATCTAGTCAAATCATTGACCTTGTTTTGTATCATAAATCACTCAACTTAGACTTTTTATTCAATAAAATCATTCACTAAATTTATCACTAAAACAGTTGAATATCGCAAAAAAAAAATTATTTGATTATGTATCTAATATAAACCCTATAAATAATAAAAAATTACTTGTTATTAACTTTGAAGCAAACTTATTAATGAAATACATATTTTTATTAAAAAAGTATGTAACTTATGATATTATTATATCATGTCCAACAAAAAATATTTATACAAAACCTTGATTAGTAAGCAAAAAAAGTACGTTGAAAAACTAGTTATAAAAAAGATAATATTAATAATGCCAAAATAATTAAATGTCATGAAAAGTACAATAATATATAACATTCTTTTTTTTATTTTTTACTTTTGAAAAGAGTTAACAAAACAAAAAAACAAATTTTGATATCAAGCACTGTTGTTTCATTTTTGCATTGGTTAAGAAAAACTGTCAATATTCTACATATTAGAACCGTTAATGAGGTCAACAATTTTAAATATTATTTAGTACTCTTATTCTCTAATAAGTCCTAATTAGATTGTGAATACAAATTTCATCGATAATTTATTTGTGCTAATTCCAAAAACATCCCTAATTGGACCACTAATAGAACTCATAATTATTTCTTTTTATTTCGTATTAGTATAATATATTAAGATAAGAGTATTTTGTTTCACTAGAAAAGTTTCTCATAAACAATAAATTAAGTTTTCTTATTTTATTTATTTGTAGGGTCTTATTTTTATATAAACACAACAAAAATAATGATAAATTTTGTTTTATTTACCTAACATAAATGTCTAAGTGAGTGATTTATTGATATAAAATTCAGTTTTAAGTATGAATTTTTTTGATACCAAACAAATTATAATGACTTTGCTGATCAATTCCTAAAATTGAAGTGATTTTTATTGAGATAAAATCTAAGTTGAGTGATTTTTTGGATACAACCAACTTAATGACTTTTCCTAAGCAATTCCTAAAGTTGAGTTATCTTTTAAGATATTAAATCTAAAGAAAAAGATAAACCTACTTATGGTTTTTACGTTCAATAGGAGTGTGCATTATTCGGGTTAAACCGAATAACCAAACTAAATCAAATCAAATTTTTATTTGGATTGATTTTTTGGTCTTTCGAATTGGTTTTGGATTAATAAATCACTTTATTTGATTTTGGATTTTAAAAAATAAAAATCGAAAAAATTAAATTTTGTGTGCGCGTGCGGTGTCATTGTGTGGTTTAAGTTTATAATAAGTTGGATTTTACCAGTTACCAATATTTTGGTTCCTTTTTGATGTATTGTCTTTCACAATGATTACTGTTATATTTTATGCTTGGATATCTATAATAAGTATACTTATAAGTACTGTGTTATAAGTTTTTCTGATCTATATTAGAAAGTATATTTAAGAGATTCAATATTATTACTTTGATATGTTATTGATTATTGACATAACTGAATAACCAAATTGAAAAAATGGAATCGAATGGAGGAAAACCAAATCGAACTAAATTTATTTTGAATTGGATGGGATTACACTTTTACAAAATAAAAAACCAAAATATCCAAATTAAATAGTATAAAACGAAACCGAAAACCGAATGGATACCCCTACTTTCAAGTTAAGTTGGTCTTGTGAGCGTTTATTTGACAAAATGGAAAAATAAACTCAAATTCAAAGTTGGTAGGGATGTTAAGTTTCAGACATAGTAAAGGTGGTAAAATAAGATCATGAAATTATAATTTGTTTGAGTTTGAACAAATTATTGATTAGTTAATTTATTAACTCAAACCATTTTAGCCTATTGAAAATTGAGTTCGAAATTTAATAAATAATTCATAACTGAACGAATTGAGTTTTGCCCAAATGCAACTTTCAACTCAAATAATTTTTGAGTTGATCAATAAATCGTTTATTTACCATCTCAATCTATTTTGACCCTTCCGAATTCAGTCTATTTCGTCTATTTAACACCACTCTTAGGACAGATAAATTGGAAAAGTAAATAAATAAATAATAATTATTGTAATTTAATTTCTTTGGGCATAATGGTCCTCTAATACTTGTTTAATTTGCACAATTTCTAAGAGGAAGATTGAAAATGCTTCCTAAAGTTAGGATTGTATATTGAATTGATTATGCATATATATAGTTCTTGTTCAACACATGGAGTAAATGAATTTAGAACACTATAGACTAAATTATTTGTTGTAAGAGTGAACTTTAATTGACTTGACTTCTCCTTAATTAGTTGATTTTTAACTAAAGTTAAATAAATTAATTTAACTTAATATTTTAAATTTAAACAATTTTGAAAAATACTATTATAATTTGTAATTGTGTTTTCTATTAATAAGACGAAAAACTATATTTTAAACTATTGGTCAATGTTCATATAGTTTGACTCTAAAAGAATAAATTGTAGCAAGTAAAAGTGAACGAAATGAATACTGAACATAATTTAAGAGTTTATGTTACTCCTAAAATATAAACAAATATATGCGATCACACAAGTAATAAATCATTTAGTCGAGATATTGTTTCAACAGAAACTTTATTATATGATTGAATGTCTAATTGGAATTTCATGTCAAGAGGTTTACAAACATGTTAGTGTTCAATATTTCGTTAAATAATCAAACAATTACGATCAAGAATAAATAAATAACTTAACGATGGAAAATCAATAGATATTAATAATCTTCAAATGTCAATTTTCATGTCAACGGTAATACCTTAGAATTATGAAGTTTAGTCCCAAATTTTCTCAAATCATCATATTAAGCTCAATGTAATAAAATCAATATTGAAAAAAATAAAAGATTTAAAAATATAAAAACATTTAAATATGAAATAAATAACGACTAAATATATGCATTTTGCTCGAACATCAAATTTCTTTAATCATCATGTGAGAAGAATTTTCATCGATTTATATATAAAACAAGAATCAAATACTTTCATTTATATTTTGATTTTTGCTCAAATAATATTCAAATTTGGTATGACTTATATTGGTTCATGGCTCACTACACGATCACTAAACTTTTACGTTAAAAAGTATTTGGAATTATGAATAAGGATACACCAAAGACATTAAACTATTATTTTAACGAAAGGTCATTCAATTTTGTTTAAGTACCAATCAATCCTGTTTTTGATATCTGTATTGGTGTTCGATTAATTCAGATTCACGTATAATAAAGTCCTGTTTCAAAGGTGACACTTTTAATAAGACATTTTCCATTAAAATTAAGAGCTCGAATTCAAAATGATAGGATTTCCCCCCCAAAAAAAAAAAAAAAAACAATAACCCTCTCAAAAAAAAAAAAAAAAAAAACCAATCCAGACTGATGATAACATAAATTAATTTTTTCAATATACTATCGATGAATATAAGTTAGACTTAGATGGAACTACTAGTATTATTTTTCAAAAAATGAGTAATAAAGGTATGAAAATAGGAAAGTTAGTTGTTGAAGCCAAATGAGATTTAATTATTCTTTACCTAACCATTACAACCTTCAATTTATTGTACTAATTGTCTAAATTGAAGACTAATTAGTAAATTCAATGCGACAATTCTATTGTAAAGCCGTTTTTCCCGCTCAACATATGAAAAATCAAGAGATTAAGAAAATTGACTACTTAATCCTCAAGTAATAATAATTAAGTAATTTATCACCGAAAAACATGGTGCAGTAAATGAATTGTTAAGGTTTCATGTTCGAGTCTTGACTTCTTGAATATGGAAAATCGTTTCCCTAAATGGGACCTTATATGCGGTATAAATTTAAAATAGTCAACTTTCAATATAAATAACGGAAAATAGAAAATAAAAAATAATATAAGTATTTTTATTTTCAATTGACTTTATCAATTTGTCAAGAAATTTTTCCATTTTTCGACATTACCACACCATCACTAAAAAGAGCAGAAAAGAATTTTCTGCTAAATGACGTGGATGTATTAATATTGGTCTTATTTTAATCCATATATATTTCTTGATAGATAATGATTAATATGAGAGTTATAATATAATATTCATACTAATTAACGTTTAATTAGTTTAAGGTTTTGAGTAATAATTGAGAGGAAAAATAATTAATCTTAAAAGGTAAAATTATGTTTTTCTCTTATTTGAAAATGATAAGTAAGATCAAAATATATATTTATAAATAATTAAAAGTGAACGAATGAGTAATTAATAAATTACATCCCAAAACTCTCCCTTTTTTCTACCAAAATCCCCTTGAATTTGACTAATTTATTTTCTTTTGAATTAGTGCACTTTCCAACTAATTAACCTTGTTTTGCGTAAAGTGTAAACACTTCTATGCAATTTGCTCATTTTTTAAAATATGATATTCGATATTCAATATTTATTTGATCGGATTAATTTCAATTCACTCTCTTCTACATTTGAGGGATAAATTAGTGGCGTATTCGTTAGAAAAAAATTTATCATATATACAAGAAAATCAATAAACAAAATCATTAAATAATCTATTTTGAACACCCTTATTATAACAAGTTATTTCTGAATACTCTTTAAGAAATTTCTGGCTTCGCCGCCGGAATAAATACTCCTTATCAAGGGTTTGTTACTTAAAGAATAAGTAAACTTTTTACTTTTTTTAATATTTGGTAAATAAATAAAATAATATTATTATAAAAAAAAATTAAAAGTAATTTAGCAAAACATTTATAAGGCGTGGACAGTAGGGGTGATGGGGGTATGATGGTCAAGTAATGGGGGTTGGGGTGTTTGGTGGGTGGGGAAAAGACCATACATTATTGAAAAACATATTTTCTATTTTATTAATAGTGTCTTTTTCTTGTTTTTAAGGAACATAATTTATTTATTTTTTTAAAAAAAACATATCTTCCTCCATTTCAATACACCTCAAACCTTTTTTTTTTTAAAGAAAAATAACCTAAATACATATCTTATTTTATAATAATCTCTAAAATTCTTTACCATTTAAAAGATTTCATAAATTCATTACTCTCCTCTGAAGATATATTCATATTTCCCTCTCAGTTATATCACTTTTCCCTCTGATACATTTCTATCTAGTGTCTATACTGTATACCCTGGTTGAGTACCTGGAGTCCAATAAGGTATCCGAAATCGATAAATTTTGAAAAATTTATGTAATTTAAAGAAAATAAAAAAAATATATATAGAAATAATTAATTCTTAACAATATGAGATTTATATAAATTATACAAATTTTGTATTCTCACGACATGAATCAAGGCCATTAGTCGGCAAATAAAAATCAAACTCAAAAAAGCACATCTAACAGACCAAGTCAAAATCTTGAATTTCAAATTCACCTAATTAAAAATTAGTTCTATGACTGTTATCATTATTAATGCTAATCCTGGTTTACCACCACGTCATTAGGATCAACCAATTGACACTTTTTGAAATTTGGGGGTTTGCCGTCCAAAAATTGTAGCAACTTGAGATTTGAAAGGTCTTTCAGATAAATAAAAAAACTATGGGCCAATCCAAGTTGTTACGATTAAAACGTGCAACTCCATTAATAATAATAATATTCTTACTGTTCCAATTTAATATAACACATTTTATGTTTCGAAAAATAAACAATTTAGGGTGTGTTTGGATGGAGTAAAATGTTTTCCATGAAAATGTTTTCCTAGAATGTTTTCCTGTTTCCTGGAAAACAAGTAATTTTGGACTTATTTTCTCAATGTTTGGTTGGTGATAGAAAAATATTTTCCATAATGATTTTTGTTTTGATTTATTAATGAAATATTTATTATTGAGAGACCTCTTTTTATTTTTACTTAAGAACACTACTCTTACTGCCATTCCCACTCTTTTTTAAACCTCAACCTTATTCTTATTTTGGGGGGTGGTGGTGTGGTGGGGGTTGGTGGGGCGCGCCTAAAGCTCAGAGCCGTTTTTTCTCCTCCCACCTCCCATTTTCCTTTTCCTTTTCTTATTTCCCACCCTCCCCTTCCTTTTTTTTTTTTTTTTTTTTTTTTTTTTTCTCTTCTTGTTTTGTGTATCGATTTTTTTTTTGTAAATTTTTCTTCGTTTTGGGGGGCGGGGGGTCGGCCGTTTATCCCCTCCCCCTTTGCCGTTTGCCCCTATTTTTCCCCCGCCCCCTTCCTTTTTTTTTGGGGGCAGGGGCTGGGGTTGGGGGGGGGGGGGGGGCTGGCCGGTACGGGGAAGGTTCAAGGATCCTGTGAAAAATCCAAATTTTGCCCTTGCCCCTTTTCTTTTCCTGACGGTTTTTCTCACCCCCCACTGTCTTTGCCCTTGCCGGCGCCTATGGCAAAATGTTTTCCTTAATTTTGAGAGGGACCGTCCCCTTTTCCTTAATTTTGAGGACCATGAGTTTGATTTGGAAAAACATTTTCCAAACACTTTTGTCCCACCAAACATGGGAAACTTGGGAAAACATTTTCTAGAATGTTTTCCTTCATCCAACACACTCTTAATGCTTGATATAAAATCAGCGCTCAAAATCTTTAAATTTTTTTAAAATGAAACTTATATATTTATAAACTAGGTAAAAAATACAGTGAATTATAATAATTGATAATTCTAAATAACTATAAAATCTATGAAAATTTAAGATAAAAAATAAATTTATATAACTCTTGAAATCCGAAAAATCACGTATAAAATGAGACGAATGTAGTACTTAGCTCCATAAGGGACACTTCATACCACAAAATAAACTTTAGCCTTTATGAATAAGACAAATCTTTCTTCTAGAAAAACTAATGACATGGATGAAGATAAACATCATTTTCCCAATATTTAATTTTGTCTTTGCTGCTCATTTTAGTGGAAATTTGTGAAGTAGCTTATTATGTGCTATTATGATATGAAAAGTATAATTTTTTCGGATAACAAAGGTATTTTCAATGCTTTTTTTGTTTCTGAATGTGCAAAAGTTGAGAATCACCAGTTTAAAAAAAACAAAAATTAATACGTGCAAATGACCCTAATATGATTCCGTGACTCAACAGAGTTGACTAATTTAGCAGCCAAACCTACAAATTTAACATGAATTACATATTTATTATTTTTTTAAAAAAAGAGATAAATATGTACTATACTTCATAAATTTGACAATTTTATTGCTACAAGAAAAGTAAGTTACTAAAGACAATATATCTTTTTGGAGTTTCTCATCCGATGTCCAGTACCCATATTGAAACCCAACTAATTGAGATTTGCATCAGATAGAGCTTCTCGAACCCTTAGATAGCGCTCCTTATCAAGGATTAACATATCTAAACAGAGCTAAATGTGATTTTTTAAAGTAACAAAAGCATAGGAAAGTACACATCCAGAAACTGTTAAAGCAGTTCAGACTTTGGAATTCAAATTACCTCTTTATTACTACAATTTGTTATTGTAAATAGTCTACTAAACAGGAGTTTCTTCCGTAGTTACTACATCAGCTAGTTGATGCAAACACAACTATCACCATAACTCATAACTAAACTGAATAGCACAATAATCACACAGCCTAATCTACCATTCTAACTCCTTTTTCTAATAACTGAAAATATGTTTGGTTAGCTTCGAAAGTCAATGGAAAATGGGCTGGTGGCTGCACTACCTTTGTCCACTTAAATACCAGATTTGGTATAACGAGGATTCAATTTTGTGGCGTATGCCTACCACACATACCATGTCATACTTACCTTTACCGAAGCTGCCATTCTAAACCTTACCTGTTTGGAGCAACGAACATTGAATATTGTATATAAGCAATTCATTAGGGTTAGAAGTACCTGCAACATACCAAACTCAAACAGATGAAAATAGAATATACATGATGCATAGTTAAAAAAGAAGAAGCAGGAAATGGTTAGTACGTTAAACCAAGTGACCTAGGATGCAAAGAGGCTCACATAACATTCAGCATCAGCAAAGGAAGCAAAAAACTGATAAATTCAATTGTTCATAACAATCTTCAAACTGAAAAAAGTGTCTTCAATCTTTTCTTTCCAAAACCGTACCTCTGAAAAACAATAAAGAAAACTGGCACAGTCATCATAGCATTCAATTGCAGCAACACACATTCAAGAAATAGCTGCAGAATTGGTCAGGACAAGATCAAGCAAAACAGACTACTTGACCACCAAACGCAGTTACCCTAGTTTAATTTTAGTAGAAAACAGCATCATATTAAAGGGTTTTGCTGTACCTCATGAAGTCTCCACAGCAGAGGACAATCCAGCAAATAAGATAATCAGGTATTGCAGGTTCTGCCAAAAATATTTGTAGAAAAATAATACATACAAATTTCTAGCGAGTTTTTCTAAAGACTACCCATAGCCATCAGGAGGGAGACCCCGCCCATGCAGTAAAACAGGTAAATATGGATTAGGAGAGAAGATTATGAGTTATGACATCAACTGAAGCTGAAGAATATAATGTGAATCAACAACCTCAAGGTTCGATGCATGAAAAAACTTACATAACACCCCTCTAAGTTCTTCTCTGGCCCCTTCAAGGAATTAAACCCTGTGTGCAGTGCTCTTCATAGTTGCACCAATAGGATTAAAAGGTCCAAGTTAATGGAGAAAAGAGTACCTTCTTCTGTACAGAACATGTCACGCCAGAAACCAGGTATGTACTATTCCCATTAGTCTGGATGGAAGAAAGTCTTCATCAAAGCAATAAGACAGGCAATGCAGATACTTTCCTTCACACAAGTCAAAAAGCATCATGAAAGTATCGCACCAACTTCCTGAAATGAACAAACAAGAGAAAAGGATGAGAATGGAAAGCTCTTGTCAATTAAACAACAATAATGCAATCAAATAGCCATAGCAATTATTTTATCACAAAGCACCTGGTTTCAGAATGGAAACAGAAAAGTCCTCCCATAGATGCAGTATTACAAAGATACACTTCAACTTTGTCTAACTTCGCAACATGACAACATCAATGCAGAGGCTATTAAAATGAGCCAACAAAGTAGGAAATAAACAAGTATAAGAAAAAAATACTCAGGTCCAGGGAATATATCATTCTGTTTATACTTCCATAGAAACAAAAGGAAGACATAAGCAAAAAGTTATCTTTTTACCATAGAAACAAAACCGGAAAAAAGGGGAAAAAATAAACAGGAGATTCATTCACTTAATGGCAATCATGTCAATTGAGAAGAATTAATAAAATAATCAATGTCTAAATGTTACTCCATGTTACAGAAATTACAAATTACAGTGGCAGAAGAACTAATCAAGAAATACAAGTTTCAGGGACTTCAACTCATAAGGGAACTACAATTAGCATAGAGCTGCCATGTAGCTGCTCAACTTTCAGATCTGCTCTGCAGTGGATGCCAATGGAGTGATTCCCAAGTAGCTTGCGTGTGACAATTCCTTCCATACCTCATCTTAGATATCAATAATGTTTATTCTGTTTGTTGTCCCTTTTAAGCTGAACCTTCAACTTCTTACTACCTAATTGGCAACCATTCATCATACTGATAGCGGTTTGTGCAGCTGCTGTAGAGTCATAACTTACAAATCCTGCAGAATGAAGTTCAGTTGATAAGCTAAATAGTGGAAATACTAATTTTAATTGACAGTAACTTTGCATTTCAAGGTCCATACCAAAACATTTGCTAACACCAGTTGCTTTGTCAACGAAAACCTTGGCACTCAAAACCCTACCAAAAGGCTGAAATGCATTTGCAAGCTCTTGATCACCAAATTCTTGAGGAATATGGTAAATAAATAGATTAGCACCAGGTGGACCTGTAAACAACAAAATCGTTTTTGATAAGTACAGGTTTAATTTCTACATGTTCAACTACCACTGCCAAGTACACTAGTTCAAGTGACATCTCCACCACTTAATTGCATAAAGCTTTACCAACGACAAATATAACAAACTTGTTCAATTAATTTGAGTTCCTGTCTATATAGTCCAGAATCTCCATATGCTGCTCATCTCACAAGGTTGGTTAAGGAAATTTGTCAAGTAGAGTTCAAATCAACATGCTGTAAGACTATACTTGCTGCAACACTTAGGAATAGCTACATAGCCTTTTCGATACTTGCAATGACACACATGCATTACATATCATTAGTCAGAGATCACATGCATTTATGAAATCCTATATAAATTAAGTAAATCCAAATATAATAGATTCTAGTGACACACTTGTATAAATATCATTGATCAAAGATCACATGCATTTATGGAATCCTTTATAAATTATGTAAATACCAAATATAATAGATTATACTATCTTCTTCTTCTACTACTTCTATTCTCTATGACGGGGAACAATTTCCAGAAAATAATTAACCAAAATAAAGACAAGCAGCCTCATTCAGCAGAAAACCCTAACAGCCCCTAGGTTATGGGACTGTACTTGATTAGCTACAGAAGTTCTAGAGCTAAAAAGGTCACAAAATAAATGTTCAACAACCTTCAACCTGACCCCCTGTACTTGAACTGACACTTGAAGATGCTGCAGAATGACTGTTGGTCGTACTAGGGGGAATTGAACCAGGAGAACCACTTGGTGGTCTGGTATTCATAACACCTCCAGGATATGGCATTGAATACTGAATCCCTGGAACAGCAGGGTAAGCGGATCCATAACTTCCAGGTGACATGGCATAATTTCTTGGGCTAATTCCAGGTGAAAGATCAGGTGCACCTCCACGTAGAGCACTTGCTTGGTTTATTGGTGGGACTATATTCTGAAATGTGGACTGATTCTGCATTGATGGTAGACGATACTGCATGAGCCCATATGCCCCAGGAGTCTGCAAAGTGAGCATATTAACTATGCAACTGACCTTTAAATTGATAAACGAAACCAGAATGGGAAAGGAAGGAATGATGAAATTAAGGTAAATGATCATCTCAATTCACATTGAAAATTGTAATAATTGCTGGAATTTGCAGGAGAGAAGCATGTCAATTCAAATAGAACTTTTGAAATAAGAAACTGAAAACTAGTATCAAGAAGGTACTGAAAAAGTACAAAAAGGAGTATTCAGAGCAAATTACAAAGCAATAAGCTTGAAAACCAAATTTACTATAGAATGCAAGTCAATGAACCTGATAGCCATAGCCATTGTATGGTGGCATGTAACCCATTGGTAGGGCTCCAAACAAAGAAGGATGCTGTCTAGAGTCGGAAGCATGAGATAGAGATTTCTGAGCCCTCCGGGCCTGCCTTTCCTTTTCAGTATCTGCCCACTTGACTACCAAAGGGACAGTAGCACCCTGGATAAAAAGTGTTGACTAATTTGATAACCAATATTGCAGTAAATGGAAGTCATGAATAAGTGAAACTTGAAAGCCGCATAATGAGAAATATCACATCTACTTAAATAGCTTTGGCACCTGTTCACCAGACAAACTAAGGTCTCATAGTAAGGTTATTGGAAAAATGCAACAGAAATGAATATAATGGATTCAGGTCATCACTCGCTATCAACTCCAATAAACTTCTAGTGAAGTATTCAAATTTTAGAAACAGTCCAGCCAAGAGTGTACATGTGCATCAAATGGTATAGCAGTAACCAGCCTTACTCCAGCATCATAATAACGCATAAAATTACTAAATGGCGGAACACTACAATCCATTTATAAATATGCATTTCAAAAGTTAAAAATTTCACATAAATATCGAAATTAAATTTGCCACCAAATATTTATACTATTAACTTTAGATGAGAACACCGCCTATTGACAAACTGCTGTGAATAAAAAATTTCCCTAAATGGATGAGCTCTCTGTAGGAATAAAGGCTGAATCTCATAACATGATAATTAAGGGTCTGTTTGGAAAGTCACCTGGTAATTGAAATTGATGTAATTACTAGGGTGGTAATGGCCAGTCTAGTAGTTACACAACTTAGTAATTACACGGACCTGTTTCTTTGCCCCAGTGTAATTTACTATTTGGATGCACAATTGCAATCATAAATTATATTAGAGTTTAAAAATGAAGTTAGTTATTTAAAATTTATTTTAGACAAATGAGAAATTTTATAAATGATGCAAAATTAAATATTTAAGATAAATATCATCTTTTGAAAATATACTAATTAATAAATATATTTTTCTTAACTAATACATGAAAAAATAATTGATTTATATTTTTCAAATTAGTATATTTCACTGAATTAATCATAAAAACAAAAAGTACAACATATCTATAAATAAATGCATCTTTGACAAAAAAATTATATTATAAATAAAAACATTAAATATCATAAATTATTAAAATAAACAAAACGATAACCTATCAGCTCTAACTAAAAAATAAATGACTTGCTACTGAACATAACATACACAAATATGATATAAAAGATAATATTTCAACATAACGTACACAAACATGATTTATAAGAAATGGAAAATGCAAGTCTATAACTTTACTCAACAATGAATTCTACTTTAATTTTAAAATTAGAATACTAACAAAAGTATGCTAGTGAAAAAAAGTAAACATAGCATAAAAAATAGATGATACGAGAAATTGAATGGAATCACATGAAGCAAAGGTTGAATATGAGAAGAAAATGAAATATAAATAATAACAAAAAAAAAACATTTAGAATTTTTTGGAATAATAAAAATAAAAAAAGAATTTAAAATAATAGAAATAAAAAATAAATTAAAACAAAAAAATAAAAAGAAACATGAAAAGAAGAAATTAAAAGTAATCAACTTGTAATTACACAGTGTAGTGTAATTAACCCTGCCAGTTGCAATCAGTTACGTGCTAATAAAATAATTACATAGCCAACCAAACACGCCACACAGTGTAATTACTCAATTATACCAAATCCAATAACCAGGGAGGCTTTCCAAACAGGCCTTAAGCTTTCTTTCACCGTTTCAACAAGAAAATAATTTAATATTATTCCCCAAGCATGAGACAAAATTGAATAGACCGTTGCAATCAAATATCTCATTATTTCAGTCAAGAGCCTCAAGGCATAACGACTCCAAGCACGAATGCCATGTTGAAATGACCTAGAAAAAAAAATCACCGGATAATGTCTCCTCTGAACAGCGAATATCAGCAAATAGGCCATTGTGTTGGCCCTGCACTAACAGGGCAATAAATAAGCCATTCACATCATAGACAAATGCTGATTGACAAATGACCTCAATCCAAAGCCACAACATTTGGTGCTTTCATGATGACAGATGCTATTCCTGCAAGGAGTACTTACACAAACATTGCAAAGACAGCAGAACAAATGTATTGAATTAGGTTATCCCCATCCTGAATGTTTAACAAGTTCTACAACACCAGAGGAAGGACTATCACCAGAACAACTGCTTAAAGAATACCCACACTAAGACCACTGCACTTATAAAATCCTATTCATTTTATGCACAAATGTTGGACATATGGGCTATGGCCACTACGCATACTGAAAAATCAATTTCAAAGGCCTCATATCAGCAGTCAACTTGCAGATTGAAACAAACCTCCATCTTATGCTTTCCATGGAGGGCATCTATTGCTGCAACTGCTTGTTCTTTTTTCTCATACTTCAGAAAAGCACATCCTTCAAGAAAGAAGATAATGTAGGAGATGAATTAATTTCTCCGACACAAAACCATTGAACTTAAGAGAGATAATACCAGATATACCTTTACTGGTTTGCTGAGAACCTCTGAGAATCTGCAAATCTTTAATGACTCCATATTGCGAGAACAAGGCAGATACTTCAGGATCAGAGACATTCTTTGGAAGCATACCAACAAAAAGCTTGTGCTCTGGAATCAGGTTAAGGAAAAGAACAAGGAAAGAAAAAAGAAAACAAGAGAGGAAAAGTTATTTATTATTCTATTTAGAATCACAAAAGAATAATGATGACAATGGTAAGAGTAGAACTTTAGATTAAAAGAGGATTTTAAATATGAAAAGGTCAGAACAAATATGATAACGAGAGAATTTAAATTATAGTACACCTAGTCTTTCCAACTCGCCATCAGCATACTTCACTTGCAACGGACTAGAAGCCTGAATTGGAAACAGAAACCAGCATGACTTGTTAACAAAAATACAGCCAAACATGTGATACGGATATAAAAGAACTGCAGACACATGTAACCTTAACAAGCTTAATGGGTACAGATATCTACTCCCAGACAAAACCAGATGATGACTTAGATACATGAAATGCTTTTCTTTGATCAGCATTGAAACAGTGAAACTTAATCACTTCACTACAATATGCAAGAATTCAAATGCTTAGTTAGGAGATAAATATACTAGAGGCATGCATATAGTTTAATAGTCAGGTTAGTGTGGGAAACCATAAGGATCTAATGTGCATTAGAATAAATCAGGTTCATGACCAATCTAAGATGCCAAACACCTCTACTATCTCCACTATTCTTGGATTCTTCTGATCAGTATCTCTATGGTAGAGCCCTGTGGTAACTGCTACTCCATTATATTTGGGTTAATAGCTCTATTAGTTCATTTAACCAACCATGAAACTTTGTAAGAAATAAATTACTCTAAAGAGAACTTCCAGTACTCATTCTTTCTATTTCTTTTTTGGATATCTTCTTGTTCTTCACTGAGAAGAAGATAAAAAGAAGCAGAGAACTGGTGAAAAACATAAGATCCATATTAGATCAACCTATGCAGCCTTATATCTTTCTTTTTACTTGAACAGGGGCCGCACCTTCCATACAACACCCCAGATGGTGGTAGGTCAAGTAATGTCCAAATACTTCATCCTTATCTCGGTTCAAATTTCTCAATACAATTCTTATTTCTCCCCTGATATGTATTGCTAATAATTCTTACAGCTGTCACTGTACTCTCAGTAAGTCAGCTGCTTCATTCTGAGGCGCTGTATTTTTCTTATTTTTTTTTGAAACTGGTAAGATTTTCAGGCGCTGTACTTATAACTAAAAACTGTGGAGAAATTTTTCCCCATGCAGATTTTGTCGTACAAAATACTGAGCAAGTTATTTTAGTCGGTTAATACTGATCACTCATCTTCTTTTCTAGTTTCCACTATTTAGAAATATCAAATGAAACACAGTGAAGCTTGAACTCGGAATTCAAGTCTTGATAATGCCCACTCCCAACTGGGAGTCTGGGAAAGACTTGAGCCTCGAAAAAGTAATCTGCTTCCCTACTAGAGTTCAGGAGTTAAAGCAATTTGCACTAGATTCCAAAAAACCTTTCTCATAGAACGTCCTATCAAGTCACAATTTCTCAATGGAGAGTATTTTACATCCATGATGTTATGATTTTTGTTGTCCAATCACTTGACATTTATAGTGCCATAACAGAACAGATGGTCCTACATTCTACGAGCTGAAAGTTGAAAGACGGAAAATTCCATATGATTCCTCTGAAATATATAGTCAAACAATTGAATTTCACAGCCATGATCAACCTCAAACTGTCAAATCAACAATTACGGGTCAGATATAATTAAAACTTCATGTCTCAGAATATCTGTACAAAAGACTTGAACAAGCACAAAATTAGTAATAGTTTATACAACATGGAAAATGAGGTAATTAATTATAGGAAGCAGAGAATTAGAGAACAGACAGAAATTCCATGGCATCACAAAAATCAGAGATGAAAAGATCCTCAATTATCAAAAGTTCAGTTTTTTACATCAACAATGCAGAGATTACACGGCATATAAGTAACAAAAAGAAAAATTCTTAAGGTACATTACTGTAATATCCACTTCAATTAATTAAGTAAAAAAGATAATGTATGTACTGAATGATTATAAAAAAAAAAAAAAAAAAAACTAACCCCGGAAAGCGTCTTTTTGTTGTGGCATGCATTAACTGCCTTATCCGCTTCTTCTCTAGATGGACAGATCACAAAACAACAGCCTGAAAACAGCAAAATTAGGGTTTGAAGACTGTAATCACGCATCTAGAGAGTAGAAATCTCAAAGTAAACGTAATTAAAACATATTGCTGCAATTGCACATTTGTCGATCCAGAAATCAGGCGGAGAAGTAGTGATAGAGGAAGTGAGTGACATAAATTTGAGAACCTCGAGAAGCACGCGTAGTTTTGTCTTTGATAATGTTGACTTCATCAACAATAGCAAACTCTTGAAACATTTCGACAAGTTGTGATTCCGTCATGTGCTTCGGTACTTGACCTACAAACAACTTCACGCTCTCTTCGCTCTGCTGCTCCTCCTCCTGCCTCTCCTCCTCCCTCTGCAACTCCGCCATTACTGCAACAACAACCCCCACCCCACACTCTCTCTCACTCACAAACACACTTTCTCTCTCTAAAAGTCTTCGACAACTCTGTCGATCTCTTCAATTTTTCTGTATATTTTCTTCTTCTTCTGCGCCGGGTCTTCGCTGATTTCGGAAAATTAGGGGATTTTTAGATGGCAAAATTGGATCTTCACCATTTTTAAATTCATATTATCTAATCCCTTACAATGCCCTTCGTTCTCTATTTTATTACAACATTACCACTAAATTATCATAAATTTCGAAATGGCAAAACGGGATCTTCACCATTTTTAAATTAATATTTTTTTGAAGTCGTTAATACCCTTTCTATCACTAGTTTATTACAACAATGCCACTATAGTATCTTTCTGCTACTTGGCATTGATCATTTGACAGATCCGACACGTCGGCCGATGATTGTTTGTCATAAATTCGAGTATTTTTCTGTCTTTTTTTTATGTGATATTTTATGATTTGATATTAAAATATAACTTTTTAAAAAATTAATAGGCTAAAATAATCATGTCGCTATTACTAAGGATATAAAGAAAAAAAATCTAATATTAAATGAATTATATAGTTATGAAGATGTGAAACAGCTTGCACTCGAATTTACGTTATTACCCTTGTGTTTAAAAAATGTCAGCTGTTTGGTCCCACATTTCCAGTTGTTTTTTCACATAGTATATGGGCCTACATTAACTATTATGAATTGCTAGGTATGGTGAAAAATTAATTATTGTTTTTTATAATGTTTTATTTTCATATTTAGTAAAAAGAAATATTGGTCTTAATTACTATAATAATTTTTAGTTGATCTTAAAAAGAATAATATATTTTTTTATTTGATAAATATTTAATGATATTATTAATATTTTACTTAGATTGGATTTCTACCTATTTGGCAAAAAATATCCATAAAAATGTATTTTTCTGTTTAAAATTTTATTTATTTTAAAGAATAGTGTCTCAAAAAAATCATAAATTTTAAACTGAAATCTCATATACATATAAGTCATGACTGAGATTCAAAGCTGTTTTTATATGCACATCTGATACAAATTTTCATCTTTAATCATGTACATTTGAATTATTCCCAAAAAGGATACATTTGTAAAACGAAAAATAATAATAAAAAATGAGCACAAGTTAAATGATAATCCCATATCAGGATATTTTGAGTCCGGTCCATTTAATTTTATATCTTATATAAACTTTCCAAGTTTTATCCCTTAAAATCCCACTTTAACACACTTTCACACATGTGTGATGTGACTAAGTTAAAAAATTCACATCTGACTTTAAACGTTTTTTTATTAGAAATGTAGATGTGTAAAAAACAAATACCAGACATTTTCACCTGAAATTTGATATGACATTTGCCAAGGTAAATGTACGACATTCATTAGATGTCGAGAGTATATGCAACCATTTGTTAAACAAGTAAGATATATATGCATCACTTTTTTAACGAAGAATATATTCGCTCTGAATTGTCAAAACTCAAAACTAACATTTGACATTGCTAAAAAAACACTAAATTGACAGCTTTGACAAGAAAATGTGCAGACTGGAATTATGGATAAGGGCATATATCCTGTCACCACTTCATCTTGGCCCCTCCAAATGCTAATAATGTTCCATCACTCTCATAAGACTTTTGCTTACATATTCCTCAACAACTCTTTTCAATGAAAAACACAAACAAGTTATAAGGCACTCTATACTCCTTTATGATCTTTTTAGCTTTGTCTAATACTAAAATAAAATGATATACAGTAGACAACTAACAGCACCATCATCAATAGATGTAAGAATAAATTCATTCATAAATTTACTGTAAAATTTGTAAGGAGATGTTTTGATATAATACATCTTGATTCTTGAGGTAAAATTAAGAAGTGAAGGGAAAACGTTCCGTTCCTTCCACTTCAAAAGAATGGATTGTATAGCAGTCACTAGTGTTTAGGAACCTACAGCCTATAGTATAACAAAAGGTGGTACATATATCTTGGAGAGGAGGTGTTCAGTAACTCAAATGATCGCGCCAATGAAATAAGATGGCGTAAGATTAAATGGCCTTTAGTCCAGCCAGCCCACGAAGCTTCTCGCAAAGTACAAAAGTAATCATGGTTTGTGGAGCCAATCTTGCAAATATTGCAAAGCCTCTAAAAGAATTTCAAATTCAAGAAACACATAATTATTGACTTAATAGTAACTTAACCTGCAGGAACTAAATTACTAACAGCAGATCAGGGATGTTTCGACTTACCCTTTGTAAAGACCAGAAGGACCTTCAGTGCGGAGTACCTGGAATCATAAGGTTTCACGAAACATTACTTTACGATCATTTGAGTATTGTAGGAGTATGATCAAAAGCATCCCGAAAACTTCCCAAATGTTTTTCCTAACCCCTACTGCTTTAATATCCTTTATCCTGTGTCCCTCGAACACCTAATGATGGCTTTGCAGTAGGTCATTCTCAATGAAATATCTTATCATTCAGTTCTTCCCCTCTAATATAAGTTTTTTCAGTCTTTTGATAAAAAGATGGATGAAAGACGAAAATAATCTTACCCTGACTGCAAAGTTATAGACCTAGCGAGGCTGACTATGTTAAAAAGTACGCTTTGTTAAAAGTAAAAACAATGGAATAACTTGCTGAACAGAATTGTGGATAAATAACCATAGGAAAGGGTGGAGTAAGAGGCTGCAAAGTAACAACCTGATATGCACAGTGCAATCCATTTCTGTACAGTCCGGCGCAATTTGATTCTCTCTGCAACATAAGACGGGTTTTAACCATGTCCATTGGTGCTGTCATAACTGTGCTTACTGACCCTGCGATGGTACTTGAGCTTCACAATTTGCAAAAGAAGAGTTAGCATATATTGGGACTGCAAATGGCAAAACGTAGAAGTAACACATAAATAAAAGATGAAACATTCTCGGAACATCAGCTCAGATAGGTGAAGTAGGATATTGATCTCCACAAAATAAAGACAATTACTTTCTGGACAATGTAAGAGCTAACGAAACATAGTAAGCTTTTAGTTTCAGTGCATTCAAACAACACTCCAAAGCTAGGAAAAGATTAACAGTGTTGTTTGTAGTGTAATTATCTGAGGATGCATGCTTGTGAAACATTTCGATTAACTTTTCAAGAATCAGTTAATACCTAAATGAAAGATGTGGGACATAAAAATTAACTAGATGCAGGCTAACTCCTGGATCTATATTTCATGCTAATTATATTTTCAGATGCATAACTTATAACCATCGTTTTAGTCAAACTACTCAGTACCCTTGAATCTAGAAAAGAAGGTGCATTCCTTCAGCTCAATCATACAGTCGCATGTTCTCTAAAATTAGTGAGCACATTGGACTATATTTACAGTGATGGGAAGCGTGCCTACATGAGATGAAGGTGAAATCCCTCCTCCAGGGGAGTATACTTTATTAGTGCCTGCTTAGATTCATCATATGTGGCCAACTGAGATGCAGTCAAAGTGCCAGCTCTAGCCAAAGCAGGCCCAACTCCCTTCCAAAGAGCTCTTACTCCTTCTTCTGAAGCAATTCTCCTCATTTCATGGATTGGTCCTAAGCTTGATCTTGTGTTCATTTGCATCCGTACCTGGAAAC
Source organism: Solanum habrochaites (assembly GCA_027704765.1). Taxonomy (NCBI): domain Eukaryota; kingdom Viridiplantae; phylum Streptophyta; class Magnoliopsida; order Solanales; family Solanaceae; genus Solanum; species Solanum habrochaites. The sequence goes on along the minus strand of JAKWJA010002497.1, from coordinate 70,610,628 downwards.
CAGCATAACAAATGAGGCTTGTTCAGGAGAAACCATAAAGCCTTCAGAAGATAGTACCTTCAAGACTTCCACAGGATTGGTCAGTGCTGTGGCAACGGCCCCTGAGAATGCTCCAGATGCAATCTTCACCAAGATATTGGTGGACTCAAAAGCCAATTCACAGAGATATTTTGATGGTTCGTATAATCCTAAACGGAGACCACCATAAAGAACTGACCTCATCAATGAAGGTGCCAATCCCAGATACAAGGATTTCAGTCCTTCGCTTTCAACTACTTGAAGAGAAAGCCTCCCCTAACACCAATGCAATGGGAAAAATCACATAAGGTGCAGCTATTAACCAAGATATATCTTTCTAAGCTATAATAAAAAGGGATATAAAAGGTAAAAGCCTAAGCTTCCTGCCATACAATTCCGACCAAAGGCCCTCTCTGACCAACAAGTTGCATCTGCAATCTAACTTTCAAAACATCTGCACACAATAAGCACAATCATGCATCTTTATTTAGTACAAGACCGCCTTTCACTGAAAACTAACTACAATCAGGGTGGAGAGAGGAGGAATTAGGTTATGCACCCATTCCTTCCATATCCTTGCAGTTTTTGCTCTTCCAATTAAAGTTATACAGACTCAAGTACATGGAACAACATATGATAACGTAGGGCATTCATGTAGTTAGTTCACCAAAATTGAATGTTTGTCCCCTTTGCACATTCATGAGTAGCGTAGTGATCATATAGAACTCTTTTTTTTTTAGAATAAGTAGTGATCATATAGAACTCATGAACTTTAAATAGTTATATGAGAAAAATAAACAGTGATTGGGAACTCTCTTTCTCTTTCTTTAAAGGACAGGTCATTACATTGAATGACAAACCACCCGAGTAAAATATAGGACTCTCAACTTAATACCCAAATCTTTTTTGAACTTCTCTCTCACCCTCTTGGGTGGCAATACATTATGCAACTCCAAAGTCACATCATCAATAGATCGGTCCTATTTGATTTTATCTGGTCTTGTCTAGTTGCAACAAAGGATTACTTTCTACAACTAAATTGGTCAAGCAAAATCAAAGTGATAGCTGATTCAAAGGAGTTGCTTGGACATAAATTGAGTATTTATAAGAAAAGTAGTATTTACAACAACAACATACCTAGCGCCATCCTGCAAGTGGGGTATGCGGAGGGTAGGATGTACGCAAACCTTACCCCTACCTTTGAGGGATAGAGAGGTTGTTTCCCGTGAAACCTCAGCTCAAAACAAATGCAATAAAGCATGATAGAGAGGAAAAACCGGCAGCAAAATATCAAGATAAACATTGTTTGGTTATATGAGATAAAGAAAAGTAGTAGTATTTGAAGTTGAAGTCGTGTTTCAACAAGCATTTCACTTGAAAAAAAGTTCAAAATTTTACGAGTTGGACTTCACAAATTAGTTTTTCAAATTTGAGATACTCATCTTCAAAAACTAACCAAAAATTCATTTTCTCACTATCAATAAAATGCTAGGCAACATTTGCATCTAAAAAGTTTTCTCCTTTATACCACCCCTTTACTTTTAAGCTCAAAGCAACAAAATGACTTCCAAATTCAATAAATAAGCATAAAATTAAGTGAAGAAAGAACCTAAAGGATGAGTGATTGCAGTTGCAGCAGCAACAGACATTCCACTTGTACCAAAATGGGACACAACATCTGAGGCTGAAAACCCCATTTTCGTCTCTCCTTTACCTCCATGGATCCTGAGGAAAATAAGAACCCAAATCAGAATTCATAAAAAATAAAAATTCCCCATACAACAAACTATGCTTATTCTGAACCAAAAAAATAAAAATAAAATTCAAATTTTGATGGATAACCCAACATATTAAATGGGTATATAGAAATGGGGTTCAATCAAAAACCTGAAGGGAGAGTTTTCCCGGTTGCCGGCGTCGATTCGCCGGCCATTCTTGATTATCCGGGAATGAGTCTGCTGCGTTTTTGTTTTTTGTTTTTCTGTTTTGTTTTTTTTTTTTTGTTATGATTGAATTGAATAACTGAATCTGGTAATGATGCCCTTTCCCAAAAAACTCTGCCTTTTTGGAACTTATTACTCATTATTTTTATTTTATTTTCCACCTATGTTTAATATATCCGACTATTTTAAATTCACGCAAAGATATTTTTCCACCTAAATTATAATTGAACCACGTGGTCAAATATTTTGATTTACTGTTTTATACATGCTGAAAGAAAAGAATGGCTTGTTGATGTACTTGGGGCACGCCATCCATTGACGAAACTTATTAAATTCATCATTTGAATCATACTATATATACTACTAATATATATGATGGCTAAGTATACATTTTGTAATACAATATTTTTCAGCATCACTAAAAGAGGTTTCAAACTGTTCAATTCGTTGTAAAAAAAAAAAATCTGAGTTGGTTGAATTGAGATGGGGTGAATCATTTAGCTCCTCTAACTGTACACAATTTGATGCTTTTACATACTCAGTTTGTAACTCAAATTGAAACATTGAAAAAATAGATGAACAAAAGCAGTCCACACATATGTTCAGTCAAAAACATGATGTTTTGTTTTCAGATTGGACAAACAAAAGCAAACGCACATTCACATGAGTCAGGATGCTTCCTGAAGTAGAAGAAATAGAACTCCAATGCATACAAATTCCAGCTCTGTTGCACACCCTTAAGCTAAAAAACAAGTCATAGATCAATATAACCTCATGCAGCGGCCAATCCCGATATGGAGCATAATCCATAATGATGACACATTGTGAAATGTTAAGAATACATGCTATGTTCTACATCATCCTTAACACAACAATGGCCCTAATACACATGAATAAACATCAGAATGCATGAAATAAATCAACAACATCAAGTTTCTCCTTTATGTCACAAATAATAAATATAAGAAACAACACAAAAGAGGTGTCAAGATTCAGGTATTACGCTTCTCCCCTTGTACAGGAAGAAAATGGGGAATACTGTAATATTTATAATACAGAGCCCATCAGAGAAGACATGTATAGTTGACCTTATCTTTGCCCTCAGCACATCTTAGAAATGCAAGTTCCTTGTCGATGAACTAGGCCAAAAGTTCATCAGTTTCATAAGCATAACTTTACCAAAGCCATGGAAGATATTTGAGGGATGCAGATAGCAGAAGTTCAGCGACGAGGTGCAGATGGTTCCCTAAGGGAATAGCGAGATGACGACTAAAGCTGGGTACCTAGGCTCATCCCCAACATGGTGATATTTCAAGCCGTAGTCTGGTGGTAATTGAGGAGCAATATGGGGATGGGAGTCTCGGTGGGGGGGGCTTTCCAGTTATTCAGAACTGTTGAATCTCCACGTTTGGGTGGATATGCTTTTTCCCCACTTCAGTGTGAATCGTGGTATGCCTTTCATTTCAGGTTCACTGCTGAATCTCCCCGTTGGTGAATATGCTCTTCTATTTTCATTGTTGAATCTCTCCGTCGGTGGATATGCTCTTTCATTTTCACTGTTGAATCTCCCTGTTGGTAGATTTGCTCTTTCATTTTCAGTGTGGAATCTCCCCGTTGGTGGGTAAGCTCTTTCATTTTCAGTGTTGAATCTCTCCGTTGGTAGATATGCTCTTTCATTTTCAGTTTGGAATCTCCCTATTGGTGGGTATGCTCTTTCATTTTCAGTGTGGAATCTTCCCGTTGGTGGATATGCTCTTTCGTTTTCAGCATGGGATCTTTCCGTTGGTGGATATGCTCCTCCATTTTCGGTGTGGAATTTTCCCTTATGGCCTTTGATGCCACTTGCAGAATAGGGGTCACTTACAAAACACTCCCTGCCTGTCGAAGAGTATGACACTACAGGTGTTACCACTGTCCGAGACAGAGAGAGATATCGGTTCACAAGTGAGGTAGTACTCTCGTCATGATAAGGACCATATTTATCCTTAACATGATTTCGTAAACCATGATTGGTATGTGTGGCTGAAAGTCCTGTAGCACCACTTTCCACAGCAGGAGCAACAGTAGCAGGTATTTCACTCCGAAACTTGAGGCCATAAGTTCGATACTCCCTTTCGCTTGGAAACAAAGGTTCAGTAAGTACAGTTTCTTTTCGTGCTAAAGTAGCATCACTAGTAATCCCAGTGGGATTTGTTCGGAGATGTTCCCTTCCTTGTTCAGATTCATGATAATCCAATGTGCGGTCAACTACTGCAGAAGCAAAGGCCTGCAGATGCTTTGCTGATTGAAGACCATAGCTTCTATATTCTTTCTCAGTGAGGAAACGAGGTTCACTGTCAACCTCTCTAGGCATGATAAGGCGGCCTGCATGCTGCTGCCTTTCCCTTTCATGACCATATGATGAAAAATTCTCACCTGATTTGTTCCTTCCGTATTGCAATCCAACATGCTCCCTGGAAAGTTCCTTGCTAGGTAAAGGTGATGCTGATGGGGGCAGACTAATTGGATATGACACAGAATGTTTGAAAGTTGGATGTAGCCATGGTGCTGGCGTAAACAGCTTTTTCAACTGCCCTACCTGCTCAAAGTCGAAAACAAGGCCACAAAATTGAAATCAAATGCTAGGTAAATAACAAACTATCTCCAATTAGAACTTGTCAATGAGAATTGTGTTGTCACCTGCTTAAATGTCAACTCAGTCTTGAACTTGTGAGTTCTTTCATCATAATTCTCTTGAATTGCTCTCTTGAACAAATTCTCCGTCAATGGAAGGCAGTCCTTGAAAATCCTGAAGCGAACCTGTTGTATGACCAGTCATCAATAAATACACCTTCAGAGTTGTGGAACAAGATAAAATAATAAGATTTTAAAATTAAAGATAGAAGCACAATTGACCTGCGCTGGGAAGTCCCCACCAAATGCCGCTGGTTCAAGTTTCATTCCACCAGCAGATGAAGCCTCATAAATACCATACATGAGCTTAAGATCAACATCAAAGAGATAAAGCTTGACACCAGGCTTGATTCCCAAAATAATGTCTTTCTTCATAGCTGAGACACCCATCACATGATATTTGAAACAATCATCTTTGGTCTTTGCATTGCACATGAAAATCACTCCACCAATACCCTTTTCAGCTTTTCCGTCCTCCACATCTACCCTAATTTCACTTGCACTTCCCTTTCCTTTGTTTCCACTTTTTATGTTTAGGGACTTGCTAGCATCTTTTTTATCAAAATTATTTCCTTGATTGGCATCTTTTATGTTCTTCTCCTTGTTTCTGGATTGAGATCGTGGAGTGGCCTCAACATTCTTTCCTTGGTTTCCATCATTTATTTTCCTCTCCTTGTTTCTAGATTGAGATCGTGGAGTGGCCTCAACATTCTTTCCTGGGTTGCCATTTTTTATGTTCTTCCCCTTGTTTCTGGATTGAGATCGTGGAGTGGCCTCAACATTATCTCCTTGGTTGACATCTTGTATGTTCTTCTCCATGTTTCTGGATTGAGACTGTGGAGTGGCCTCAGCTTCTTTCATTTGTGCAGAGTTTAAGTTGAATTTTTTTGCAAGCATACCTTTAGCCTTTAGTTCCTTCGGGGTTTTATTGTCTTGAGGTACTCTTCCAGAACTAGATGCAGCCACATTATTTCTCTTTCTCTTGTTTTTCTTGGCCATCTCGTTCCTGCTAGTTATTTCACAAAAAGAAAAACACAAGCATGAATGACAAATTTCTGAAAAAAAGATTTCACAATTACCCAGTACATAGCTAGTTACAAGTTAGAACTGTTGGGGTAGAGTGACCAGGCATTGTAAAATTTATATATTAAAAAAGAAAAACGGATAAAAAAAACAAGTCTATTATGAAAGATATTCAGTCCTACAAGGACCTGAATGCTTCTGAATTTACTGGTGTAGATGCTTCAATTCTGCAACTTCCACAATCATCACTATCATTAGAATCTACTGGAAATGACCTCCTTATAATTCCACATGATTGGGTCTTTTAAGTTGACACTTGCAGGATCTTGGTCTCTCTTTCTCTCGTGAAATAATGGTGATATCCGGCCAACTTCCACATACCTTGACATTTATTCTAGGTGCCGCATCATATCAAGTAGTACAGGTCACGGGTGACTCTACCCACTAAAGTTACGGAGAAGGGAGAAAATCAATTATGTGGATTTTCTTGCCTCTACTTGAACTGAATCTTAGTCTCCGTGACTTCTATTAAAACTTCATCAACCGCTACATCACTCTTGGGTGCAAAATTGTATTTTTCTCTTAACTAACTCTAATAAAATCACCAAGTTCACAAAACATAACTAACCTACTCTTTCAAATGGATAAGGAAACAACCAGCTAAACACACTATCTCATATTATACCTTTGTTATTTCTCTTTTTACATTCTCCTGACAAGCAGAGTTCAGTTAAATGTATACGTGCTTGTGTATTTCTTCAATTAAAAAGGAGTAACTGCGCATTGTTTATTGATTGATTCACTAAACTGCACATTTCTGCAGTCGCTCTTCCAAAGGAATAATAACGGAAGGGCTGTTTGGTCGGGGTTTAAGGAGATTTGATCTCCCATAAAATCCAACAATAGTTTATGATCAAGACGCCGTCATAAAAAAATTCATCAAAACCAAATTATATAATGCATAATCAGTGGATAATAAATGTCCCTAAGTTCTCTCGTGGTCACTCTAATTGGAAAGGTATTCGGACATTCTAGGATGATTTTGTACGGTTGAAATTCTTCAAGTTGGGTAATGGAAGACGGATTTGCTCTTGGCATGATTTCTATATTCTAGAAGATGGATTCACTAAAAGAAAGGAGAAAAAAATCCATCAAGTTCGAATCGATCCTTGTACCTCCACGTAAACAATTTAGCTTTCAACCAAGTGCACCACAAACCTTTTTTTAGCACGAGTGCCGAAAGGTAACATAAAATCAATTCAAGAAAATCCATACATAAAATATCTAGTTTAGCGAAAAGACCCCGGGTTCACGTGCACCTTAAACTACCTACAAAAATTCGCCCCTGCTAATACCCATCTCAAGTTGAATTTCCAAATTCTCTTTACTCTAGCTGCCAACAAAAACTCAACTGTAGCATAAAACTTCTCAAAACTAGGCTAGAAGGTACAAATTAGATCGTATACACACTTTGGTTCAATTCAACAGCTTACGGCCAACTCCACAATTATACTTCTTATCTATCAACGAATCAGTAAAAATTACGTATTAGCTAGGAAAAACGGAAATGAATCATCTTAATACAAACGGAGCTGTTATAAAATAGATTAACAAAGTATATAGAGTCATGGAATTAGGGTTTAAGGTGCCGATCAATCTCACCGTAGAATGAGGGACTTTTGCCAGTAAACTTTACCGGAGAAAGAGACGGCTAGGAACTAGTCGGAGAAGCTAACGCCGGAAAAACTCGCGGGGAGAACACGTGCGGGTTGGCACTCACTCGGGAGCGACAAATGGAATTTTATCGCGTTTTAGGGAGGGAATTGGTGCTTATTGGGCCGAAGATAGTCGAATTAGGATCCGAATTTGGAATCTAACACACAATTTTCTAATTTTTCTGTCTTTTTTAATTTAACAATCTAATAAAAGATTGTATTATTTCGTACTTTGTTATAAAGAACTTACTTACTAAATTCTTGTTAGAAAAGAACTTACTAGAATTCAATAGCAGAAAATCTTTAAGAAGATTATCCTTTCAAAGTTGTTTCATTAATTTTCATATATTTGGCTATTTATAGCCACTATAATTATGCATACAGGTCATTAAGTGATTGTCAATATTCCACTGACACTCAATTATTTTTCAACACTCCCCCTTGGATATCTATGTAAAAGAAATTACATAGATAATACATAATACGCTTTATTTGCATGCCTTCATTAAAACCTTTCTAGGAAAACCCAGTGGATAAAAACCTAAGACTAAGGAAAAAAAGAGTACGTGCGTTTTTACTTTTTTAACTCCCCCTGATGAAATTTTACTTGAATACTTGGAGACGGCGATTCCAAGCTTGTACTCAACTTCTTCAAACGTTGATTTTGGCATGCCCCTTTGTGAATAAATCAGCAAGATTATCACTTGAACGAATTTGTTTAACTTCTATCTCACCATTTTTGTTTGAAGATCATGCGTGCAAAGAACTTTGGTGAGTAATGCTTTGTCCGGTCCCTCCGTTGATGTATCCTCTTCAATTGAGCTATACATGCAGCATTCTCCTTCGTACATTGTGTGTGGTATATTTCTCTTTTTCGAAAAAAACCACACATTTCCTGATATTATGGGTCATTGAAATCTCAAGTCAACCAACGCACTCCTCCCCATTCGATTGCTTCAATGGATTGGCTATTATTTCTGCATGATTTGAAGAAGTGCTACCAACGGTTTGCTTCATTTATCCGGCCAAGTATTTCCGTGTCTCCACATGTAAACAAATAGGTTTTTGTGATCGGGCTTTATTGCGGAATCTGATAAATACCCCTGCATCTTGCGTAACCAATCAGTCTGATGTGGATTCCTTGGAATAGAATAACCCATAAGTCCATGGTCCCTCGAGATAGGAAGTATGTGTTTTAACACCATTCCAATGTCTTTTGTTGGGGAGGAACACTGAATCTTGCCCGTAGACTTACTGCAAACAGATATCTGGTCGAGTATTGTTAGCAAGGTACATTAGGCCCCCGTCGCACTAAGATAAGGATTTCATCACCAAGAAGCTCTTCTCATTTTCTTGAGGTCGAATGGATCTGATTGATGTCCACGATCTTACACACCCATTTGAGTACTCAATGGATGTGAGTTTCCATGTAAAAACGCTTTTAGTATCTTTTTTCTGTGTACGTTGAATTGATGAACAAAGTATTCCCATTGGTGACAATTCCTCAATCTGTATGCCAGACAAATTTTGTCTTGGCCGAGATCTTTCCTTTCAATTCTTTTTTCAGACACTCAAATAGCTTCTAAAGCTCTTTACCAGTGCCAATGATGTTTCAAATCATCAACATTACAGCTCTTATTACAAATTCCAGACCCCGCCGTTTAATAAAAATGCAGGACAATCGTGTCATTTTTGTACCCTTCTTTACAACTATTCACTCAGAACGATTGTAACCACATCCTTCCTGATGTTTCAATCCATACACAAGAGCTGGTCTTAAGTTTTTATTGAACAAGGTTTTCTCTTGAATCTTTGTAATAGCTTTCAGGAACTTGAATGCTTCACAGGAATTTTCATGAAAATGTTGTGGTCCAATGATCCATATAGATAGGCTGTGACACGTCCATTAGACGCATTTTCAAAGTTTTTTCATGAACTGCCAAATTTAATGAGATATCCTGAAGGTGATTGCATCTCACCACTGGAGAATATGGTCCTCTATAACTAAATCAAAATTACAATGTCTTAAAAAACCTTGAGCAACGAGTCGGGCCTATATCCATAACTTCACTCCTTTCTCATTTCTTTTCCGTACAACCCAACCATTTGTACCCCACTGCTTGATACCTTCAGGTGTTCGGATTATCGGTCCAAAAACTTCACGTTTTTCTAGTGACGGCCAAGTTCAGCTTGAATTGCATCCTTTCCATTTTGCCAATCCATTGTCTCTGTCTACATTCGTGAACAGATTTTGGCTCAAAATCTTCTCTTGTTGCATTATTTCATAGAAACATTATAGGCAATGTGTTGTCAATCACAACATTATTTCGGGGGTTCCACATATTTCTCGTCGAACATAATTCATTGAAATTTCATTATTTTCAGAAGTTCGAACCTCCTCACATCATTTGTTATGACTTGGGTCTCATCTTGAGACTTTTCTTTCAACCCATGATCATCTTGATCATTTATTTATTCCTTCTTTTTCGAGGTAATTTTATCCTTGGGAACCAATTGGTCTACCACGCTTCCAAGGTGGTCTAGACTCCTTTGCCTTAACATTTGGTCCTTTCGGGATATCAACTGCGAACTGGAGCATTAACACAAAGCTGAATATGCGATTAGTCAATCCTTGGAAGATTAGTAATGCATCTGGTAGTTGATTTGCATGTTTCTGCAAATAAAGTATTTCTTTGAACTTCTTGCTCCACTTGGTTTTGTTCGAGGGATCCCAGATGAATAGAGATGATGAACTTCCAATCTACTATCTCTTTTCCCAATGACTTATTTTCTCCCCCTAATGTTGTTATACTGCTTCATCAAAATGACAATCAGCAAATCTTTGCCTTAAATACATCTCCAGTCATAGGCTTCCAAATATTTTATGATTGAAGGAGATTCATACCCAACATATATCCCCAACCATTCTTTTGGGGCCCATTTTTGTGCGTTGTGTTGGAGCAATTGGGACATACACGCACTCCAAAACTCTACGATGAGAAATGTTTTTTGGTTCTTGACCAAAGTCAATTGTAATGGGGAGAATTTATATAAGTGGTCGTTCCTTAATATGCGCACAAACTACCTTATCATCCTAATTTCTGCTTGCCTGCAAAATAGCATGCCCCCACATAACCAGATAAACTTTGTTCTCAATTAGTAATGGTCTAGCTATCATTGCATACGTTTAATCAATGATTCTGCTAACCGTTTGAGTGTGAACATGAGAACTGGGATGTTCAACTTTTATACCATTAGACCATACAATATCATTACTTCTTGAGATGTAATTCCCCACATTATCTAGACGGATTTTCTTTAATTTGTATAGTCTGGAAATTGGGGTGCCGTTCAATCTTATTCTTTGAGCCACAATCTCGAAAAGCCATGTGAGCGGTTTGATCATAAACACACATTTTGACCATCTTGTAGAAGCATCTATCAGACCATATAATAGGTAAAGGGCCACATGTAGGTCAATGGTTCCACATATATCACCCTGTATCGTTCCAGAAACGCAGGGGATTCACTTCCACCTTACTGTTGATGGTTTAATGATCAACTTCCCTTGAGACAAGCAGCACAGAGAATTCCCCTTTTGATGAAAGATATTTTGGGGGGCCTTTTTAAGGGGGTGCCCATGTGAATTTTCAATGATTTTGCGCAGCATATTAAATCCGGGATGGCCCAACCGGTCATGCCAAATGATAAAATCATTACGAAATTAGTAAACATTTTGTTTTACTAAGGCAATGTGATTCAACTGTACTTTCTTGTATAGTACAGGACCAGAAGAAATGCCTGTAATTTTTCATGCACATTTTCTTCTCTACCATTATTGTAGTAATGTAAAGGTATTCAACTTTTCCTTCTTACAGCCCGTCTCAACAATGAAGCCATTTTGGCGATAACTTGAACTTAATAAGTTTCGGTTGGTCTTTGAGACTTCCTACAATATAATGCATTATCAAATGCTTAATATTGTTCCCTTCCAGGTAGTAATAAGGTCGCTCTTTTTTGCTTTTCCAGACCCCCGTCCAATTAATTTTGTACTACCTGATATTGTGTTGACCTATTGCCATTTTCATCACCAAAAATTAGAAAGTATTTTCTTTCTTTTATATTGTATTGTTTGTAGCACTATCAAGAAGGTCATACCTCTCCATTACTCCTCTTGAAGCCAACTGACAACTGGGATTTCTATTAATTTTCATTAAATAAATACATCAAAAGAGGAGAAACAAAATTACAACAAACAACGGAAAGTTCAATCTTTTCAACATGAATAACATAATAATTAACAAACATAAGTAAAATATTAACAAATTTTTTCATTCCCCAACTAAAGATCACCATTAGTTTCGAATCTCCAAAGAAGTCATCAATTCCATATGAGTAATGGTCACCAAGGCCTCAAAAAACATCATCCTTTAAAGCCAAATTTGCTTCAATATCTTTATTCATATTTCTGAGATGTTCCCGCTTATCACCATCTTAAGAGTCATATGTGACTCAGCTCGAGCATTGGACAGAGGAAGCACCACTTTTATTTTATTTCCTTTCTTTTTTAAAATGAATTTTTGATAGAGCCTGACCAAAATGTTTCATTGTGCGACTTATTCTTCCAATGGCCTCAAATGCCACAACGACACAATTAACTTTTTGATGGGTTACTTTTTGAGAACTCATTTGTTCCTCCTTTTATTATGACCACCATACCCCACCGTTGACGCTTAGATGTATCCGTCCCTTTTATCTTTTGCCGACGTCCCGTGCATTATTATATCCCCGATATCATCATCTTTTTACTTCAAGATTGTCACGTGCTTTCACCCTCGCATTTGCCTCCGTAATGGAGCAGCTCCAGTGGGACGAGCCTTCATCATATTTTTCATTAAAAGAGCAATTAAATGTGCTCAGCCCACCAAAAACAATAGATTTAAGTTCCAAATATTCTGAAAAGAAACCCCTTTTCCCGATATTGGCTTGCTGCAATATCACATTCGAGGCCATGAAAAGTAGTAAGTGTCTTTCCAACATTCCTCATCTTTTATATTCTCCCTCCCCACAAATTTCAACTGGGAGGTTATCCTGATACAGCAAGTTGTATTCAATACTGTCCTTCAAATCTTGAAACCGTAAATGCAAATCCACTCATAACGAGCTTTGGCAACACTGTTCCTTTAGGTGGTCATATCTCCCTCCCCTTTTAAATCAGTCCACAATTTTCAAGTGGATCTTTCACTTTCACGTCAGAATATTCAATCTTCGGCCCTCATCGATGAGACGAAGGAAAATTCTAGCCTTCGCTTATCTTGACTCGATGCTTCATTCCCTGAGTAATAGTGGCCAACTCAAGAACCTTAGCAGCCAGTGAATCTCAGCAATCGAGTACCCATGAAGATAATTCTTTCCAGAAATATCTAATGCCAACCAACTCAAGTTTGGAGATACATTCGACATAATTGAAAATTATGATAGAATAATGTGAATTAAATAAAAAATATTTCTATAGTCCTTTGCAAGTAGCAATCTCGCTCGTGCTGATAACGTGTTATAAAAGAACTTCCTAAAATTCCTTTTAGAAAAGACTTTTACTAGAATTCTAATAGAACGAAAAATTTTATGAGATATAATCCTTTTCCAAATGTTTCATTATATGTTTTTCATATAGTGGCTTTTATAGCCACTATATTAATGCAATACAAGGTCATTAGTGATGTCATATTCCACATGACACTTACAATATTTAACATAGCAACAGTAACTACTTCAATTAATTTTTAAGGAAAAAAAAGAAAAAGATAAAAGTTTGTCATTATGGGTAGTTTTTTGAGCATCTATCTTACTATTAGATGGTATGAAATTTTAGAAAAAGATTGTGCTCAGTAATTTTGAAATAATCGTATCTTATTTATAATTATTTTTTCAATAAGAACAATTATTATTGGGTAACAACAATTACCATTGGTACAAAATTATACAAGACTCAAGATCAATTGGAGAAAAGAGGAATATTTGTATGAAGAAATGGTCCTGAACCTACTGATCATCCTCAGTAATTTTCAACATCTCCTACTTAATTTGTATATACTAATCTCATTAATGAAAATACTAATATACAAATCATGGTAATAGTCTTTTTAGGGATGAGTATTGTTAGCCATGTATCACAATGCATTATGTCTCTGAAATTGTAACCCATATGCCATATTACTTGAGGAATGAAGTGGAAATTTCACAAATAGCCAATTAAAATAATTTAATTAGACTTTATAACTATAGTTTGCTAATTACGATTTGTAATTACAATTTAGAAGGAGGAGAGAGGTGAGTGATATTGGGAGAGGGAAGCGAACGAGAGAGATCAAAGAGTGGAGAGAGGTGAATTGTCTTTGTATATCTGTGAAATTATATATGTATATTGTCAGGTAATTGTATATATGTAATTGGTATATATATATATATATATGTGTGTGTGTGTGTGTGTGTGTGTGTGTGTTTGTATATTTGACGAGCTCAATTGGGAAAAGAGGACAGTGAGTGAAGAAAGACAAATTGTATTTGTATATCTGTCATATGATTGTATATGCATAATTTGTAGTAATATATGCATGAGAAATGACAGAGGTGAAAGTACACATAATCATAGTTAAAAATAGGTTGGGAGTGATTATTAATTCAAACTATAGCTATATTAGTTGATTAACTAATATAGGTTTGTTTATCCGTATAATTACCTCATGAATAAATGCTATGTTTATTATAGGGTCCATATTTTAGCAATGTTTCTCAAAATAAAATTGAATGTATAGATCGTCATAAATACAAGAAATATTATATAAAATATAGTTTCATAGACATTAATTGCTATAATGAAATTTTACATAGTGAAACTAAGTTCCTTTGTGACTGCAGGATCCTTAAATTTCTAAGATGACATGTTTTAGTTAAAGGATCAACTACATTAGTTCAGTGCTAACATGTTCGATGACCATTTTCTTACCTTTAACACATTCTTTTATAACTAGATGTATACTTATATCAATATGCTTGATTCAATTGTCACTTTTTATTATTATTAATTACCATAAAGATAACCATATAAATTTTACAATCTAACTTTAACAAATTAGAAATAGAGTCGACAATTTTAAGCTCGAATATAATACTCTTCAACTATATGTCATGTGAAGTAGCGTCAAAACAAGAATTAAACTCAAACTCCATAGTGAAAGTAGTTTCAAGAGTCTGATTAACACTACTTTAAGATAAAATACTCTAAGTGTAAATTCAACAACATATAATTCATAGTAATAAATTATAAATATGAGTATTTTTTAAATAACAAACTTAAAATTAGTATTTTTTCAACCTTTCACAGATTAAGTCTTTTATTGATACTGTCGGAAATGTTTTGAATTAAAAAAATATCCTTTGTATCATGAGTTATACATTATTAAGCTCATTTTACAAATATGAAAGTGAGGATTGATACACAAGATATATTAGGTCAATAATCCAAGAAATGAGGAGATTTACCCATTATTCACCACCAATCTATTTATATTTAGAAGCTAGGGATACAGTTTATGTACACATCACTCTCCTCTAACCCTACTATCGAAATTACACTGAATATATTGTTGTTGTACAAGTGGTAACAACATCAATAATATTGACTCATTAAATATTACATGTTTGTTAATTTTCCAGTTGACATTAATATACTTTTTTTAAGTCAAATATTTAAATTATGTCATGAACATTTTATTTTTTATTTTCTTAAAATAGATACTGTACATCAAAAGGTAGACATGTACAACAAGATGGGCATGGTTTGTCTATTGGTAATTGATTCCGCTTAGGTGCGAGAGGTCCGAGTTCAATTCTCGGATGTCCCCCCTTCTAATACCTTTTTAATTTATTTTTACGCAAATAATGGAAATTTTCAAATTGTTTATATATATATACATAATTAGATAATCTATCTAATATATATATAATTGTATATATATATATATATATAGTAGATTTTGGATATTAATTTATTTAAGTTGGATACAAAAATATCAATTGGGATTATCTATTTATTTAAAATTGGGAATTAAAAAAATAGAAGTGGATTGTGAGGGGCGTTCCGAGAATCGAACTCGGGACCTCTCGCACCCAAAGCGAGAATCATACCACTAGACCAAACGCCCTTGTATGCTTTTACTTTTCATTCTTTGTAGTTTCCTAAAGAAAAAGGTACCTTTTTGTTGTGTAAATTATATATATTCTGTTATGAGCTGTCTGGACAAATATGGATTTAATGTCATAGATTTGAGTTCAAGTGGCACGACACCTTCAATCGATCATGTAAAAAGCTCCTTCTCATCTTGCATTTCTTTAATTTGAAAGTTTCATAATCTTGTCTAACGGTTTCTTATATAGTATGCACTATTTACGAGTTTTGATCCCATCTTCTATGACATTATTGGGACCAACTGGATAGTCATCATTGAAAATAAAGTAGAAACTCATGATCCAATATCAATTAAGGAAAATAAAAAGCAATTTTCATATGTATCAAACATAAAAATCATATTTATATGTTATATGTATAATTTGTATAATTGTGCTCCATAACAAACATGTTATGCCTTTTTTCGCTATACATATATACAAAGAAGTTAGACTATTTCGCTATACATATATATACAAAAGAAGTAATTGTATAATTTGTCAGCTCCTCTTCAGATTTGTATAATTTCGCTGGCAGACCATTCGTATAAATTGTTGTCAGCAATTGTTGACAACCTCTCAATTCAATTTTATGTGTTTATATATCTGTATAAAATTTGAATTTGTATACAATTGAATCAAAATAAAACATTTATATATCAAATATCGCTCTCTCTAGCCCTCACTTTATACAAACATAAATTATACTTGTATTTTTTCTTAATTTGTGTTTGTATAAAGTGAGAAAGAAGACAAAAGAAAACTGGGCAAGGACAATACTTGTATTATATAATTATAAGTGTATAGGACGAACACATATGATTTTGCATGTTTATATAAAATTTTCTCTCGCTTCATACAAACGGGTGAACAAGAAAGGGAGAGTTACGACAGTGTGCATGGAACACAATTAAATCATACTGTAATTATAAAATTTGATTTAAATTAATAGTTTTTCATTATAAACAATTTATTGAATGTCTTAAAGATAGAATAAATATGTCAAATATATCCACACGAAATCCTATAAATTATAGAGGCCTATTAACTTAATAACAAACACAATTCCATATGATAGTTAATTTTTCAATTTAATTAAAACTAAAACTTATGTCTTCTTTTCCTATTACTAAATACCTAACAATTAACATACGTGTAGTAAAAAGAATATTGATATTACACCTTAAACCTCGTAATATTGTTATTCTGGATTAGGATTGTAATTGATTCTAATGTTTTAAATGTCAATACTTCTAATATCATTTAAATAAGGAAACAATTATGAAATAAAATTATAGTAAATTTTAAAATACTAAACTTAAATGAATTTCAAAAATATTAAAACAATACTTATTTAAGAAAAATACTTAATAAATAACAATTTTATCTATCGTAAAATTTAACTAACATAAGTGTATAACTAAAGGGGGAGAATATTTTGGGTTATTTGTATTGTAACATAATATATATATATATAGTATTTTCTCTGTTGATAATTTTGTATCTAAAGCTTAATTTTAACATAACAATGGAAGAAGAAGAGTAAGTATTCTGGTTCATTATTTTCTTGTTTTCATCTTCAATATTTAGTGTTAAAGAATGTTATCGTAAAAGTCGATATTCTTGTTTTATTTTTGATGTAATTTTATTATAATTCTAACATGTGTTTAATAATCTTATATATATATTCACCATGGAATGTCTATTTACTATTCTTGATTTTGTTTCTATGAACTAAGATGATTTTTGTCTGAATTCAATTTATCTAATATAAGCTTGTTATCTTAAACACATATTTATACGTTTATCAATATCAAATGTTTATTTTCTATACCATAATTTTATCAAACAAATAACTCAAATATTTTTATTTTATTTTATTATTTCAATACATTTTTTTAATAAGTATATTTTTGGTAGCTAATTTGAATTTATACTAAAGCATAAAAAACAACTTTTTATATGAATTTAAGTTGCTATCTAAAGGTACTTCTCCGTGAATCTTGAGTAGCTTGGTAAAACTTGGACACATTTCATGTAGGCACATGGTTAAGGAATATGAAGGATTCCTTTGTACCATGTAGGCACATGGTTAAGGAATATGAAGGGTTTCGTACTCTAGCCTCATGCCTAACTAGAGTTACTTCTCTTACCATACTCACTCGGTGCTAGCCTTTGTTTTCTCATAATATTTCATAATGAGTACTGACGAATTCCATACTTAGATCATAACCCACTCATATTCACCATTCCCAAAGTGGTCTCCTAAGGTTGCCTTACAATGGTCAATAGGATAGCTTTAATGATAGTTCCTAAGGATATTTCATGTCGTTCCCGCCAATCATCCCTAATTCCACCATTTCACACAAGACAGGATAGGCATTATCTGACTTTTGACTTCAAGATATCATAAAACCTTATAGACTATTGTTGAAGGCTCCACATAACAAGCGTCTTAGCATCATTCAAGGTCACGGTGTTCATTCATACATACAAGACTAGAAGCTCGGCAAATCCTAAGTCAAGCAGTCATATTCTCCTTATCATGTATCCTTACAGGACACAAGTCTATCAAAACAGACACAACATATTTCACATATAACTATCATTTTCTAGAAGCACATAAGATCAACTAACATACTTAGTAGCTCATCCTCACAATATAATCAATATAACCATCAAAAGACTCCCATAGCCAATGAGTACGAATTGTTGACACCACTTGTGGCCTACCGATTTCAAAAAATTCGTAATGGTTGGGTCCAATACTAAGCCGTCATTTGAGCCCATTTTGTGTTTATTTAAGTTATTAACTAGGTCACAATATTAGGGGGGGGGGGTGAATGAATTTTCAGATGGAGAGTTTCTAAATAGAAAATCTTGAGACGAATGGAGAGTTTCTAAATGAGAAAATCCTTGGAGCATGTCGTCTGGGGGCCTTTCCTTGGGGTGGCGGCGCGTGGAGGGCCCATCCCAATCCGGCAAAGCTCCGGCAACCAAAAACCCCAAACCATTTTTATTTTTCTTTTCACTGTTTTAAAGATCTACCGGCTTGCAACTTAAAAATGGTATCAAAACCATCCTGAATTTTCCGGCGAACCCCACCGGCGAAGCTCCAGGAGAACCCTTTCCCTCCCTCTCTCCACAGACCGCCCCTCCCCTTTCCCCCTTCCTTTTTCTCCCTTTTCCGGTGAAAAATCCACCGGAAACGACACTGAAACAACCATTCCAAACAGCAGTGCCGACGAGGAGCACGCCAGCCGACAGTCCGCTCGTCCTCTTCTTTTTTACCGCGGCCGGTTTCAGGCACGAACAACCCTGTAACCCCAGCCGAAAGTCACTCGACGCCACCCCATTTTCTATTCTTCGTTTTTTTTTCCGTTTTCCTCCTTCCGACCAGCAGCTTCGTCAAAGCTCTAAGCTGAACCAAACGACCCCGTTTTTCCCGTCAACTTCACAACAGACCCACCAAATCCCGACCAAAACTCAGCTCAAACATCCGCTCAAACCTCGAGCACCAAAAGCCAGCACAAACCTCACCCAAAAAGCTCTCTCCCTCTCTTCGCCAAACCCACAACAACCAGACCTAACCTCTCTTTGTTTTCTCCCTTTTTCCGGCGAAGCAGTCATTGAAAATGACACAAAAACAGCACCACCACCAGTGAGCAACAGCAGTGCGCTGCAAACAACAGCTCCAACGGACAGCAGCGAGGACAACAACAACCGGAGAGCAGTTTGGCGAGAAGCAATTCAGGCGGAGTTTCAAATCTGGCTGGAAAATACTTCAGTCCGGTAACCCACCTCTATAAATTGTTTACTTGGTTCTTTCTTATGTTTTACAATTGATTCATTTATCTTTTGGTGATATTTTGCTTATTGTTAATTTCTATTTGTTGTGATCGTTTTTTTTTATAATGATTAAATATAGTTGTCCAACTATTTGTTAGTTTTCAAAATTTTCAAATCTGCATATTCTTTAATTTTGTTTGGCTATTTTGCTTTTGAGTTGGGTTTTATCTGTTTTTTTGTTAAGTCTTAATCTTATTTATTATGTTATTAACGTTTTGACTAGTGTATAATATTGTTGAGTATTATTGTTGATAAATGTTCTCACTGTTGCATTATTTTTCACTTTTAATTATTGAATTCTTGTATTGTCTTTTATCAATTGTTTTGGCTCTTTTGATTTAGCAAGTTTGTGTTCATTTATTATTGTTCCTCTGTTTTCACATTTTTTTTTAAATTGTGAAGTATATATTGCAAGTCTACTGTTGCACTAGGTTGTAGTAGTATTGTTATTTATTTATTTTATTTTGTTAAAGTAGTTTTGTTCTACATTTGGATTAATAATCTATTCTATTTTCATTTGTTGTTCTCGTCTTGTAGTGTAATAGCTAGGTATATGAATTTAGTTTCGTTTATAGCATATTGGTACTTTCTGTTAATCTCATTTACTTTAATTATATTTTATCTTAGTTTGTTTTATAGTTATTTTGATACGTTAATTTATTGGGATTGTCTTTATATCATATTGATTTGTTGTGACAGTAATTAGGACATTGTTCTATTATCGGTTGCCTTCATTCTCACTTTATGCTTGTAAATTTATTATCTTTTTCATTTCTTGTTCGAATGACATTGAACATATAAATTGTTAAAGGGCCGATGAAAAATCTATCCGTCGGGTTTAGAGGAGGCCTTCCCTTGTAAAAAAGACGAATTTTAATCAAGTTTATATTATAAATTGTTACTGGGCCGATGAAAAATCTATCCTCGGGTTTCGAGCCCCCCATTTTTAAAAGACGGAGAAATCTAATTCAAGTTTATATATATTTTATCGTTGTTGAAATTGGGCCAATGAAGAAATTTACCCGTCGATTTCCAATGCCTGCGGCCATGTCAAGTAATACGATTTTTATTCTTAAGTTTTATTTTGAAGTTTCTTCAATGTTTAGTTATAATTTATTTGACCTTACTCTTTACTAAGTCCATCTTTAACAGTACACCACCGAAGGTGCTTTTCGCTTACATTATTCGAAAAGTTCGAATTATATTTCATTCATTATTTTTGTGAATATTTCACTTTGGCAAACTTTAGGCCGATATTATTGCCTTTATTGGGTGTTTATTATATGTGTTTAATTATATTCTTCCTCATTTGAAAAAAAATAAATTCATCGTGAACCAATTTGGTGATTTCGACGAATGGGTGCTTAACCCTTCCCTTCGGAAATAACTTGAACGCCTTTACCTAAATCGAATTGGTTTCGTAGATTAATAATTGGTTTCCTAGTTTTTCCTAAAATTAGGTGTGCGACTCTTTTAAACTCGTTTATTTTTAAAACTTTGTTAAAATTGAATCAATTAATCACTTTCGAGTTGCCGCGACGTTTCGCCCTATTTTGACAGAGTAGGGATGTAAACAAGAATCATGCACCAACTCTTAGACTACCCACATAAGGACATAGTCATAGTCTAACATGATCACCTAATACTAAGAGAAGAACACATACTTTCACATTACTCACAAGTTGATAGATATGATCATACTTCACATAATTCACTTCACAAATCATCATAATATATCAAGTAATTGCCGACAAAGTCATGATCATCATAATACATAAAGTAACCCCGATGAGGCCACATGATTCACAAGTAAACACATAGCACCACCACCATAAGTGGACCATACCAATCACAACATAATTCAAGACCTAATTAACATAAAATAAAGAGAATTAGGACAACCTACCACCAATTCATTCTCACCACTTCAATACATAGCTAAATCATCCAATACAATAACAAAAGTCCCTTACTCATGGCCATGAACCTCAATTCAATACCAAAACCATAATACTCAATGAATCTAAACCAATTCAATATAGATTTATCAATCTGAGACAGTCATACATCAATCTAATACAATTCTTACATCATTCAATAACCCAAGTAAAACTACACTAGAATTCATAAGCATGATCATAGCTCCCATAATATAGCCAATTTGAAGAACTTAGGTTTTTCACACGTTCATGAAACCATTCAATCAAATATTCAATGATTCAAAATCTTTAATGCAAGAATCCATGGATAGATTTCAGAATTGAATAAGTTCATCTTTTGAAGACTTTAGAAATCTCTTTGAAGTTTGGCTCCTTAAAGAAAAGGGTTTCAACGATGAAGAACCATCTCCCTTCATGCTTCAACGGAGTTCTAGAGAGGTCTTTTAAAGGTTTGGGTTTTGATTTTTGAAAAATGAATTCATCTAGGTGTTTAGGACTTATAAACCCTCTTAAAATACCTAGAATACTCGCAATTGCAGGCTTCATCTATGCCTGGCGATCGCTGGATCGTCCTATGTCGCGGTCATTTGGATCAGAGAGTAACTTTCATTTACCCATTTACTTTACCGTAAAAGTTTTTAGTAAATATTTTATCAAATAAATATTTATTCAAATTTATTTCATATTCATAGTATCCTCTTCGTGCACCTCTATTTTTTTCATTATTTATCAAACCTGTTACATTTTCAAAATTCTATTTTTAACTTTAATATGTATTTTTGAATTTGATACTATAAAACTTTAGCCTAACATGATTTTTAATCTTAATAATAAAAATTTATATAATAAGGTTTTACATATATTTCTATTTGAATTTGCTTGTAAGGGTTGTATTGTAACCATTTTGTACATATATATGCCAGTCATAGATGTTTGTATATGTTTGTGTAATCTTCATAAATGTTTGGTAATGTTTTACTATACTTTAGCCTAATATGATTTTTAACCTTAATATTAAAATTTTATATAATAAGGTTTTACATATATTTCTATTTGAACTTGCTTGTAAGGGTTGTATTGTAACCATTTTGTACATATCTATGTCAGTCATAGATATTTGTGTATGTTTGTGTAATCTTCATAAATGTTTATGTAATGTTTGAGTACTTTAGCATAACATGATTTTTAACCTTAATATTAAAATTTTATATAATAAGTTTTTATATATATTTCTATTTGAACTTGTTTGTAAGGGTTGTATTGTAACCATTTTGTACATATCTATGCCAGTCAAAGATGTTTGTTTATGTTTGTGTAATCTTCATAATTGTTTGTGTAATGTTTTAGTATACATTCAAGTAGGAGTGCACAAAATCAAATCGAAAACTGAATCAAATCATAAATTGAGTTAAATCGAGAAAAAAATTCAATTAGTTGTTGGTTTGATTTGGTTTGGTGTTAGAAAAAAAATTTAATTATATTTGGGTTGGTTTTTTTCAATTAAAAAAATAATAACCCCAGACCAAACTCAACCTGACTTTATTTATATAATTTTAAAATTTTATTTTACACATAATAATATTTACTTTGATTAAATATAAATATTTACTTTGATTAAATATTTTTTATACTTTTTCATAATTTTTATCGTTTAATATACTATTTCAAGTTTGAAACTTAGAATTTTGAATGGTTCCACAAAGATTATAGTCTTGGTAATTATAATAAAACTTAAATCAAAATCAAATTAATAATAATGCAAAGAGGAAATCAATTTAACACAAAATCACAATAATATTGAATATTTATTCTTCGATTTTACATTGGTTTAGACGATTAAAATAATAATCTAATTTTAATTTCCTTTAATAATAATCTAATTTTAATTTCCATTAATAATATTTAGTCATGTAACTAATACTTATTAAACTTGTTTTAGCATGATTTTGGTACTTTTAAATCATGATCATTTTCATTACGACTTGTTAATTTACAATAATTGTTTTACGCAATTTCATTATTATTATTATTGGATATTTTAGTGTTATTAATATAATTGTTTGTCTTATATTCTTAAGAAACACCTTAAACAGTTGTTTTTTAGTAGGACTGAAGAAATATTTGAACTACAAGTAAATTATACGTTTGTGTGAATACTTTAGCGGAAAAATCCGAAAAAGCCCGAGGTTGAAAAATCCGAATCAACCCGACCATATACGCCTTTACATTCAAGATTAGCGCCTAATAGTTATTCAAATTCGTCTATGACCTCTTTATCTTTTCCCATGGCCAAACGTATTTATCGTAAACATTTTTTTAAAAAATTAGTCTTTTATATATATCTAAATAGAATGTCAAAATAATTTCATACATTTTGAATAGTTCACATCTATAGTACATGTTTTTAAGCTTTATACTTACACTAGTGGAACCTAATTTCTTCCAATTATATTTCCCTTTGCATATAATTCAAAAAATTAAATTTTATTGTTGTGAAGGTACATTAGAACAAGTATTTCATCAAGAGCATGGTTTGATCTACATTCCACAACTTTTAAGTGAAATAGCAAACACTTTGGGATTAATTGTATTAGGTCAATAAGAAAATGGGGAGATTAAAATGATGTTACACAGTGTATTGAGATAAGGTATATTAGATGTTCACATTTGATGTATTGTAATAAAATGTACCACTAATTTAGAAGGTACGAATAAAGTTTATGTACACATCAACATCAATAAAATGCCCCTCATTTTTTTCCAAAATATGTAAAGTTTCAGTTTTTTTATATATATAATAAAAATATTAATATCAACTAGGATTATTTGTTTAAGTTGGATCTAAAAAATCAATTGGGTTATTTATTAAAATGATGTTCTAATAGTATTGAAACAAGGTGGATTAGAGGTTCACATCCTATGTATTGTAATAAAACGTAACACTTATTTAGAAGGTACGGATGAAATTTATGTACTCATCATTATAATAGCAGTAACAACTGATGAAGAGATTTTTTTTTTGAGAATGTATTTTTTGGATGACTGAATCAGTCTCCAAGTGGAAAATTGTTAGATTGTGGAGCCTGATTTATATATATAATTATTTACGCGTTTTAACCTCCGTGGTGAGGTTGTCAGGAGGTTATAGGGGCGGGAGCCCCCCATCCGAAGGAGGGGTTCGGCGCAGCGCCCCGACCTAAATTTTAGGCAGTACTATTTATTCTCTGTAACAAAAAATATTCTGATTTATTAATATATATACCCCACCACCGTGGAAATTTACTCACGGGGTGTTATCACGAAATATTGGTTTCTCTCTTTCTCTCTCTAGATCTCTCATCTCATTCTCTCTAAAGTTCTTGTGTTATTTATTCATCAAGTGTGTGTGGATTTGATCCTAACAACAATAACAATAAATGCCCCTATTATAAAAAAAACTCATTTTTTCCAAAATTATGTAAAGTTTCAGTTTTTTAGTATATATAATAAAAATATTAATATCAACTAGGATTATTTATTTAAGTTGAAAAAACTATCATTGAAGATGATTTATTTTATTTAAATTAGAATAAAAATATTACTTGGGGCGTTCGAGAATCGAACCTCGGGACCTCTCGCACCCAAAGCGAGAATCATAATACACTAGAACACCAAACGCCTTTTTATGTAGTTGTGATTTTAATTTCTATTTTATTTTATCAAAAAGAATGATAATTTTTTGTTTTTTTTATTTTTCTTTGAAATATCGATTTCTTCTTAAAATACGTGTAAAATTATATCATATACAATATGTAATATATATAGTAAATGCACTATCAACTACTCGAGGGACTCATAAATTTCAAGCGAACTTAAGAAAGGGGTTCTAATATTATTATTTTCATCATATATATTTTTATTTAATTATAATTTATTTTTTTAACTTTTTTTAGATGTGAAATCATTAGTTACTGTTTTGATAATTATTTTCAAAATGATAATATAGCTAATTCATTCAATAAGATTTACTGTCAATTTGTATTGAGTTATTTAGGTGTTTTTAAGCCAAAATAGTTTTTAATCAATTTCTAAGTATTTGGATAAAGTTAAAAAGTGTTCATAAGCACTTATTATTTTAAAGTCAAAATAACAAAAATAAGTCATAAGTTAGAATTTAAGTCAAAAGTCAATCCAAACAGACTCTTAATCAATTTAAGTTTCGAAAAACTTGTTTGGGTTAAGAATTGAGATAACGGTTACATGAACGGTTAAAATTTATTCTATAAGCAATATGTGTATTTAGAAAAGAATCTAAGTCTTTTTATTTCATTGACTATTTTCATTATTATCTCCTACGTATATTATTTCTCTTAACACTTTTAATTTAAAAAATAAATTTAAACCATCAAATCACAATAACTATTATGTATTAAAAAAGTTCAAGGTTAAAACAATGTTTTTGAAAATTCTCTTCATCTAGTGATCTCAGTTCATATATATAGAGAGAAAAAATAACCAATCTAATTTTAAGGGATTTTATGATTTTATTATCAATATATTTTTTTAACTGTTTTGACAAAATTCAAGTTAGTTATTTCACGTGCAATTTCCTTATATAGAAATCATAGTATGTATAATTTTTCTAAAAAATAATATTTATAAGTAAAAATAAAAATAAAAATATGCGATCCCAGTTTACAGGTTTTGATTCCATCTCATAATGACATTTTTGGGACCAATCGAATGGTCATTATTGAAAATTAAATATAAGACAAGAACCATGATCCAAAATCAGTAAAAGAAAATAAAATAATTTGATGTTCCAAAGAAAGAATAGACAAAACGAATAAATACGTCAAATATATATACTATCCATATGAAATCCTATAAATTATAGAGGTCTATTAACTTAATAACAAAAACAATTACATATCATAGATAATTTTTCAATTTAATTAAAACTAAAACTTGTGCCAATTACTAAACACCTAACATAGGTGTAGCCAAAAAATAATAATTAGTATAACACCTTAAGGCTTAAACCTCGTAATATCCTTATTCTATATAAGGAAACAGATATGAAATAAAAAAATTATAGTAGTCAATTTTAAAATACTAAATATTAAGAGTTGATACCTCTTGTAATAAATAAAAATAAACAAACTAGGTTTTAATACTTATTCAAGAAAAATAATAAATCTATCGTAAAATTTAAAACGAAAATAAGTGTATAACTAAAAAGGGAGAATATTTTGGTATAGTTATGAATTTGTATTGCAACAGAAAACAAATGCGTGGGTAAGTAGGAGACCTAAAGATTAAATACGTTTGGTTTGTTGACAAACATAATTTATATAAATAAATAGTGTCTTCTCTGTTCATAATTTTGCATCTAAAAGCTTTATTTTAACCTAACAATGGAAGAAGAAGAGTAAGTATTCAAGTTCCTTATTTTATTGTTTTCATCTTTAATATTTAGGGTTAAGAATGTTATTGCATTAGTCGATATTCCTCGTTATTTTAACAAATCTTATATATATATTCATCATTGAATGTCTATTTATTACTTTTTACTTAATTTTGTTTCTATAATCTAGTTAATTTTATTTCTACGATCTAGTTTCAGTACTCTGAAATATTTGATTTTTCTTTGAATTCAATTCATTCAATTTAAATTTGTTATCGTAAATATACTTATTCTCACGTTCAATAAATTGCTTAAAATAGTTATTTTCTATACCAAAATTTAATCAAACAAACCACTCAAATAACATTTAATTGCTTCAATACATTTTTTAATAATAATTTTTAATTGTTTTAATACATTTTCTTATATTGATAACTACCAATACACAATACACAATTTGTTGCTATTTTACTTACCCATTTCTTCTGCAAGGTCGGTGCAAATTTTATTGGTCATATCATTAGGGGGGTCTAGGTACACGGTCCTTCGTCTAAATAACCGGTTAAAATCTTCGACTAGATTTTTAAATTTCCGTTAGTTAATTTCGTTACCACATTACAGAGAAAATCCCTATTATTTATTTTAATATTAACTTTTGAATTATCATAAAAAATAAAATAAGTAAAAATTGTCAGGGGGATGGTTTACTATGAACGTTTTGAATTTAATAAGTAAGGGGGGTGCGCAGTTGTTATATATATTTTTATTGAATTTTGCTTGGGTTATTGTGTTGCATTAGTACATTAATTGTACATATCTATGCCTGCATACATGTTTGTGTGGTAATGTTTTAGAGGGGTTATCAATGTAAACATGTGTTAGTCTAATGGGGTTTTTTGTAGTATAACACTGTAAATTAAGAAAAGGGGCGGGGGGAAAAAGGGACGGGGAAAAGGGGGGAAAAGAGAATGGGGAGAAAGAGGGGGGGAGGTGGGGAAGGAAGGGAAGGAGAGAGGGAGAAGGGGGGAAACGAAAGAGAGAGGGGGGGAAAAAAGGAGGTGGGGGACGGAAGAAGAAGGGAGGGGGGAGAGGGAAGGAGGGAAAGGGGCGGGGTAAAAGGAAAATAAAAAAGGGGGGAGGGGGGAGGAGAAGGGGGGAAAAGAGAAAGGAACAAAAAAAGGGGGAGAGAGAGGAAAAACGGGGGGGGGGAAAGGGCGGGAAAGGAAACAAGGAAGGGAAGGGGGAGGGGCGAGGGAAAAAGAAAGGGGAGAGGAAGACAGATCCGGGGAGCAAAAAGGGTATATGTAGCAAATTGTTAAGCCATTGTTTGTACATCGTCTAGCTCATACATTTTGAATAGTGCAATATTGTCTACAATGAAAGACGTCATGGACACCGTCCAATTATATAGAGTGATAGCTCATAGAATAATATCAAAAAATACAAAGATTTTAGTGTTGTCGAAGGACATTAGAAAAAACAGGATTTCAGGCGAAGAACATGGTGTGATCTATATCCAGAGCTTTTAAGTGAAATAGCAGAGAGTTTAGGAATAATTGATCTTCTTGGCTTTCGCGGAGTGTGCAAAGATTGGCGTTCTGCTTCCTTCACAGCTTCAGCCTCTATTGAATCAACGTCTCTTAACTCAAAGCTCTGTTTCCTTCTTCATAATGATCGCGATGAGAATACTATCCTGTTTAATCCAACCACAAACAAGAGTTATACCATCAATATCCCCGAGTTGAAAGAAGCAACTTGCCTTGCATCAACTCAAGGTTGGCTACTCATATCGCAAAGAGGTAACATTTTCTTCTTCTGCCCTTTCTCTCGCGTGAAAATTGACCTCCCACCTATTCAAGGACTAGAAAACACTCCCGCGGTTGCTGCATTTACTTCACCTCCTTCCTCAATGGATTGTGTTACCGCTATCATTTACAAGAAAAATGATGATATTGTTGAGGTAAATGTGCTACAACGCGGAGCTAGCATGTGGATTAAGTATGAATATGATGCCAAGTTTTATCAAAAGAGTTTTGGTGATGCTAAATGTGCTACTTTTCAACAAGGATGTCTCTATTTGATGGATGGTTTTAAGAAGTTGTTGACATTCACATTGGAAGATAAAAGGTTTCAGATGTTCATAATAGTTGACCATACTACTAATAGGGATCAAAATATGGAAACCTTGTCATTTAGGTACAAGGACAAACATTTTAGTAGAAGTAATTTGAAAAAACAGATGAATCTTGGTGATGATGTTACTATTACTACTTGTGCTGCTACTTATTTTGGAACAGATGTAGAAGTTTTGATCCACAATGAAAACATTCAGGCAATGGAAGGAACAAATGCTCAACATTTTAAAGGAATTTGGATTCAGCCTAGATATTTTCAACTACCTCCAAATTATACTTGGTGACTTTGTGGTTTTCATATAGTTAGTTATATCAATTTATGTTTCTTTTATTTTGTTGGAGTATAGTGGACAGTGAACTTTTGATTATTTCTACAAAAATTGATTATATTCTTCCCTAGCTCCTAACCATTTTCTATTAAGGGTATATTGGAGAAAATAATGTAAGTGAAATAAAATTAGATACAAAATATGTAAAATAACATTATCAGATACATGTCATTATATCGGATATAAAACAAGATTAAAGTTTTTGAAACTGAGACACGTATAGAAGAAATTATGTTTAATTCTTCTCCCCCTTTGTACCTTTGTCATAAAATTCATGGCATCGATAATAAAGAGTTTGTGGAGTCAACAATGATAAATGTGATATGTTTGTCCGAACCATCAATTAACCCGGAGAGCTATCTTTGTAACAATTACTTTTATTTGGTCTCGTTAAAAAGGTATAATATACAATAAGGTTTGGATTCAAGAGAATTTGTATGAAATTGTATGGTGAAAATCTTGAACCATAAAAGAGGAGAGATAATTGAGTTATAAATATGGAGCGGAGAATTGATAGAGAGGAATTGATTAGGAATGAAAGAATAGATTAAAGGAGATAATTAAATAATCCTGATTTCAAGGGATCAATTTGTATCTCCAATAATATATGATATAAAATTAAAAGTGGTAAGATATGCAACTATTTGAAGGAAAAGATAATGTTAGTATATATGATAGTAGTATTTCCACGCCCCGAGGTTACTCCCTAGACGCAACACGAGACCTAGCATAACAAGTGACCCCAAGCTAAATCATGAGATTGTCATATCACAAGCATAGTGAAATACAACTAAGTAAGTGGAAGCATAAATGTAAAACAAAGTACAAAAAAATTTAGGAGTCAGTAGGTGGAAGGTGGGGCAGGGGTTGGGGGTGCCGGGGTTTGGGGGGCAGAAAATAATTATTTTTTGAAAACAAATTTTTTTTAGGGATAGATTGGTGGAAGGTCGGGGGGGCAGGGGGTGGGGTGCCTGTAGGGAGCGGTATTTTTTTTTTCCTGAAAAACAAATTTATTTAAATGGGTTATAACCATTTCGCCCAAACCATATTTGCCCATATTATATTTGGATGAATTATAATCCAAACCATTTTTTCTCAATCCATATTCAACCCATTAAATCTGATCCAATCCAATGATTTGTCCCAGGGGGGGAAAAACAACTGGGACGGAACTGAATGCCGAAAGGAGTGAGCCAATGGAGGCATCTAGTCCTGTAGAACGGAGATGTGAAATCGGCAAAAATGTGTCGTACTTTGAATGTACGGAAGCATGCATGATAAAGATACTAAGTTTGAAACAACATATAGGAGTAAAGTAAACAATAGTGAGGTTGGATCGAGTATAACTAAAAAGACGGAAGGACTAAAAACTGGGGGGGGGCTAGAACATGCAATGACCAGACGGTGTAACTTAATCAGAAAATCCATGTTTGACTAAATACGAGTAAATTTTCATAACATGGTCGATGCAATAAAATATGACTATGGGAGCTACTATTAATCGACATAAATCACATGATCTCTAAAAGATCATTGCTAAGTCTACTCCCAACTGAATATGTATAGCTAAAATGTAGTGAAATAATAAGTAGCTCAAAATACTGATATGTTATTTGAGAATGCAACATAAATATACTAAATCATATGACATTTGAATTTTAAAGCATGACTTTCTGACTGAACTACCTAGCAAGTACAATTAATGAAATACTTATAGTTAATACAAGCTAGGGTTCTGGATCCTATACATGAAACTGTGTCAATTTTTCAAGAATCACGTTATTTAGATCGTGAAACTATAACAACTAACATCACAATGAATCCCCAAGGTTTTGAAAACCCTAGGTCTGTACAATTTATGAGCAATTAAAGAACTGACTGAATTCTAGGGAACTTATGAGTGGGAGAAACCAATTAGTGAAATCACACATACCTAGTGACGAAAACTACGGCTAAATCCTTTAAATTTTAGGGTTGAACTTGATGAAAACCTCTACTTGTTCTTGGGAGTAAATGTCGCCTCTTTCTAATCTTTTCTTTCTAAGTTGGATAATTTTGAGGAGAATGAAGGTTCTAAGTAGTTTCGACTAGATTATTAGGCTTAGACTGAGTAAAACAACATAGTTTAAGCACCAAACACATAGGGAAAAAGACCAATACGACCCTGACTTAAAAGCTGACGAAAGTGACTTCAAGACAGGATTCACGGGCCGTCTAGAGCACCATGACCCGTCAAGTGAGTCGTGAAGATCCTCTACCCGATAGGGCTTCACTATTTCGGGCATAACTTTTTACTCTGAGCTTGGAATTAGGGAAACTCGGTAGTGTTAATAAAAGGATTCAGAGATCTTTAGTTTGATAGGTCATGGATCACCTAATTCATTTCATGTTGAATGATATGATCGTTTGAATTTAACCCTACGCTCTAAGTTTGATAAGTCTCCTTCACGGACGACTTTATGGTCCGTGTGAAACTTCACGTATTCATGGTCCTTCACAATGGCCTCAGAGGTGCAACCTCTCTTAAAATTGACGAGGTGACCTTCAAGAGGGGCTTGACGGGCCGTCTAAGGCATGATGGCCCGTCTAGTGAGTCATCATGGTGCTATGCCAGATAAGGCTTCTCTAAAACGAGCATAACTTTTTACTTTGGGCTCGAAAATATGCAAACTCGGTGGCATTGGAAAGAGGATTCAAAGAGCTTTAATTCTATAAATCTTGGGCCACCAAATTCTTTTTTAACTAAAGATATGATTGTTTGAAGTTGCCCACTCAAGACCTGGTTTGGGTGCAACCTCCTTAACTGGGTGACTCGTACGGACCCCTAAACGGGTTGTCCAAGTCACCACGGGTCATCTAGGTAACCCTTCCCAAGGATGTCCTAGATGGTCACTCACGATATCCTTAAAGAACCGTGATCCCCTACACATACCGTCTAAGATATCGTGAAGGGTCCATCGCCCATTTTGGATTTGTAGACTTTCCCAAATTTTCTACTTTAGCCCTTTCTTGTAGTCCGGGGTGTTACAAATATTTAGTAATGTATTTCTTTTATAATCGTCAAGTAAAGGGAGACGTTTTCTCAATTTTTGTTATAGCTATTACAGTCGTTGAAGCAACAATTATCTAATAAAATAATTTATCCTAATTAATACTAGCATTACTAATAAACTATATTACACATTATCTTTATACAATCTACCAAACGATCCTTAAGATGTCACTCTAAAAAATAATGTTACAAACCTACCAGAAAAGCAGCCAAATAGATAAAACTAGGGGTGTCAAATGGGCGGGTTGATTGAAATTGGAAATATTAAAATGGGTTCAACAGAAATCGGGTTGGGTCTTGACCCGCCCAAGTTTACTTTGGGCTCAAATGGGTTGGGCTCAAATGGACTAAAAACGGGTTAAGTCTTGAGCCGCCCAATTTGACCTGATTAATCTCAATAATTTAACATATTGATGTTCCACTTTTTATAATCACAATTTGAATTCCCGCTCAAGTACTTTTTGTTAAAAAAATAACAAATGGATAGATAAATCCTAAAAGATGTTAAAAAGATAATAATTCATACCTTCAATATAGGAACATATCTTAATAAAAAGTTTTAAAACAGATTGAAATTAGAGACTGAATTGGGCTTCAATTGATAATTCTCTTCAAATGGGTTAAGCTTGAATGGGTTGAGAATGAACTCAATTCAAATTATCTTGAGTCCAACCCTTAAAATTCTGGACGGATTGGACATATTAACTATGTTTGGGTTCACTTTTGACACCCCTAGATAAAACTATTATAAAAAGGTGAGGTACAAAAATAAATTATTAAAGGATAAGCAAACACAAACGATACCTTTAATATTTTAGCATTAAGGTCTATAGTCAACCTTAATTCTCAAATATATTGAAAAGTTAATTATACTATATATAGTTTTATGTACCGTGAAACATCAGAGATAATATTGGAACTCCATTGAGTTTATGAACAAATAATTGGAAGCATAGAGGAAAATGATGATAAATCAGTACTAAACAAAACTCCCTCGATCCTTTTTTACTCTGTCAAATTTAGATTTTACATACCTATTAAGAAAATATTGATTAGTTATTATAGTGAGTTTACTATTTTAGCCCTATTAATTAAGAATTCCAAATATCTTTACTCATTACAATATATTTTTCAAAAACAAACTTATAAATGCTTGAGGTTCTCAACATGTCCATATCTCAATATGTGTGTTCCACACCCACTTCTAAAGCCTAAAGCTAACACTTTGTTCCACACACATTTCTAAAGCCTAAAGCTAACATTTTCTGGAAGACTTCATAAAGGCTCGAAATGACTGTAAATTACGTTTCTACATCGGAAAATGATGTGCATTGCTTTCTAATATCCGCTGTGAAGCTATGTTCACAGCAACTTGTGTCCAGACAGACGAACCAACTCCCATATCTTCACAGTCCCATCATCACTGGCCGAAGCAAGAAGCCTCCTATCCTGCATGATTGACAGAAGAACGTAAACATACTGCAGAGCATTTATTTAACCAAAGAGAATCTTGTTTTCATATTGTGAGGGACATAGAAATGAAATTCAAATAGCCTCTACACGAAACAGTTAAGATTGAATATTTGAGAACACAACTGAAGACAAACATTTCATTTCCTTGAAAACCTTACAACAATCATTTTAGTGCCTAATATATTTGACGTACCCGACACAAATTGTCAGCTCTGACATTATGTGCCACATTGGTCAACGGAAAGAACGAAAAACTGAGGTTAACAAAGTAAAATGCTTTTATGTGTTCTCAGTAATGCCAACATTTATAATGTGTAATACCATCTCACCGCACAATAACCCAAGGCTTCATTAGAATATGCCAACATTTATAATGTGTAATACCATCTCACCGCACAATAACCCAAGGCTTCATTTAGAATTGTGGATTTGAAAGTCGAGATTCAAACGGAATATTGGTCAGACATCAAATTCATATATCAAAAAATGAAACATGATCTTAATAAGCTTTTCTCAATCTAGCATGTCCGAATTTAGGTGCCACTCGTCTTATCCACAGTAAGACTGCTATAAGAAACAAGCAGATTACTGCATCATCAAGCGCCAATCCAAGATACGTTGGAAAGGTCAGACACCAGTTACACTTCAACGTGGCAATTAAACAAGGGATTGAATGGGTCAACAGATTATCAGCCCTAACAAGCTGAAGAAATTTTCAGGTGATCTTGGCTTCTACTAAAAAATAAATCATCTTGCAGCAGAGACTAATACAGAGTCAAAGCAACAACAGATGAACAAGTAAATGTCAAAAATCTGATCACTCTGGGATTCATTGACTACCAGAGTTTCCATTTGCACAGAATTAAATCCATTCATGAGCCTTTCTTTCTTTCAGAAAGTAAGTAGTTACAATGAAGGTCCTCAACCTTGCCATACCGGACAGTAAATTTTTTATTGTTATTTGGATAAGGAAGACACAGCTTAATTGTCATGCCAAAGGAGAGTTGGAAGAGGTGATAATAGAATACTTGCAGTAGTTGTATATCGACAACATTCATATGACTTTTTAGAATTATAATACAGTTAATGGAGGCAATTTTTTCTAATTTTTTCAGCTCTCTAATGGATTTTCTACTCAACCTGATTTAACATATTTTTCTTCCTCACAATGTATCAAAATTTAACAAAGATATTCAAGTGGATAGATGATTGGGCCAGAAGAACTAAGGGCCTATTTGGATTGGCTTATGACTTATAAGTTAGAATTTCTAACTTATGACTTTTGGCTTATTTTTGTTATTTTATCTTTAAAATAAGTACTTATAAGCATTTTTTAACTTTACCCAAACACTTCAAAACTGCTTAAAAGAACCTAAAATAAGCCAATCCAAACGGGCACTAAGTCAGGAACCAAGTACTGTCCTACGCAGTTATCAGGATCCTTTACTGTAATCTTCTCTTTTCTCCCCATTTATATTTATATACATGGCTGGAGTTTGTGGAAGCTTGCTAGCACCTCGACTACTATCAGGCAGCCTGTTCAGCGTGCAAGCAAATGCTGCCAAGGTAATCCAGCCAGCAAGGCTTGAAGTCAATGGGAACAATCCTAGTGTTCTAGATGGGATCCGAACCTGAAATCTCCAGGTTGTTATTCCTATTTCCCATGAAACTGGGACACTGTCATCTGCTCATTAGCCTGAAAAACTTGAAAATTGTAGGAAAAAGAAGCGGCCTCTGAGTATTTAGTTTCTTTTATAACAGAATAACAGATCCACCTGAATTGTATTTACTAACTTAATGGTATTTAAACAGGGAGCCTGAGGTAACCAAATGAAAACTCACCTCTGTCGGTCTTTTCACAGAGACCCAACAGCTAGAAAA
Source organism: Solanum habrochaites (assembly GCA_027704765.1). NCBI lineage: Eukaryota > Viridiplantae > Streptophyta > Magnoliopsida > Solanales > Solanaceae > Solanum > Solanum habrochaites. The sequence continues at coordinate 70,574,985 of JAKWJA010002497.1, read as the reverse complement.
AGAATAAAAAGGAAGTCACTCTAGTTACTTCCTTCACAAGAAATAACGAACCCACAAAAACTCAAGAAGTCAATATTTTTAGCAAGGAACCACATAGCAGAGGGTGAACCAATGACTTCCCTGAAGAACATCCTACAATCTAGCTCCCCAAAGAATTGGAGTGAATAGGAGAAGAATTGGGGGAAGTGAGAACAGAGCAGGACAAAATTCACCACTGTGCTAGATATCAGTGTAGGAGCCACATGTATTCGAGGGGTGCCCATTGACACCCTTCAGAGAAAATTACACTGAGTAGCCAGGTAAAAAATATTTTTATGTGTATATACTATATATTGACTCCTCTTGGCTTCTTTCGTGGGTTTACTACAAATTTTTACATCCCATAGTGAATTCTTGGATCCGCCACTGTAGATATTATATCTGGAATACATGATTATTAAAAGAAAAAGGGACAATAAAGGTTTTTCAATACCTCATTGTCGTTATTCTCAACAAATAAACATATAGCGTCATCAGCTGCTCCACTAGCAATTATTCCTTCCCTGACATTTTAGCATATGAAGCATGTTAGCCTGTAGGATGACAGGGCAAATTATCATAACTACAAGCCCTCATTACTGAAAAATTCAAATAATGTTTACAAATTGCCCCAGAGGCAACTAAGGTAATAACATGCATACTAGTCCTGATAAAAGTGATCAAACATAAAATCTAGACAGCACCACACAAGGTATAGAACTCTTTAATTATGGAAAAAGATGCAAAAGATTTTATTGATACCCCCCCCCCCCCCCCCCCCCAAAAAAAAAAAAAAAAAAAACAACCAAAAACTAACAACACACTTTAAGAAAAAGGACAAAAGAAAAACCTTATCAGAGAAAGGTAATATTAGGGGTTTCAAAAAGGGAAAGCATACATTAGCATGAGTATGATAAGAAAATAGATATAGAACCTGTTCTGATTGGCTGAATATAAGTAGCTTTTAAGCTTCAACTCCTGGAGTTAATTTATATTGGATAAAAATAATTATTTATGATAAAAAAGTTAACAGATTAATCAAAGCAAAAAAGTTGTTAAGCTGAAGTAACACAATTGCCAACTTATTGCCTTTGGATTAAAAGCACTTAACTTAAAAGTTACTATGAATTTTGCTCAACACTCCAAAAGGCTGAAAGAACTTAAAAGAAGCTTTATGCCCATCCAAACAGGGTCATAGAGAAGCTACCTTGACCAATGAACTGAGAAAATTGTCCTATCATGATATCCAGATAGGGTGCAGACATGTTTCCTGAAAAGCACAAAAAGGAGATGGTTGCTAATCAGGGGTTGGCAAACATAGTAACTACCGAGAACTGTTGAAATAATAATTAAGTGAATAAAAGTATCCTCTCTATAAAAGTTTAAGCTTTTAAACGAGATGGCCACACACTTTAACATGGTGTTCAAGTCTCACCGACGACCATATTTTTAAAAAAAAGAGAGAGAATTTCCACATGCTTGGCCATGAAAAAGAATCAGGTTCGTGTATTGAGGACATAAGTAAGTAAATAAAAGCATGCTCTATCTAACAGCTTAAAAATTTAGATGAGACAATCACACACTTCAACAAGAACAGCTACATCGAAAATAGTTCACCAATTGAATGAGGACCATTCTTGGCATGACTGCATGAGGAAAAATTTGAACAAACCAATGAATGTTGTCTTAGCTGAACAAAAATCATTGTCCAACTAATGCATTAATTGATATTCAAATTATACAAACCCTTTCTTTTGGAAACAAATTGGCATTATAATATTTATACAAAAGGAATTTACTGGAATTTACATGGCTAATTGGTGGCTGAATCGTTTAAAACTGAGCATGTTGTTGCTTAATTACATTGCCCAGAGACAAACAAAAGCATGCTCTATCTAACAGCTTAAAATTTTAGATGAGACGATCACACACTTCAACAAGAACAACTACATCGAACATAGTTCACCAATCGAATGAGGACCCATTCTTGGATGAATGCATGAGGCAAAATTTGAACAAAACCACATGATGTTGTCTTAGAGAAAAAAATCAATTGTACAACTAATGCATTAACTGATATTCAAATCATACAAACCCTTTCTTTTGGAAACAAATTGGCATTTTAATATTTATACAAAAGGATTTACTGGAATCTACATGTCTAATTGGCGGCTAAATCATGTAAAACTGAGCATGTTGTTGCTTAATTACATTGCCCAGAGACAAATAAGGATGGCTCATTAAGGCACCCTGCTGCAGTACCTTATACGAAAAAATATTCTTTAACGTTGGTTTAGGATATAAAAGTAAATACTTGATTACTACATAGAGGCACCCTGCTACAATACCTTATACGAAAAAGTATCTTTTAACGTTTTGGTTTAGGATGTAAAAGTAAATACTTCTTAACTACAAACACTAATAAGCTAGAAAAAGGTAAAAGTCATGAAACAGAAGAGATCATACACCAGTTGTCAAACAAAAGCCAGAAGGCTTTAATATCTTGCACACTTGATTACTAGTGGGCGTTGTTCGGCCATGCAATTTGGAGCTCAGATTCGAAATTTTGATTTGATATTAGCATTTGTTATGACATTTAAACAAACTTAAACTTCAAATCATGATTTCAAATATCAATTCTCCTAAGAGTAGGAATTTAATATACTGTTGTGATTTCAATTTTAAAAAAATTTAAAACTTGACCCATAAGTTCATATTTTGCAAAAAAAAATAAGCATAATTTTAAAATAAGACTCATGCTCGATGTGAAGAGATTGTCGATACCATACATGAGGGGAGGACTATATTAAAGAATAGCTAGTTATTACTTTTGTCGATTTATTGGGCCAATTGATCTTTGTAAAACTATGTGTATTTTAACATTTGTAATTGCAAGCATTTATCTTATTTATAAAAGGAACACGAAGATATACGATCTATAAATGTGGTGCTTCCAATACTTTGTTTACTAATTATGCTCATTTGGGAAGATTGTACAAGTGTTGGGAAAGTTTTGATAATTTTCACAAATTGTGGGGTTATCATTTTTCCGAGAAAAAGTACCACCTTTTGAGATTCAAATTGAATGTCCAAGCAAAATTTGAACTTCAAATTAACCTGATTTCCAAAAAAATCATGGACAAACGACCCTTAGTTCACAGGGTGCAGTTTGATACCAATCCTGCATTATGTCGTGCCACTCCTTATCTTATGGATGAACCGACTATATAGGATAACATTATGCTTAGAAAAGGGAGGATAATATCACACTTACAAAGGTGCATTTTGATCCCCTTCCTGCATTTTGCTAGTCCATACCTTAATGGTAAGGTCATCACTGCAAGTCACAGAATTCAATGTAAACTCTATTTAAGTAGTTACTGTAACAACTATCCTATTCAAGAGACTTCAGTGCATATATTTTAAAATGAATTCAGCAGAAAGAAAAACATACCTGCAAGAAACCATTTTGTCTCCACTAGCATCGAAAGAGAGAGACCAGACAGTAGATGTATGTCCACTGAAAGTTCAACCATGTAGTGAGATAAGCTCCCAAAACATCTTAAAGCAGAGTTATTGATACCCTAAAACACTCATACTGCTTCTTATAGGCCATACACTGACATTTTAGGCCAATGAGGAAGTATGATAAACCAGTAAAAGAGCAGTCAAGACGGCACAAATTTGAGAGCAGAACTTTTAAATGCCTGAATCATTCCATTGATATGAGTACATATGGACCCCTTTTCACTGTCAGTAGGATGAGTGCAAGAGTTTAACAAAAGGTTTTACAAGTGAATTCAGACACTCTAAAACAGCAATCGAACAGATGACTATTAAAGTTTCCAAATAATCGCATAATGAAAGGTTTGTCAGGCGAAAAGATATATTTACACACTATCTAGACAGAAATATACCACCAAAAGGGAAAATAACTGAGGGATCACAAACATTATTTATCCAATCCACTGGTGGTGGTCAGAATTACTGAAAATACTTCATCCATTTATCATACAACATTATCCTGTCATTTCCGAGCAAACTCGTAAGAGCAGCTCGAAAGAAGATATTTCGGCTTTTCAGTACCCATATAATCTCCCCACCCACAAATAAATAAATTTCACAAGTTCAAGAATAAGTTAGTAAATGAATGTCATAGCTATCTCTTCCCGTGTTTCTTTACAGCAAGAAAGGATTCGGCTTGTTGAAACAGTTACTCTTCTTTTTAAATCTCATACATGCGAACTTCTTTAGGACAAACAAGGATAAAAAACTTCACTCTAAGAAACTAAAAAAAAACGTAAACTTGGGCCTAAAGAAGTCCACTTGCTCTAATGCATGCAAGTATTCATCCATGTTAAGACACCTATCCAACTAGTTCTCTATCTCTTTCCCCCAAAAATTTAACTTCATATTGACTCTTATAATGAGATCTTCTTGAATGATGATAAACTTATTTGTAAATTACCAAGCAAGATTTCCATCTGTTAAATCCTAGAAAGATTTAAAACCTATGATCCCACATATTCTGCAAATGATCACTAGGAAGTTCTCATTCTCAAAACTTGTCAATTTCGGACAGAGGAGGTGTTAATAACCAACATTAAATTAGCTACATGTTACACACCAAGAAAGTCACCTCATTTCAATAAATAATGGCTAATCTAACAAAAAGAGGGCTTATAACACTAAGAATACAATCGCCACCTTGATGACATAGTTTAAGTGGTCAATTTTTATTTTTATTTTTTGACAAAGGTAACAAATTAAGTGGTCAATTTTTTTCTTCACATAATCGGAGGCCGGGTAGCGCCCCCACTAGCAATACAATAATTCAAATTCCAACATTTTTTAACATTGTCGAGCGATAATGTCACACCTGAATAATCACCCGGCCTTACCATCTCCCGCCAATACAGGTGCTAGGGAACTCTAATTACTAAGACTTCGGCCGCTGGAGCAAATCCCTAGTGTTTTTTGAATGGGATTTGAATCAATACTGGGGAACAATAAATTTAAGATTTTGTTTTGCCCAATAACGACTCTTACCTATTAGATTCACCCAAAGTTTGAATACAATGCCAATCATCACTATCGCCATCCTCTACCCAAACCTGCAGTTTCAAGCACCACTAGAGATTAGATAATATAACTTAAATATGAATGAAAAACAAGTTGACTACCGATTCTATACCTGTAATAGGGGTATTAAAACAGAGAGAGATGGGGGGGGGGGGGGGGTGGCGGATGAAAAGTTAAACCTTATACCTTAATGGTGTTATCATAACTACATGAGAACAAAGTATCCATAGATGGATTCCACTGAACCATCTTAACATCTTGTGTGTGCCCTTGTAACACTGAAACACAGTCAAACTCATTTCCAGGCAAAACTTCCCATATCCAAACCGACTTATCTCGTCCACATGTCGCAAGCAGTGAGCCCGAATTATTCCAAGAAACGCTTTTCACTTCATTGTCATGACCCTGAACATTATCCGGAAGAAAAGTAAGAAGGCAGACAAGAGTTAAGTAGATTTGTTGCCCATTAAAGAAAATGAAAAAAGGTCAAATATAAAAGTAAATGTAAATTAGGATCACAAAGCAATATCAGCCAAATTAAAGGATTAAGCACAATTCCACAGGTAACAAATTCTCTTCTAAAGTTTATGTTATGATATGCAAAAGATATTAACGGACAGAAGATATTAGTTTTGCCTACTTTGTGGAGGTTATTGTTAGAGCCGATGTAATAAAAATGAAAGAGAGACGGAAGCCAAAAGGTATCTTTACCTCCAAAGTGGAGACACACTCAAAGTCAACCCCAACATTTTCCCAAATAGCAGTGGTGGCATCAAAGCTAGCTGTTGCCAAAAATTTGCCCGACGGTGACCATGCACATGATCTAACAGTCCGTGTATGTGTTTCCTCCAAAACAGCCTGCGAAATTTCCTTCAAATAGTCACTACAGCATGATTTTTATTCTTATAGGTTGAATAGTCATTATAGCTAGAGGATGAAGATGACTTTACTTATTGAGCATGGAAAGACTACTAGAGGAAGAAGAAACAAGGAAAACGGAAAAAATGTACACCTTGCTTTGTGGTTGCGGCTGCACAACCCCATGTGTGCTTTCCAATAAATTTAATTAACTACCATAAGTAAACAATAATTCATAAAGCGAAAACTACAAAAAATAAACCCCAAATCTACACCAACACAACAAAGATCAAAGTCCAATAAAGCAGAACAATACAAACAAAAACCACAAACAAACTAATATAAAAGCTGTACTCTCACAAGTAACTCCTTTGTCAATATAGTTCCACAGTGCATAAACTTCTTCCATGTGAAGAACTAATTTCTACTACTACATAATTTTTATTTTTCTTGGATTAAACTGATACTTCATAGTAAACAAGTTATTAACAAATTTTAGATTACTAATTACTAGAAAAAAATTGAATTTTTATTGCAGCTCTTTACTTAGTGATCCACTGATCGTAGTGCAAATTCCATTGTCAAAACAGAAAGTGATATTTATTTACTCATAGAATTTATTTACTACCCACTCCAAGTATCAAAATTTCAAATTTATGAAAAGCTTTGATTTTGCTTATGTCTAGACAAAGACCAAACCTGACACTGGAAAGAGCCTGTGGAGTCCTCTTCCCAGATTCGTACGGTTTTATCGCCGCTGCAGGAAGCAAATACAGCTGGAACACCATTGATTCCGGTAGCCGGTTTCCAAGCGACGCTCCAAACCTTATCGGTGTGGCCTTCAAGCCTCTGAATCTCTCTCAGTTCAAAATTCTCATCCTCAAAATTCATAGTAAAAACGGTGGAGCTGTGGTTGCAAACCTCTGTATTGCCCAATTAAGTGGCGGAGCAGATAGGATGATAGTTCAGGATAGTATACGCGCCGCCGTGATTGGTGGAGGGTTTAGATGACTGCGGTCACTAGGGGCGGATGTATTATTGTTTTCGGCTTCTCTTTTGGTTGTACACGAAGAAGAGTTTCAGTTCATTTTTTTGTAATTTTTCATTAATTCTTTTTTATAATTCTATTCTTTATTCGTAATAATATATAAATTCACAAATGTTTTTCTTTTAATTAATTAAATTAATTCTTGATCTTTTTTGCTTTCACTTTATTAATAGGGAAAATTGTATATAATAGCAAATTAATACCCTAAAATAAATGGAATAGCTAAGGGGTTTGATTTACATTGTGTCGATAGCAAACGGTAGCTAAAATTGTCAGCGTCTCTCTCCCAAAAATCTCGCTCGCCAACTCTCCATTCTCGCTTCGCCTCTCTCGCTTTATATACACAGAAAGTGTATAATCTGTTTCTGTTTTGTACTAAAGCGAGAGAAATTTGTATATACACATTCAAAAATATATATGCTCGTGTTATACAACTTAATTATATAATTTACAAATATTTTACTTGCAAATATTGCAGAGAAATACGGTCAACGAATTATACAATTGTGATTATCACTTGCAGTGAAGTACAATGTTCTCTAGTTTTATCCCACAGAGTATATAATTTGTTTCTGTTTTTGTATAAAGCGAGACAAAACATTATTCTTCTTGTTATACGAGGACACTTAATATTGCAGGAAATAGGCAGTGAATTATCCAATTTTGCATTATACAATTGCAGTATAGGATACCTAATTATACAATTGCAACGAAATCGGCCATCGATTTATACAATTTAGGCCTAGCGAATTATACACTTGTATTGTAGCGAATTATACAGTTTTTACGTTTGCATGGAGCGCAATTATGCAAGTTTGTTATAGCATACAATATGAATGTTTTTTTGTGGGGATAGCAAGATAGAGTATATGTTTGTTTCTCGCTTTATACAAAAACCAACAGAATCTATACACTTCTGTTGTATAAAGCTAGAGAAATGTCTTGTCACTGCAATTGTATAAATCTCAATTGTATAATTCACAATTGGTATAATGCGTTGGCCTTTTTCTTTGCAATATTTGAATTAAAATGTTTGGTAAAGTGTATAATTAGTGTATAACACGAAATATACATTTTTGTCATGTTGTTTATACATTTTCCTCTGGTCGCTTTATACAAAACAAACCACAATTATACCCTTCTGGGGTATAAAGCGAGAGAGGCGAGTCAGAATGGAGAGTGGGCGACGATTTTTGGGAGAGAGACCTGCATTTACTAATATTGTGCTATTTAGCACAATTAAATCAAAGCACCTGAGCTATTCATTTAATTTAGGTTATTAGTTTGCTATAGCCAATCAATCCAAAAAATTTCAGTGACCCAGGCCTATTTTAATTTGGAACATTTTCAACAATCTAGTCCAGCCCCGGTATCTCAGGCCCAACCCAAATTCCCCTGTAAACCCGACCCACCCCTTTCTCCTATTCACATAAAAAAAAAAAGAACCCAAAATTGCAGCTTTGCTAAAGAAACCCAGAACCCCGATGCGCAGCAACCAAATTCTCAACAAAACGCGACCTGCCCGACCCAGATATTCGGCGCATACAACTCCTCGTCTGCAGCGCGAGTTCGCGAAAGAGCTATGAGGAATGCGATGCGGAGTCCTCTTCCCCTCCTTGTCGTTTTCCTTAGGCGTCCCTTTCTTTGGGTACGATTTTCAGCAGCTCTCAAAGTACACGATTCCGTCTTCTTGGTCGAAGATTGAGCCACGTTGCTCACCAAGGACGTGGGAATCGATCTGAGCCATCGATGCACCCTTTCCTCTTTCGAAATGGGTCAAAAATTTCAGAAAAGGAATGCCTCCCTAAAATGGTGAAAGTTTGAAATTTGAAATTCAAGGTGATCCCACGAATTCATGGGACTCATTCGTTTCGCCTCTCATTTGATAAACCCTAATCTCCCTCTATATAAACTTTTTTTTCTTCACAGTGAAACGGCGACTTCCGCTGGGGATTTGGATGACGAAAAAAATGAGAGAATTTTTTGGGAGTTGAAATTCTTAATCTGATTTTTTTTAAAAGTGTTGAGCGAGAACAGAGGGTTTTTTTGCAGTTAAGGGGAAATTTTTTGAGAGATAGTTGAGAGTTCTTAATTGAAAATAGAGAAATGGGGTTAGACAATTTTGGGGGATTATGAAAAAGGGAGACAATGTTAAGATTATAAAAAAAACAAGGCATACTAATAGCGTTTAAAAAAGGACTCGATCAGTTGGTATAGACTCAAAAATTCGCTTTTTTTTTATTATCGTCGTCTGTGTCTGCGCTGTCTGTGGTAGGAGTTGCTATTCATTTTGCTTGTCCCGTTCCAGAACGTTGCCCGAAAAAGGTATTTTTTATGTCTTCACGTTATCCTTTCGATTCTTTTCTATTTTATTTGTTATTCTTCGATTGCAGTTTGGTTGTTGGCTGTTAGTTAATGTTGATTTTGGTATTTGTTTCAACTTAAATGATTGAATCGATATGTCAACATTTTGAATTCTGTGTTGGGTTTGTCACTGTTTTGAGTATAATATTGTACTGTTTGCTGCTCGTTTCTGACTTCTATCAATTTATGTCGATCGAAATTCATTTCCAAAAGGCTATTGTTCCTTTTTTTTCTTATTTACTGTAATGCTCTGTTTTTCCCCTGCCTTAATCTCAAGTGTGATCTCTATGTTTCACTCCTATCGTCCCTCAAAGTGTTGTAATTTTGAAGCATCTCATGTTGTTTCGGTTGTCTCATTGTTGAGTGGTTTATTTCGAGTTATGCAAGTTGTTCAGGTATCGTTTCTTTTGCTCGATTGTCCTCTATCTTACGAAGTTGTTTGGCAACGACCTTTTGGGGTTTAACTTGAATTGCAGGTTAAAAATGGGCCTTGTTCGTGTATCCCCAATTTATTTATGACTCAATGAGTATTTAGTTGTTCCTCTCTGCCACTCTTCAAGTCGTTAGGGTGATCATCTCGCTGCCTAGAGTTACCAAGCTGAACATTTTCAAACATTTTTCTGTCTAACACTTTGTTTAACTTGGGTTCGAATTTGTTCTTATGATTCCTTGAAGCATGAGCCTATTACTGTTTTTACTGTAAAGCATGCTGGGAAGGGATATTAAGAGGGTACCCAAGTCGTGTTTTCCTTGAAATGATTCTGTATTTTCTTGATTGCATCTCTAGCTTGTCCAATACTGCTCTAGCTTAATCTGCGATTTTTGCGGAAAATTTGGTGAATCTTCATCTTTTTGCTCGATTTGATTTTGTGACAATAAATTTTCCGTTCAAATGTTGTAGGCATTTTTCATCTTCATCTTATTGCTCGAGTTGTCACAACAATATTTTGCATGAAATAATCACAATTTCCTTGGTCTTTTATTTTATTTTATTTATCATTTTGTTGCCTTTCAACATGGTTATTAATGTGACAGTGTCAATTTAGTAGGATGGCATTTTAGTTTGGCCCTTTTTTTTGAGTTTGTAAACAGTCCCAGCAAATTAATGTGTATACATATATATTTTTTTTTATATATATATATCTTGAGTTGGTCTATATGTGTTAACTCTTTTCTTTTACTCTTTTTGCATGTGAAATGTGTCGGGGTCCTTATGGATCTTGTCTATGCATTTTCATAAAGTCAACGAACAGATCTTGGGACCAAAATTCGAAGCGAGTGGAGGAGTCGAAGAAAGCTGGGCCGAAAGAGGCCCACTTTATTTACTTATTTCTTATTGTATTTTGTTATCTTTGGGGCCTAAGTCCCTTGTCGTCTTTTATTTTTTCAGCATTTAGTTTGTATCATTTGATTAGTCTAGTACATGTACAAAGATAAATGGGTCAAAAAACCCAAAACAGGTGGGTCCAAATACCGGTCCAGGCGGACAGATAACCTGGATTTGGATCCAACTCTCTCTCCTTCTCTCTCTATCCCTCTTTTTATTTGTCGTTAGTTTTAAAGTTAAAGAATCTAAATCTCCGCAAACGCCGTGAATATTTTATCGACTTAAAATAAATTCTAAATGAATTCTAAAAGATGAATAACTTGGCAAATAATAAAACTCACTCAAGTAATTAATACCTCTTTTTCAAACGAACTCTAAGTAATTTTTACAAGTTAGATCATTTTTAGCCAAATAGACTAGTTGCCGGATTACCGCAAGTAAGCAGACGTCTTAGATGCTTTCAAACCATCCTAAGACGTTAATAAGAATCCCCGAACCCTTTAGTTTTCAAAATATTTTTGTGTTTAAGTCTTTTGAAAATATAATTTTCTTAATTTTTTCTAAAAAATTAAGTGGCGACTTTCAAAAAGTCGAATGCTTATAAAATAATGTTTTTCCTTTTCCATATAAAACAGTATCAACCTATCACAAGTGTACAACTGTCACATAGTAACAAATTAGTTACATCTAATTACACTTATCAGCTAACTATTCAGAATTAGTTAACTAATCAGCATGGTTAAGTGACTCATTTCTCAATAACTAAATAGTTTTTTCATCTATATATAAATAAGAAGATTGATAGTAACTCAAATAACAAGTCGTAATATCACATCTTTAATATTTATTAACATTGCGAGAGTGATTATTACTTAATATTTCTTTTAAAAATATATAGCTAAGTTTTACATCTTCACTTATCATTGGGTTTCATACTTTTGTCATATGTTTCAAAATTATCATATTTTATTATTTTGCTATTTGAAAGTAATTTTATTATTATTCATGATGAAGTGATGTTTTCATTATAGTATTCATGAGTTTTATTGATTATTTTCTTTTAGAGATGTAATTTTGCATAGTGTCATAATAATAAATTTTTAGAATTAATGTGTTGTTTTTTATTATTTACTAAATGTGTAGTATGTTAACACAAATTACCAGATTTGAATATTGTGTCTCATAATAATTTTTATATCATGTGTGATTTTCTATTAGTCTGCGTTGAATCATGTTTATAATGGTGGCTTGGTTAAGCGTATTTATGGATTTGGGGTCCGGTCATATGGTGGTTATTGATATTTATTTTAGCATATCATAAAATAAATACTTAATGATCCATAGAACTTACATCTCACCTCAATATATTAAGTAAAATGGCTTTCCTCATCTCCCCGCCTTTTAAAAACTCAAGTTCTAATGCATGCATTAGCCTATGTATTAGTAGAACTTCATTTGATAACAATTTCTTATCATATCTCTAATTTTATAACTACTACAACGAAATCCTACATGAGTTATAACACAAATTAACTTAATGCAGGATTAATATGGTTAAAGACTAAATTGCCCCTCAAAATCTTTTTACATTATTCCATCATATTTTAGGATGCTAATTTTGTAAATAAATATTTTTTTAAAAATAGTGCAATGTCATTTTAATACACCAAATCAATGTTTTAAAAGGTGAGGGCGTGAGGTGAGACATTTTATACAATACGGAGCAAGGCATAAGTCTCAAGACACGGGGGCATAAGTCTCATGGATCTGGGGCGTAGTCTCATGTATATTCAATTTTATAGTTTTATTACTAATAAAATAAGTAAAAGTAAACCTTTCAATGATTTATGATTTTTATTTGAGATAAAAATTTAAAAGACCAGGGTGTACATTTTTACGCGCAGCACTTACGTTTTTAGTTCAGGATTTACACCTTAAATTTTAGTACTTATGCTTTATGGATTTACGTTTTTAATTTACACCTAAGAGGTTTTTAGTATGTCTCGCCCTGGGACTCGCCCCAAAAACGTTTTTGAAAATACTACGTACTCTTTTCAAAAATGTCATTGGTTTATAGTTTTTCTCAAAAAGTCTTATCGTCATACTTGTTACAAATGCCCCTATATTACTAAAATATCGGTCGAAAATGCCTTTCTGATAAGTATATTTTTTTTCCTTTTTAACCAAATTTTCTTCTTAATTAATTATTACAAGAACTATGATTTGTTCTTCTTTTCAAAATCGCTTTAACAATTAAAATGTAGGAAATATTTTTTTCTTCTTAATTTCATCTATCAATAAAATAAATAATTTTCATGTATCATCTCGACCTGTGGATATATGTATATGTATAGAGTTCATCGTTCTCATCATTAATGTATATTTTTATATTTTATATAGCCAATAAAATATTATAATACAAATAAGAAATATTTTCATTATTTTTTTGCAATTGAAGATAAAAAAACTTTTAATTTTAAAAATATTATTAAAAAAAATGAGTGACAAAGAAATAAATAATAATTTATTTGCAAAACGATCTTTTTATGGCCTCAAACAACTAATCAGAACATATTTAGATCAAAGTAAACGGGCATTTTTTAATTAAACTACAAACAGATGATATTTTCGTTCCTTTTGCATAGTCTAAGGTCATTTTTGACCTTTCTCCCAAAAATAAACAATGGAAATATAACTAATACAAACGTTTGCTAATCCACTCTATTTAGTATCATTTTTATACCCTTAGAAAAAAAATTAAAAATTATTAAAGTGTATATCATATAAAAATAATATTAAATAAAGCGGATATGCTAACGTTTGCATTAGTGTATCTCTCTTTTTCAAACATCAAACTCGATCCGAATCAGTAAAATAGAATCTCAATAGGTTATACTGTATTAAGACAATAATTTATAATCTTGTGTGATTTTATACTTGATGTGGCAACATTGTCAAAAGAAAATATTTGTAATATCTCAAGAATAGAGAAAACTTTATAAAATTAGTTGTTTAAAGCTAAACTTTTATATGAATTTATACAATAAAGTTTTTGCATATTTTTTATTTGATTTTTTTTTTATAATAATAATATTGTAGCCATTTGGTACATATCTATGCCATTCACAAATACGTATGTAATGTTTTAGTAAACATCCAAGATTAATGTAGTATTTATTCTAATTTTCATTGCCCATGAATTTCAATTTTTTGTCACTAAGGATTTGTTTGGTAAGGTATTTTTTTAAAAAAAATTATGTTTAATTGGTTAATTTTTTAAAAAAAAGAAGATAATTATTCTAATGAAAGATGGAAAAAATAAGTTTGGGAGAGGCTTCCACTTTGTTAAAGATATTATTAATCTTGATTTAAGAATAAATGTATACCTCAAATTTTAATTCTTTTATTAATTACAAAAATCTCACCTGTTAGTTTACTTATTATCATTATCCCCTGTAAGTTTTACAAATTTTCAAAATCCTCATTTTTTTCTTAATCAAAACATGTCATTAATATATTGAGCCCTCTTTTTATAATGTCATCACGGCTTTGATTTTTTGTGGCCAGTATTTAATGTCTTTGATCCTTTTTTATGTATAAAGAAGAAAAAAGGGATGACACAGGGTAAAGAGGTGAAATGATAGTGAAACGCTCATTTATCCAACATTTTTTTGATGTATCAACGCTTTGATTTTTTTGGCCATTAAGTATCTGATCCCTCTTTTTATGTAATCAGCACTTTATATTGTATCTGTTTGGAGAGATTCTGTATTATAAACTTTTAAAGGATAATTGTAATTTTACCTTAAAAGTAGAAGTCCCTTTATGTTTTCTATCTGAAGACACGAATAAATAATTCATCAAGATTAAAATTCTAGCCTATACTATAGCTTTTAACGTGTCCTACCCTTTTTTGTCTAGTGATCTTGAAGTTCAAAGTGGGAACAAAAATCTTTGACCTCACAATTCTAATTTCATCAAGACTCTAAATCTGAAATAAGTTTGTCTACTTGTCGCTTATGATCTAGCATCTTAATTTTTAGATACAATAGCATCTTAATAAAGGTGAAAGGTTAATTGGTGTAATAGGTATTACATTTTTTTATAGTAATATTCTGAGTTATAGCACTAGAGTTTGATTTCATTGTAAACATTTAAATATCTCAGTTATAGCATTTTAAAAATATATAAGTTAATTTTAAAATTATTAAAAAGAGTTGTTTAAAATAAAAATACATTAAAACAAACGTACAAATTAATAATGGAAAATGGGCTCTTTTTATTAAATAAATAACTATAATTTTAATTATTTTACTGTTATAAATTAGCAAACTGTTTTAAGGGAGTTTAAAATTTTTTTTAGATTAGTTAGTTTTGCCTTAACATTCTCGTCAATTAGTTTTAAAATAAAATTAATTTTTTATTAATTTTCCTTGAAAAAGCCTACCAATGGGCATGACGTACATGTCCATTTTGTGTTTCCCCAAAATTCATTCACACTCTTTTGATATTGAGATTTTTTTGCATTTTTTAATTAGTAGTTGAATAAATTTTGGGCTTTGAAAATCATTTGATTTGAATTTGAATGGAGAACAATGTGTCGATATTAATAAAACCAGGTTTAAAGTGGACTTCATCATAATTGATTTTTTTTGTTATGATTTGTTGTTTAATTATGATTGTTGGTTTTTAATTATATTTATTGTTGTACTTAATAAAAAGTGTCTGTTCGCTTTTTTTTATTATTGTTAGATCTAAAAAACATATAGTTTGGTATGTTCTTTTTTTGGATAAACACTCAGTTACGTATTGCATTTTAAGAACGATAAGTAAATAGAATGTGTTTGAGTTATAATTAAATGAAGATTCGCGTGTTAGTTGATTTGTGAAAAAAAATAGAAAAACGTACTTTATTCCTAGACAAATAATAATTAGATATAATTCTTGTACGGTGAAGTATTACAAATGTATAATAATTTATAAAAATTATATAAAAATTTGTATTTAATGGTAAAACCCCTGCTCAGCATAATATTATTCAAAAAGTAAGAGATTAGATTTTGTGTATTGGTGTCAAGTATGAAATTGGTTATTAAATTTTTATGAAATTTTATAATAACTTTGTCTAATTGTGTATGAAAATCTATATTTTGTTAACCTCCCACAATAATGTTTCTGTTGAATTATAATATTATTTTGTATTCATTTTGTATAGAAACTTATCTTTTTGGTTTAATTGAAATATTGTATATGTCAGTGAATGATAGAGTAAATAATATCGTAGAGGATAACAATATCAGAAATTGGTCACTTTTAGATTCGGTTACAACAACAACTTCCTTTTAACCCAAGATGTAATTTTGTACCATTTTCCCTTCATGAACAAACATGTTCATCGCCTGACATTTTTAGTTTTCAAGAATCAATATATGTCATAACATCTGACATTGGGATTTTATGTCATCCAAATCATAAAAAAAATGCAAACGTGTTTCTTGTAAGAATTTTGGAAACTTGTCTTGACCTAGGAAGGTCAACAGCAATCGCAAACACTTCCATTTTAATCCATGAAGCACAAAATGTATTTGTATCTTCTTCTTCTCCTATAAAACCGGAACTTAAATTTAATACATTTATCATACTATAATAAGTCATATAAATCATAATCTACTGGTATTTTAAATGGCAATTCAATTCAATTCAACACAAAGAAACAGTACAAAAATTGTACAATATCCTTTCATACACATGCATTACAATAATATAATACATATTTAATTTTTTTTTAAAAAATAAATTATGACTTTTAAACTATATCACTACTACTCTCAAACAGTACCCTCACATTAATTTATACATCAAATCAGAACATAAAATATACAACTTTAATACTTTTAATAATAGTACAAAATATACGACATACACACTAATTACATTATCATACACTGATATTGTTAATAGACAAATTACATTATACCCATCGCAATACAAAGTTAATACATTACTGGAATACATTCCTATAGTACATATAAGAATTATTTTTTATACAACAAAAGCATACAACATTAATATATTATTATTTATCAAAAATCATACGTTGTGTAATCCAATTATATTTCACAATCATACATAGTAAATCATACAATATTCATATATAATTATACATCAATACTAAAAACTCAAACTTCATATATAAATCATACCAAATTTCATGCCTATACTATTGGCAAATAAAATCAAAATTAAACACACTGAAACAATACTTTAATTGAAATTTGAAAAAATCTTTTGTGACTGACCTTACCACCAACTTGTTTTGGTTTATTTGTGGCTTATCTCTGAACTACCAATTTCAATGCCTTTTGCTTTTTATTATTTTTGTATACCATATCCTCATACACAGTTCATACATTTTTTATTACATTATAATGTAATAAAGTATATGTTAGCTTCAATACAAACCTACAACATTTCTTTCATATACAATATATCAACACTAAATATACAAACAAATATAAGTATGTAATTTTATTATGGATATATTATTCAACATATCATAAACTTTTATACAACTTAAACACAATCATACCAAATTTAATATACATATCGACACTACCAAATTAAATCCAGTGAATCATACCATTCATACATGTTTCATATATTGATATTGTAATATTAAAACTGATGTGCGTGAGATTTCATACAGTGAATCATCAACAAATTCATAAAGAAATAAAATAACATAAATGTTACTCATACTATTCACAATTACCTCGAAATTGAATAAAATTAAATAAATAATTTTTAATTTAATTTTTTGTTTTACTAACCTTTAAATTTTTTTTTGGGTTTAACTGTTTCTTCTCTTCTTGTAAATGCGAAGTATCGTTTTCAGAGGTTCTTGGGTTTTTGATTTTGATTTATCATTCTTCTACAAAATCGGATGTAGGGGTATTTGAAGGAGTACTCATTTGTTTTCCGTTCCTTTTCTTGCCTCTTTCTTCGCCTTTTCCTCTCCGATTCATCTACTTTTTTGCTTTTTTCTTTCCCTTTTCCTTCTTCTTTCTTCTTTTGCTCGAATTCCTTTTTGGATGTTTTTTTTTTTTTTTCGCATTTTGATTTCCCCCCTGATCTAGCTTTCTTTTGCATATGAAGGCTGAGTTGTGACTTGTGATAAATTTTAAAAGATGGAGCATAAATTCGTCTGTCGCTTTGTACATCAATTCACACCTTTTGATTTTCGCGGGGTTTCATGGCTTCCCTCGACATTGTACATTGTTTAAGGCAAGAGATGACGAGTTGGAGTGGTCAGAAAAGGAAGATATTGAGTGGCAAGGGGAAGATAAGTAGAATTGGCGAAACGACTGTTAACGATTGGACGAGTTTTTATGTTTACATACGGAGCAAAAAAGTCCTGGTTTGTAGCTGTGTACTAACAAACGAAGGCATAAAGAACCAGAAAAGCGAAAGTTAATGTGTACAAGGTGTTCTGATTGCTAGTACAAATTCATTTCTGTGTACAGCATGCCTCCTTGTAGATAGCAACAACAATTTATTGGTGTTGCAGTGTCATTAAGCCTTTAACATAAAACTGTAATTAATATTTACAGCAAAAAAGAAGCAATAATTGGTATTGTGGGTCATTATCTAATTATGTAATGATCAAATCCCTATTATTTTGGAATTTTTTTTAAAAATAACTATATTATTTATTTGCAATTACAATAGTAACCGAGTCTTGTGTTTTAAAAAAGGTAACTTAAAATCATTAATTTTAATTAACTACATTTGTTTAAAAAGGTACTGAATAATAACTGAATTATTTAAATAAGTTTATTATATTTAAAAAAATTAATGAGAATATAATGTTTTTTCTTGGGTTTATATGCTATAACTTATCGTATTCTATCAGTAGTTTTTATTATGTAAAAATATGTTTATAACTTGCTATTTTCATCTAAATGTGTGTGTAGTGTTATTTTTTATTTTTTTTAACACTATAGATACAATTTAAATGATTATTGTATGTTACTACTTTATTTTTTTCTCACTATCATATTAGATTTGACATTGAGAGTTGGGGAAAAAAGGCATGGTATAACTAACCATTACAAATTTAAATTGGCTCCAACATTGGTATTATATTCTTAAAAAAAATGAATTATAGATTCATAATAATGATAACCTATATCTAAAATTTATATCGTATGTGTCTTTATAACTTTCTCTCGCCACTCTCTTTCGTATTTCTCCCACATATATTGATAAACTAAAAATGCATACAATGTGTACATAAAATGTGTTCATAAAAATATATTATACGAAAATTGAACATAAAAGATCTATGGATCAAAATATATAATGTGTGTATATACACACACATCAATTTCTACTTCTTTTACTTTTGTTCGAATGTAGTGATCGATAACATTGGGACAAATTAGTTTTAATTATTTCTACAATTGATTGATTTCTTTCCTTATACTCCTGAGCGCTTTTTTTATATGTATAATAAGAGTACATAAACAAAAATTCCAAGTTATTTCAATGATATTTTCTAAAGGGTTTTTCCACTTTACCACCCATTTTCACTCCAAGAACACCTATAGCAACTTACAATATACATAAAAATTAATAAATAGAAAAAATTCATCAAGAACAAGTATAATATTTACTGTCATTGGTTAGTAAGAGTGTCCAAATTAATCTATAGGATTTACGCCTTATCTTTCATGACTTACGTCTCGCTTTAATATAGTAAATAAACGGGCTTGTCTTACGCCTTCACTTTTTAAAACACTTGAGCTATAATAAATCCATTAGCTTATATATAGTAGCAGAGTCTTATTTGGTACAACTTGCATTAGTCGTATGCTCTATTGTGTATTACTAATACATGAAAATTGTAGCATGAGTTATACACACTATATATTTTATGTATGCATTGACACGATTAAATATTCAAATTGCCCGTTAATTTTTTCTTTTTACATTTCCCCATCATATTTGCGGAGGCTATTTTTTGTAAATAAATATTTTTAAAAAATGTACAATAATGTCATTTTTAATACATCAAATCAAATAATGCATAAAAAATTAATTAATGCAAGTATAACTAATACAAATATTTACTTATCCAGTATTATTCTCGTATACCATACAAAATAATTAAAAATCATTTGATAGAATATACTATATAAAAATAATACTTAAATAAAGTGGGTAAGCAAATGTTTGCATTAATTTATCTTTCTTTTTCAATATCAAACTCGATTTGTGCCAACATTGTCAAAAGTAGATATCTTCGATATTTCAAGAATAGAGACCCCTTTATAAAATTAGTTTTTTAAAGCTAAACTTTTATGTGCGTTTGAATTTATACAATAAGATTTTATTTTATTTTTATTTGAATTTGTTTATAATAGTATTATTGTAGCCATTTGGGACATATCTATGCCGTTCACAAATGTGAAGATTAATGTAGTATTTATTCAAATTCTCATTGCCTATGAATCTCAAATTTTTGTTACTAAGGATGGGTTCGGTATGATTTTATTCAATTTTTTTATGTTTGATTGGTTAAATTTATTTTAAATAATATTTTCATTATGAAATAAGTTCCTGAAAAACGAAAAAAATTAAATTTTTATAATAAAAATAGAAAAAATAAGTTTTATAATTGACTTTTAACTTTTGTTAAAGATATAACTTATGTTTGATTCCAATGTGAATTTATACCTCAAATTTAATTTTGTTTTATCACATCTGAAAAATACGATAAACTAATCTAAAAATTATTATTACATGACACTATAATTATGAAATAACTTTGTGTGTCTAGCCACCTTAAATTTCAAAAATTATAATTTCTTGAAATAAATTTGTCTACCTATACCCTTGTTGATTAGCAACCTTAAACTTTAGATACAATTTCTTATTAACAAAGGTGAAAGATATTTTCTTACCCTATAAATATAATTTAAATGATTATCGTATCTTAGTATTCTATTTTTTTGGGATATCATACTGGAAAAAAAAAGGAGCATTTTAAATGTGTTACTTCTAATAATGGGTGTTTCTATTTAATTTGATATTCCATTTTAGTTGTTATTTTTGATAAATAAAAGGACAATTAATTTTCTTCTTTGTATTATACCTCCTAATTTATTAACATTGAATTAAACGAGAAATGTAGCAATTTAATTGTTGCTCATTAATTCAGCGGTATTTACGATTTAAATAAAAATGATTCGATTTGGCATCTTCAATTTTTTAGCTTAAAACAATTGTTTACCCGATGTTAAATTTTAAGCCAACTTTAATTTGGATTCATGATCAACTTCCTTCAATTGTTTTATTTTGATCTGTTATAAAGAGATTTAATCTCCACATACACTTCTAGCATCATTAAGTGAACAATTTTTGGTTAGTACATATTTTTCTTTCTCGTAAATGATATTACTCTGTCTGGCTTATTTTATGTGGCATTTTCATATTTCAAGATTCAAATAAATGAATTTTTGATCGTAATTTTTTCATAGATCATTTTAACATTTTGAATTATCAATTATTGTGACTTATAGTACTCTTTACATAGTTTACAAATATATAAATTTCATTTTTTTAAAAAAATAAAAATTCCAAACGCAAATATCTGATCAAAATTAAATTGTTTGACTCTCGAAACATGAAAAATGTCATATAAAATGGAACAGAGGAAGTACTAGTTTATTTTTAGAAATCTTTGAAGGGACAATAAAGCAGAATAACAAATATTTAAATGATATTAAATATTATAGCTATTGTTTTAATAAATTGTAATTCGCATTTGTAGTTTTCTCAATTTTGCTATTCATTTAGTTTGTATAATTCGTCTAATTGTATAAATTAAAATTTTATATAATTCGGTTCTTGATCGTATAAGTCCAGAATTTGTATATGTTTACCTTAATTATTTATATACGATTTATGAAAATTCATATTAAATTACATTGTTTATATATTGACAAACGAAATAGACAAATAAAAAATTAAAAAACTCCTAAACGTATAAATATAAATGTATATATACTTATCTTATTTGTATATTCACAATCGAAATATACAAACTGCTGAAGCACAATTATCGAAACTGTAGTTACAGAGCTTTATTATGTCTATTATATTTGTTATTTATGAAATTTTCTCATGCTATAATATATTTTCACATATTATTAAATAAAAAGGTATTATAAGGCAAGTTGGACTTTGAATTAAACATATCGTTACACTCTTTTTAACATCATTGAAGCAATAAACATACACCATTGAAACAATCACCATATTTATTGGCTTACTAAAAGTAAAGACTTATTTTACAATTTATATTTTGTCGTCATTATTTATCATGATGCTCTTCTTCAACACTATTGAAGCAACAAATCTACGCCATTAAAGTAATAGGAGAAAATCATAATACTAGTTATTTGAAAGTTATGCCACACGAGTAGAAGTAACAATATTGGTCTCATTAGATGAACTAATTATTATTTTTATTTTAAGAAACACCAAGGTTAAAATATATATGACCAATTACGGTTGGATGGATGGAGGAATAAAAGAGATTAAATTCCACTAGTCAAATTCTTATAATCAACAGAAAAGAGTTAAACTATAACTATCCGAACTAGCTTATTGGCGTGTAATGTGGCATTAATGTAGTATTCACGTGGTATTTAATAACTTTCGTTCATAAGAAAAGTATTTTTGACCCAATAATTTGACGGGAAGGATAGTTTTGAGTTGAAATATAGTTTAAGGATAAATATGAGCTATTTCGGATAGTTTAAGGGTATTTTTGACCATTTTCTGTTTACTCTATGTGGCAGTGGAACCCTATTGAAGTCCAATAGTTTGACAGAAAAGATTAAGCTGAAATGTAGTTTAGTGATAAATATAATATGTTCTGAATAATTTAAAAATATTTTTGACTTTTTTTGTTATAATCAATAATAATTTAAAAAACTAAAATTAGTTTGTATGTGTTAGTAATTGCCTTAAATTGCTTTAATAGTGTTTAAGAAGAGAGTGAGAATAATGACGATGAAGACAAATAGTAAAAGACGCTATTTTTAATAAGTCAATTAGTAAATATTTTAAACAATATACTTCCTTCCATGTCAAACGAAATGTTTTCCTTTTCTTTTTAATTGTTCCAAAAGCATTACTTATTTATTTTTTGTGGCAACACTTTTAACTTTCACTTTCACATGACATGTTTAACCATAATTAAAGACCTTTTGTACATTTATATAATTTAGTTTTTATAACCCCAAGATAAAAAATCTTCTTTCTTTTTTGAACTCCGTTTCAGTCAAACTAGGCTATTCTTTTTGAAATGAAGGGAGTAATTACTTTGGTGTCTAACTTACCTATAATACTCTTTTTGTTACTTTTATTTAAATATTAATAATACATTTCTTTCATTTATTTTTATTTATCACGGTTTAACTTAACACACATATTAAGAGAGGTCTCTACAAACCTCATATTAAGAGAGGTCTCTAAAACCTCATATTGATGGCAAGAGGACCAAGTTCCTCTACAGAATCCTGTAGGTCACACCTTTGCTTCAGGATACACTATTGAGGTGTTAAGTGTGCTGAGGATTTTCTCAGGGTGTGGGCGAATACCAGAAAAAAAAACACACATGACTCTCGGTACTGAGAGGGGCTCAGACCCATATCAGTCAACCAGCTCCAGTTGGTTTCAGGATGCGGTGGACACCTACCAGTAGATCCGCGGTCGAATGATGTTGCACCAGCAGTTGGGGGTCAAGTGCATCGATGGTTCGTTCTGACATAGGATGAGCGCGTATGTATGAGAGATTTCGAAAGATGAACCCACCTCAGTTCAAGGGTGGGAAGAGCGATGACTCTCATGATTTTCTACTACCTGGCCGAGAGTTACTAGAGGTGGTTTGGATTAACGAGTCACATGGGGTTGCTATGCTACACTCCATCTTCGTGGCCAGCGAGAGACTGGTGGAGGCTATTCGGGATGTTTTCAGTTGATCTCCTCCAGTGACTTGGGAGCAGTTTCCTATCGCATTCCAAGATCGTTTATCCCATGGCGCGTAGAGAAAGGAGAGTCGCTGTGAGGTTTGAGAGTCGAGACAGGATGGTTTTTAAATCCGTTACAGAGTATGAGGCGCGTTTTTGCCAGTTTTCTAGGCATGCACTGGCCATTATTCCATGAGACAGAGAGGATCCGCAATTTGTGAGGGTGATTGACTTTCTCTATCAGTTCAGCTGTGTTTTCGGCATCTCGGAGGGGCTTCTTCCATTCCATTGGAAGCGCCGCCAAAGAGGCATGAATTGATGGAGATATAGGATTTTGGGGACCCCTAAAAGGGCCCGTATTATCAGTACGAGTTTCATGGGCCTCATCTGAGGTAGGGTCCCACATAAGGAGTGAGTGGTTCTTTTCAGCACGGACCTATTCTGCATCTAATGTCCGACATTTGGGAGGTGGCAGCACTAGGGGTTCTTATACTCGGTCAGAGCTCGTACGATCACAGCAGCACCTACATGGCGAGGAAATTATAGTGGGTTTTCAGGTCCAACACCAGTGCCAGGTCAGAGATTTTGTTTTACTGTGGAGATCCCGATCAGCTAATGCCGGCAGTGTATACTTCCACAAGGGTCATGTGGGCTCGACCTAATTCTTCATTCCAGACTAGACCACCAGCACCACAGGTAGAGTCGTGGCAGCGTTCAGTCAGGTCGAGGTGATCGAGTTTCTAGTAGTGGTGGCAGCTCAGCAAGTGGGGGTAGAGGTACCACCCAGGATGGAGGTGGACTCGGAGGCCACTGCTATGCTTCCCCGGGAGGACTGAGTCGGAGAACTCTGATGCTGTTATTACGGTATTGTTTTATCGAAAACTTATGATTTCGAAGAGATATTGGTTTTATTTGTTATAAAGTATTTTTTACTTTAGGAGTCGCCACTTAATTTTTAAGGAAAATTAAGAAAACTTTGTTTCTAAACAACTTAAAAGAAATTGTTTGAACATTTTTAGGGGGTTTTCGGGATTCTAGTTAGTGTCTTAGGAAAGTGTTTAAGGCACCTAAGACACTCCACTAACTTACGGTCTCCAGCGATTAACTTATTTGACTATTGTTTTTAACTATCTTTCGTTATTTCTTTAAGATGTGGGCAAACTTTATAAGTTTTTTGAATATTTTTATTTAACTTGTCAAAATTTTCAACTTAAGATTAATAGCCCTTTAGAATTAAACAACTTGTGCAAATATTATAGCTTTCAAATTTCGTCTAATGTTGAATCTTTAAACTTTTCTCTAAGCAAAATTTCAAACTTAACATCTATCTTTTGTAATACTTAAATTTTTTAGATTTAATCTGTATAAAAGTCGAGAGGCGTTTCGACGGGGTTTGAGTTTTCTAACCTTTAACTCCCGGCAAATCTACACAAAACGCAACAAAAACCAGTAATAAATGAGAGAGAGAGGGAGAGAAGAGAGATTTGGGTCCAAGCTGACCGAGCTTTGGACCCCTTTGTTTTTTTGGGTTTAACCCTTTTCGTACCTGTCCTAATCTAAACATACAAAAATGAAATAAGAAGAATAAAAAAAAGGGAAAACTACAAGGGCTTATGCCCATTACAAATAAAGATACACAATAAAATAAGGCAAGTCTTCTAGTTCGTCTTCTTTAAACTTCTTCAATCTTCGCGAAATTGTGTCGGGATTTTGCCCGCTAATCTCGTAACTGGTTGACTCGATGGACGAAAGATGCGAGTCTTTACAACTCTCACAAAACGCAAGGAGGGAGAGTTCGTAAAGAACTCAAGCCGATTTTACATGCAAAACATAAAATGAAATGAATGATTAATATCTATGGGAGGAGATAAAACAATAAAATAAGCTGAAGGGAAAATTGATAACAAGCAGTAAAGGAATAGAACAAGAGGTAACAAAACTCCCAATTCTTTTAGCCTTCCTATGAATAAAGGTTCCAGCATGCATGACCCCTTTAAAAAAAATCAAGGCAAGACTTAACACATTTAAACACGCAGCGACCAAAACTATTTGCACATGAATTAAGTGAATAACAGTCAAACGCGAACGGACATTATTGATTTCAAACTAAAACCATGAGTACGACACACTAAAGCCATCAGGGAACACATTGGGGGGGGGGGGGCTTAACATTCGGCGAGCCTTACAATGAGAAGTTAACACAAAATATATCGCGCTTCGACTAATTTCGAACACTAAACTCCAATAGCGAATAGACATGATCTATCATGCAGCTATAAACGGTCAGTAAGCTACATGCCCAAAGCAAGAGGATTGCAATAAAGAAAGAACCAAGGATGAAACCAAAAAAAAAAACTCCTTATGAACAGTTTCAATACACAACACAGGGATTCGAAGTAAGACGTAAGGGGAGGTAAGCAGCCTTCATACATTTTTTAAACCATTTGCTTGAAGATTTCGCCGACCAAACCCCATTAATCTTACCACAACACTCGAGGCAAGCAAATACACAACCATCAACGCCTACTCCTAATATGCACTTTCATAACCAATTATCACCACAAGAACCAACATCTATATCGATCAAAATGACATATCGCGTTATCTGTAACAGTCTAACAGTGCTAAGACGCAAACACTCAAACAAAAAAAAAAAAAAAGAACCTAATATCAAACAGAAAGGCCAAAACAGAATAGGAATAGAGAAACCCGTAAGCATTCTTTGCGTCATATCCGTTGTTTGAAAACAGAATACAAAAGCATCATTTAAACTTGCAGGAAACAGATGCTTATCACCAAAACAAGATTAACAACACATCAACACACTTCAAACATTCGCGTATAAGCTGATTCACATACGAGAAAAGCAAGAGAAGGAATATTAACGGTGAGTTACGTTAAAATAAATCGGATATTACCTTTTGGGGAGCAACGAACTTGGGAACAGGCGCGCGAGCAGTGACAGTGACGCTTCCACCTCCAAACGAGACACGGACACCGTCTACGACTTCGAAGACACCGTAGTCGACACACTGAGGCGAACAGAAGGTTTAATCTCGATTTATCAGTTCCCTCTGTTCTTCGGAAAATCCCCACCCAAACAGTTGCGGCGAGAGGAGTTTTAACCTCAAGCTTCTCGACCAAATCCGAAACCTCTGGAAACCTTTTCAGTTAGATGACAAATAAAAAAAAAATCTCCAGCCAACGATTTCCCAATTCTCTCTTTCTAAAAAAAACTCTTTTTTCACTCAAGAATGTCCAACCTTTGAAAAGTTTTCTCAAACCCGAATTGCTAAACCAATTTTTTTTGTCTCAATCTCCAACCAACGAAGTCTAACCCCGTTTTGGAAGGGAGGTGTGGGTTTATATGAGGCATACGATTTAGGTTTCGAATTGGGATGGGTTCCAAGAGTTTCGCCCATTTCCAATTCGAAACCCTCAAAACCTCATTCAAGGAAAAGAGAATCGGCGCCGGGAAAGAGGTGGAGGACGAAGATATTTCACCGTCCCTTGCGAGCTATTTGGCCGTAAATCCACCCCACAAGGACGGATCCAGGCTGTGAGACATCTGGCTACTGGCTCCTGTGCGCTCGTACATTTGCGGAAAGAGAAACTCTCCAAAGAACCGTTTCAGCTCGCGTGGGAGAGGTCGCGGGAGGGATACAGGGCAGGATGAGAGAGAGGTGGCTGTGCGTGGGAGAGAGACGCGGGCTTGAGAGATGGGGATTTCCGTTTTGGGAGGTCTGTCTTTTGCTGCGTGGGTTTCTGGCGTTTGTTCTTTCTGGGAATGGCACAGGGGAAGAAGAAGGGGGGGTGAAACGGGTTTGGGGGACGGGTCGGAGCGGGTCAAAGGATTGGGCGATTTAAGGTTTTAAATTAAGTGAATAGGGCCGTTGAGAAATTGGGTTAGATGTTTAAATGTATATTGGGCCGGGAATAAGTAGTGGGAGAGGAAGAAGAAGGTTGGGCCTGGGGATTAAAACTTAAGGAAGTTGGGCCTGGGGGTAATTGGGTTGGGCCGTCTAAATATGAGAAGAGGGTAGAAAGGAGTGGGCCTGGAAATTAGGAATAAGGTAAGGATATACATATATACATAGACATCTATGTATATATATATTCCATAAATATATTATATATATATATATATATATAATGCGCAAGATTAAATAAGTAACTTAGTAATTTGAAAACTCACGACAGCTCGCTAACTATTTACCAACGTGGGTCAAAAATTGGGGATACAACAGGTATCATCCCCAGTATGCCATCGCCTGCGTCTGTGTTGTTTGTCCAGGTTCTACATTCGCTTATGTGTCTACGTAATTTTGCTGCTAAATTTGATATGATATGTGATAGCATGACTGTACCTCTTCGTGTTTCTCACCCGTGGGTAGCCTTAGTGGTGGATCAGTGTATCGATCCTATCTTATTTCTGGCTGGGTATGACACTTGGGTAGACTATCATCCTGGGGATGGTAGAATTGATGTTATCGTGGGTATGGATTGGCTCTCTCCTTATACATGCTGTCCTTGATTGTAATGCTAAGACTGTGACTTTAGCAATGCCTGTTATTCCGCGGTTGGAGTGGAAGAGTGCTAGTGGTTCTTATCCTAGAACGGTGCATCTCTTTATCCGTGCTCAGAATTGGTGGAGATGGGTGTTTTGTCTTACTCGCTTTTAGTCGGGCTCCTAGCGTTGAACCACCTCCCATAGACTCTGTTCCCGTGGTCCCGGAGTTTCGCCGATGTATTTCCTTGTATCTTCCAGGTGGTTCCTCCCGATAGGGGTCGATTTTGCTATCGTTTGGATGGCCAGGCACTAAGCTATTTCTATCCCCTCCAATACCGTATGGCGCCAGCAGAGTTGAAGAATTGAAGGATCAGTGCAATGATTATTGAGTAAGGGTTTTATTCGCCTTAGTTGCATCTGGGGCCCGGGGGGGGGGGAGTGTTGGAATTTAGAAGGAGTGAAGGAGGGGGCGGAATTAGAGGGTTGGTTCCTAAGTCGGGGGGGTAAGGTTGGGGGTGGTGGGAGATGTAGGAGTGAAGTGGGTTATGCAAGGGTTTGGGAATGCAGGGGGGGAGGGGGGGGTATGAATGGTGGACAGGTGAGGGAGATGGTGGGTTGTTGTAGGGGGTGGTTGAGAAGTGGGAGCAGGGACTGTCTTCTCTTTGCCGCCGCCGCTGGGACTATGAGACTTGTTTGATTACACTGACCAGTTGGAACACGGTGCCGTGAAGCCTAATTATCATCTTCGCGCGTAGTGCGACTTATTTGCTCAGTTCAGGGAGCATCATTGTTTCTCTAGATTGATTTGAGGTCTGGGTATCATCAGTTGAAGATGTAAGGGCAATCATATATCCTAAACAACTTTTCGGACCCGGATGGGCATTATGAGTTTTCTATGATGTTCTTTCGGATTGACTAAAATTTGCCCTCTGCAACATTCATGGAGTTGATGAATGGGGGTGTTCCGCACCATACCTTGATTCTTTTGTGATTGTTTTCATCGATGACATCTTGGTTTACTCTAAGACTGAGATGACATTGTCCGACACCTAAGGATTGTACTTCAGAGGTTGAGAGAAGAGAAGTTGTATTCCAAGTTCTCAAAGTGTGAGTTCTGGCGTAATTCTGTGACATTCTTGGGACACTGTGTCGCAAGGAGGGTATAGAGTAGATCCGGCAAGATTGATTGCAGTTAGAGGCTGGACGCGACCTACTTCACCTACTGATATTAGGAGTTTTGTGGGAATTGGCAAGGCTATTTATCGACTGATTTGTTCAGAGTTTCTCTACTATTACAGCTCCATTGACTAGATTGACTCGACAGGATGTTGTGTTTTCAGTGGTCGATGAGTGTGAGGAGAGCTTTCAAAAACTGAAGACTTTGTTAACTTCAGCTCCTTGTTTACTCTACCTGAGGAGGGTGTAGACTTTACAGTGTATTGTGATGCTTCAGTAGTTTGATGGTGATGTGGTTGATGCAGACGGGGAAAGTGGATTGCTTATGCTTCTAGCAATGAAGTCCCATGAGAAGAACTACCCTACTCATGATCTGGAGTTGGCGTCTGTGTATTGTACTTAAGTTTGCGTCATATTTGTAATGGAGTGGCATTTGTGAGCTTCACTTATCATCGAGTCTTCCGTATATCTTAGCCAGAGGGATTTGGAACTTGTGCAACGGAGATGGCTTCAGTTGCTGAATGACTATGATTGACCATCTGTATCATCCAGGACGGCCAAGTTGTGGCGATGCTTGAGTAGTAAGACTCAGCATGGGGATCTTGCAATCTCTTAGTGTTGAGGAGCAACATTGGCTATAGATGTTCAATTGTTAGCTAAGTCTTGTCTGATTGCAGATCTCATAGGAGAAGTGATGGGATGATTGCTTTATTGCGGCTCGATCTTCTTTATCGAGCAGATTCGTCACACCAGTTTGATGATGACAAATTATGTCGCATTCGAGACAAAGTATTGAGAGGGAAAGCAAGGAGCTGTCCTTGAGTCTGATGGTGTCCCTTGAGGAATCGTGAGGCAGCATTTTGTTGCCAAGACCGGCGATTTTGATTAGATTGAGCCTTGAGGAGGCCCATTGTTTCTTCGGTATTCCATCCTCCGTGAGCGGCGAAGATTATCATGATTGGTCCAGCAATTACTGGTGGTGGTGGGATGAAATAGATATTTCAGAATTTGTTATAGGTGTTTGACTTGCCAGCATGTTTAAGTGTGAGCACCAGCGCCCGGAGGTGTACTCGAGGATGCCTATTCCTACTTGGAAGTGGGAGCGGATTACTATGGACTTTGTCTCTGGTTTGCCTACACAGTGGGTGGTTATGAACTCTATTTTGAGTTGTGGTTGTAGGCTGACCAGTCTTGCCCACTTCATCCCGGTTCGGGTGAAGTATACAGCAAAAGTTAGCTGAGCTATATAGCATCATGATTGTGCGACTACATGGAGTTCTATTTCTATCATATCAGATCGAGGTTCACTATTTACTATCTCATTTCTAGAAGGCATTAACAACATGGTCTGGGTACTCCAGTTATATATGAGTCACACATTTCCCCTTAGACAAACCCTTCAAGTATTGGAAGATATGCTTCGAGCGTGTGTGATCGATTTTGGTGGCTAGATGGGATCACATTTACCTTAGCGGATTGCCTATAATAACAGTTATCCTCTATATCCATATGGCCCCATTGAGGCGTTGGTATGGAGAACGGTGTATGTCTCCCGATTGGTTGGTTTAAATTCGGCTGAGATGGACCTCTTGGATACAGACTTGCTTAAGATGCTATGGAGCAAGTCCGTATGATTCAGTATAGTTATTGACACTCAGAGTCGACAAGAAGGTTATGCAGACCGGAGAGTTAGAGCTTTGGTGTTTATGGAGTGTTATCATGTTTGGCTCCGAGTATCACCCGTGAAGGGTGTGATGAGGGTTTGGAAAGAATTGCAAGCTTAGCCCTAGGTTATGACCTTTTGAGATTTTGAGCCGCGTTGGAGAGGTGGCTTAATAGTTGGCGTTGTCCACCTAGTTTTGTCAGAAGTTCTCCTTTATTTCCATGTCTCTATGGCTTCGAAAGTATATTCGCTATGATCTCATGTGCTTTCACTTGATTTGTGGATTGTCCAGACTGAACTTTGAGGAGGATCCTATGCTATTTTGGATAGGCAATTCCGAGCTTAGGACCAAGGAGATTGCTTCAGTGAGGTGCAATGAAGACCGATCAGTGGGAGAGCAACTGGGAGACTGAGTCTGAACATTCGGGCCAGATATCCAACTTTTTAACTTCAGGTACTTTTCTTTTACCTTATGTTCGAGGACGAACATGATTTTTAGTGTTGGATAATATAATGACCCGTGAGGTTATTTTGGAAAATTTAAATATTCGTATCTTGGTTCATTTATTATGAGTAATTGTAGATAATAAAATTATAGATAGTTAGTGGGCTAAAGTGTCCATTTATTAAAACTCTATACTATTAGGGTCAGATATACATAAAAAAAAATAAGTTTATGGATTTTATCAGTTTAATAACCTATTAATTATAGAAAAGAAAGAGAGTCAAAACCTATCGATGGAGACGAACAAATGGGGAAAAAGGACGGCGATATTTCACACTTACTTTATGGTAATGGCCCCCCTTTAACGCTCAACTTAATTTACTTCGTCCTTTTTCGAACCTTGCCATTCTTGCTTCTTGTCGACGCCAGGTAAGGTATGGCTTTTGCGGTTGATGTCTTGTGTTCTGTGCTTTACTTGTCTCTGTATATGGTAGTTGGAAGACTGGCTTTTTAAAGTTGTGGCACTGTACCATTTATTTTGTGGGGTGTCCATGGTCGTGTTAATTGGCGTGGTTGCCTGATTGAGAGTTTGGTTTGCCTGTGTGAGTATGTTTCTGTTGTTTTGTTGGTGTTGTTGTTTTCCGTAGGACACCGCTCCTTGAAGGCGTAGTCGCCGTTTACCACGTCCTTTCTTCTCGCTGGTGTCCTCCTAGGGGTTCATTGTCGTTGATATCCTGCTAAGGCGTTCGAGGGGCCTCTATCGCATGCATCCTTTCGTTATTCTGTGTACTTTTTTAGTCACACTTCTGTCAATCGTTTTGCGGCTTGTGTTCACGTTCGCGGATTGTTCGGTTTTATGGAATTTTGTGGGGGCGGGGGCGTTTTTCGGCTGCGGTGTGGGGTCGGTGGAGCTTGCCATGTTAGGTGTTATGGTGTTCGGATTTTGAGGGAGTGGTTCGTCGGCATTTTATGCAGTTCTTAGTTGCTTACCTGTGGTTTTCCCTCCTGTGATTTTGTTTTTTGATCGCGTGAGGTAATTGTCCTTTAGTCGGCACCTAGTGTCTAGTAAGAGGCTTTTCTCGCTTAAAGTAGTGGTTCGTTGTTTCTTTGCTCTTGCTAGCGTTGCTCCTGAATTCGTTCTTCCCCTATCCCTCTCCCTCTTCCCTCGCCTCTTGGGCCTGCTCCTGTGTCGTCCTCTCTCTGTTTGTTGCGCACAATTCACCGAATTATTCTAGTTCCCTTTTCATAACTCCTTTTGTGTTTACTGTCTTGAAGATCCTTCAATTTTCTTTACCGCAGTGCTTTATTTTCCTTTTCATCGTTAATGATTTAAGTAGTTCTTACCAGCCCTTTAACCAGATTCCCTATGTTGTTTTGTCGTCGGTGTGTGCTCTCCGAAGTTCGCGAGCTGGCAGTTTTTGCATGCATTCCCGTTTCAGTGCCGTTTTTAGGCGGTCCATGCCTGTATTGGGTGGGGGTATGTATTGTTTCTCGACGAGCTTTCTCTCGCTTATGGCTCTGCCGTGCGTTCATGAATTTGATATTCCGCCTACGTGTTTTAACATAGTTTGGTGTTGGCTTCTGCCGGGAGTGTATCGGTAACCAGAGTTACTGTCGCTTTCGCCTTAACCATGCGCTGTTCATTTCTTCCGGGGCTGTTATGTTTCCCTTTTTTTCGCTCGGTTTTGTTTTTGTATCATTTTCGTAGGATTTGGCTCCCTCTCCTTCTTGGCTTTAGTTTGCTGATTGGTTGTGGTGGCTTGGTTTCCCGTTATGGCCTCGTCCATCTGATCTGGTGTGGTGCGTTTGTTGGTTCCGTCGGTTAGTTGGGGGCGACTTTTTCGGTCTTGCTTTCCCTTTGGTGGTATGTCCCCGTTTGCTGTTCGTGTCAACGCGCCGTATTATGTTAAATTAAGTCTCAATCCAATATTCATTATTCTATTGACTAATTCTTTTTATTTACCCTAACCTCATTTTTATCTTTCTTTCGCCTAGTTCTTTTTCTTTCCGCTTTTTGGTTTTTTTTTCTGCATTCTTTTCGCTCCGTCTTTTTTTGCTTAAAGTTTTTGGTTTTGGGTTTTTTTTTATCCTTTTGTTATTTTACTGGGTGTGTTTGGCGGTTCGATTGTTTTGTTGTCTTTGGTTGCTCCTACCTTTGTATCGTCAGATTGGCGCGTTTCGCTTTTATTAGAGGATATCATTTGAGCATGTCATTGCATTGTATCTGAGACATGATTGTGGTATAGGATGTATCATTTCGACGGTCGTCTTCGCGCGCCGCGATGGATATTGTATTTGGAGGGACGTATCCGCGCCACGATGGTTTACTATTATTGAGGGTCGTGTCGTGCGCCGCACATATGCATGGACAGATAGTCCCCCCATGGGTCCCGGACTGAGAGACAGCGGTGTTGTATCGTTAAGAAGAGACATGCATCCGATATTTGACATTGCATCCCTGGCATTGCACATTTTAATTATGTGATGAACTTGAACATGTGTTTTGCTGATCTTGTTATTGTTTTCTCTTGAAGCTTGTGACTGTTGAATATTGAGTTTATTGAGAATGTGTAAACTGATAGAGTGTGGTTATTGAGTTGTGGTGTTTGGTAAACGTTACTCTGTAGCGTGGAGGTTGTAGATATGGGGGGGGGGGCGGGGAGGGGGGGGGGGGCGTAGGAGTACCCGTATTTTGTTCCCTTAACTTGTGTTTAGAGTTTGCTTGTTGGGTACGCTGTGGTTTGGTACTCACCGCTTTGCTCTACAATTTTGAGGGATACGAGCCTGGATCTTCGTGATAACCTGTCATTCTTTTCGTTTCCGAGGCATCTTTTGAGATTGTGAGTGCCTCTTTCATCTCAGCGCATCTTTCCTACTCCATTATGATTTTGTTTTTCTTGAAAGACAACTTTCATTTTAGACTCCTATTTTATTTCATTCAATATTTAACATTAAGGCGTTGTGCACGTGACAACCTGTTTTGGGAATTAAATTAATATGACTTGGTCATAATAGAAATTGTTTTTGTTGAATTGTCATTACTTTCGCACTTTGGTAGATATTTGGTTTTAGGCTACTTTTCTTGGTGAGATACAGAGCGAGTGCAATCACCCCCATTGTTTGGGTCGTGCAATTTTCTTTCATTTATTTTTATTTATCACGGTTTAACTTGACACACATATTAAGAAAAATGATATTTATCATATTTTACAACACTATCCCTATTAAATTATTTGGAGAATTATATTTAATGCTAAGATTAAAACATATTTTTTTAAAAATAGTTTTTTCTTGATATGTCAAAAATAATAAGTAAAATCAAAAATCTATTTTAGCAAAAAGTGACAAGTACAAATGAAAGAGACAGTATAAAAATACATTATAATATTTCTAAAAATAAATTGATTATGTAATTTTGTTATCCACTATCAATACTCCCTCCATTTCATATTAATTTAATTTTTTGAGACATATTTCATTTATCAAATTAATTTAATTATTCAATTTTGAAGATTTCTTTTAGATCCAATTTTACACTTCATTAGTTACTATTAAAATTACTGATTAATTACTATTTAGTTATTTTAATCATAAATTTAATAATAATTAATAAGGATAAAAAGAAAAAACTATATTCAATTTATATCTTAATCTATTTTTTTAAAGAACGTGATAAATTAATATGAAACGAAGGAATACTCATTAACAATATTCTAAAAATAAACTAGACCATATAATTTTATTGTCCCACCTTCAATAAATACTAAGTAATCTCATTATTTAATACCCAATTGACTTGAGATATAGAGTGAGAGTAGTGAGAGAAATATTTCTAATTAAATTTCTCTGAAAACTACTTCTAACTGAAGAAGAAGAAGAAAGAAGAATAAACATGCTGAGATTAGCTTCAAGGTTAGTTTTCTCTCTGAACTCTCATCAATCCTTCAAAAAAAAGAACAACACAGAATAAGTATAATATATAATCAAAAATTCAGTTCATGAATTTACAGAATCCTTTCTCAATCCACCTCTAATTTGAAATTTGAATACAACTAGTTAGATGTGGGGGAAAAAAATATTTCAATTGGTAATAATCAAATTTAGTAGGTGTTTAATCATAAATAATTTCAAGTATCATGATGTATTGAGTTTTTGTTTTTATTTTCTCTCGTATTCTGCACCTTATCTTTACATCTCACTTTTTTTTGTTTTCTTCTGTTTAATTTTGAACCAATTAACAGGGGTGGCATCAAATCAAGGGCCCTGCTTCAAACTTTCAATAAAGACTTCTCCACTCACGTTGAGAGGTGTGTTTTTCTCTCTCCGCTCCGTTTTATGTAACACATTTTAAATTATGAGTGTTAAGTTATTTTATTTATAATGTAAATTTTGAAATAATCTAGCTAGCCAACACGATTGCTAATCGTTGCATCTTTCCTTATGTTTTTGCTCTTTGATTAAAAATATGAATCGACTTTATTAGAAAGTGATTTTTTTTATTTTTGATGTACATATTATAGTTTGATTAAATTTAAATTTTATAATTAGGATTAAAATACTCCCTATTAGAAAGAGAAGTAATAATACATCAAACTTGGCTCAAAGTAAAATTTATATATTTTGAAATAATATAAAGAATTGTTACATATATAAATAAAATTTAAAATATAAAGGATTTTAATTATTTTTTCTTTGATGTTTTTAATAATAATCGTAACACATTTTGTGCTGCTTGAGCACATGTATATCATTTTATTTATTCGAATATAGTACATTGCATGTTAGCTATCATAATTTGAGTGGTAAAAGACAAGGAACACCACATATTTTTTTTTATCATATACTTTAGGAATATAAAGTTTATAGCTTTCCATTTTCAATTAAGATGCGCATAACTTTTTATAAATAACCTTCTTATTTCAACTATTATCACTTTATATAAATACATTTTATGATACTGACCCAAATCATTACACATGCTTTTATTTTAGGAAATACACTTATATCATTATTAGAATCGAGTGTTATTTAGAAATATTCGAAATTAGTTTGGTGACTTGTTAGTAGTTGTGAGAATTTGTACATTGCAATCTAAAATTTCGCTCTAAAAAATATGGGATGAAAGCGTTGCGTATTTAGTAGCATTTTTTTTAGTTTAATCATGGTGTTGGATTCAAGCCTCGAAATAAGAAAAAGTCTTGCTTGAAAATATTTTTTCTTTTTAATCGGCCTTTCATATCTCAAAATCAAATTAATCAAAATATTCAATATTGATATCAAAATTGAACTAATATCTTTTGGCTGGACCAATATTTTGGGCCTAAATCCTTCCTTGCCGGTCCTGAGTATTCTGAATACAAAAGTTTGAAAATAAGTTTATTTTGTAAAATGCAAGAAAACTTGAAGGCAAGGTGGCGCTGATCACCGGAGCAGCAAGTGGAATCGGAAAAGAAACCGCCGCGAAATTCATCAACAATGGTGCCAAAGTTGTAATAGCAGATGTACAAAATCAGGTTGGCCAAGAAACTGCCTCCGAGCTCGGGCCAAACGCCTCTTTTGTGGTTTGCGATGTCACAAAAGAATCCGACGTCTCCAATGCAGTGGATTTCACCATCTCCAGCCACGGAAAACTCGACATTATGTACAACAATGCAGGTATTACATACAGAGTAACTCATATTATTCTTATCTTGAATATTCAAATGAATTTTAAAATTTTGTAGGTATACCATGTTGTACTCCACGGACCATAGCTGATCTTGACCTCGATGCATTTGATCGAGTCATGGCTATCAACGTCCGTGGGGTGATAGCAGGGATTAAACACGCAGCTCGAGTGATGATCCCACGTAAAACCGGTTCCATATTGTGCACAGCTAGCGTCACAGGGGTGATAGGAGGTCTAGCGCAGCCTACATATTCGACAACCAAATCCTGTGTGATCGGAATCATGAGATCAGTTACAGCAGAACTAAGTCAGAACGGAATCAGAATCAACTGTGTATCGCCCTTTGCAATTCCAACTCCGTTCTATATGGATGAGATAAAATTGCATTTCCCGAAATTGGAACCTGAAGTTCTTGTTAAAATGTTGCATCGCACTAGTGAATTGAAAGGAGCCTACTGTGAGCCAATTGATGTGGCTAATGCTGCTCTGTTTTTAGCTAGTGATGATGCCAAGTATGTTAGTGGCCATAACTTGATGATTGATGGAGGTTTTACCTCTTATAAGAGTTTAAACTTTCCCATGCCTGATCAAGTATAGTACTCCTACCGTTTCAATTTGAATGATTTAGATTTGACTCAACACCAATATTAAGAATCAATTTTTTTTTTCAATTTTATGATTTTAAATTTAAAATGTGTGTAATTCTTTTAATTTTACGATGTTAAAATTGTTATATGAATGTTGGAATTTAAGAACTTGCTACATATAGAAAAAATTATTACTCTTTATAGATCAATCGTAATTTTATCATTGATTTCATTTGAGTTTTCGATTTTAGCTTACCAACCTCCAATTATTTTTATTAATTATATGATATAAAGAGGTCTTTATAGTCTATTTTAGGAAAGACGCAGATTACCTTTTCCTTTTCTCCGTTATTCACACATGAGTAATGTATTCTTTGTAATGAGTATGTATTCTTTGTATATATTAATGGAAAATGTACGAATATCTCTTCGATCTATGTTCGAAATTTCAAAGATATGCTTATACTATACTAAGATTCTATTACCCCTGAACTTATTTTATAAGTAATTTTCTTCCCATGTTCGACCTACGTGGCACTAGCTTGAAATAAAAAGTCAATCAACGCTGGCCTACAAGATAGTGCCACGTAGGTCAAAAAGGGGTAGAAAATTATTAAAAAAATAAGTTCAGGGGTAATGGGTCTCTGAGATTTCGGACATGGATTGAGGGGGTACTTGTGCATTATCCCTGTATATAAATTATATATGCACGACGTGAAATAGTCTCTCCTCTCTTGCATTTTTCCCTCTATAACATGCATACTCGTAAATATGAACGACCTCAATGTGGTCAATTTTTACTCATGTTCAATCTCACATCAATGCATATACATAACATAATATTAATAGAATAGGAGATGACAGTGCAACTCATTTCAATCGAATACCGTATATGCCGTATATTCACCTCTTTCATCACTGAATTCAATAAAGAAATATGAACGCAAATAACATTCAAGTCATCAACTCGTTAGGGCCATATGCTTTGACATTTTAGGATTATAATAAATCATTTTACAATATTCAACTTTCTCTCTTATAACACCATTACACCGAT
This sequence comes from Solanum habrochaites, assembly GCA_027704765.1. Lineage (NCBI taxonomy): Eukaryota > Viridiplantae > Streptophyta > Magnoliopsida > Solanales > Solanaceae > Solanum > Solanum habrochaites. The sequence goes on along the minus strand of JAKWJA010002497.1, from coordinate 70,536,142 downwards.
ATTATAAAAATGACAATCACATATGGGTACAAGACCCCCATATTTACCATCATCCACAATCACCTATGCATTGCTATAATATTCTGGGCTTTTGTGGCGACTATTGTCGCCGCTAAAAGTATAGTTATTTTGTATAAATTCTAGTTGACAACGTTTAAATGGAAGAATTAGTTCTACGTAATTTGCCACATCAATAAAAATTTGAGATATTAACTCTTGAGGACATTTAGTATCTCTTAAAATAAGACAAAGTCATTTTTAATCTCAAAATATAATTAACTACAAGTGATCTAATATAGTACTTTAGTTTAGATCCAAAAATTACCCTCAAAATTAAATTCAAACCTACAATAGCAAAAGGGTTGTGAATAATTACGTTAGTATTTACTTTATAGCGGATAAGGAAACAGTCCATCTTCACTCTCTTCTCCATTGCATAAATATGGCAGCTGCAACCTGCTGCTTCTCTGCCGGTACCGGCACCGGCAATTCACTCTCCTTTCTAACATCTCACCGCCCCTCAACCTCCCTAAGACCACCTCCTTCTTTGTTTATTCCTAAAGCTGTACATCAAAAGTCATCATCTTCTCCTCATCATCCCCCCTTCACATGGTGTGTGGGTTTGGGGTTTGGGGGGGTTTTTGTTGGTTTTGTTTGCCGGTTTTTTCCTCTCCCTTGAGCTCTCTCGTTTTTTTTTTTTTTTTTCTCTCTTTCCCGTTCCCCCCTTGTCTTTCTTCCTATTCTTATCTCACTTTCCCTTTCGCCTGCTCCCCTCTCCGGTCCTTTTGAGTCTTGGTCCTTTCTGCTCCTTCCCTTTTTCGCCCCCGCCCCCCTATTTGTGTGTAATTTGACCTTCCGCCTTTTGCTCTTTCCATTGAGTATGCAAATACTGCAATTCTTATCGAACACTATATTCTCAGTCTCGAGGTTGGTGCAAAAAATGACAAATGAAGATAAGTCATGATTTTGGGTTTCATATGAGTGCTTGTGTAGATAATTAGAAAAATTGGAATTCACAATATTTTATCAATAACTTGAATGAAAAAAGATGTAGCAGGTAAAATAGATACCCAATTGTTGTTGTTGGATTAATACAGCTTGAATTGCTCTTATGAGTTCGTGTTTTCCAATACTTGTGGCAGTGCGGCTTGTCACATTACTGTGTTCTAATTTAGGGAAAAGGTATTTTTTTTTTGTTCCTGAGTTAATATTTTATCTAACAAGCAAATGATGGATTCAGAAAGCAGGTGGTAAACAGAACTTCATATGGAGATCAAAAGACAAAAGACATTTAGCAAATAATGATGGAAGAAGCAGTAAAAATGAAACGGGACGATCTAAATCAACTGCATTTAAATTTTCTGGTCTGCAGAGGAAAGGATCAGGAAAGGGCGCTCCATTTGAGTCAAAGGAGCCGCAGGTACGGTGACACTCGTAATACTTCTTCTGTTTGTGTTGTCTTGGTGTCATTTTTTTCTTTCTCATTCATGATAGTTGTTAAGAAGAAATAGCAGGGTGACAGGGGAAGGGTGGGGGTTGAGAACCTGAAAAGCCTCTTTATTCTTCTTATGCTTTGGTTCTTTCATAGTTTTGATCACACAGCTTTGTTTTGGATCTGCACATATGAGTCATTAACTTGCCTGGTTGGATGCCATATGCATTTTCTTCTACTTTTTTTGTTTGTGCGCCCTTAACTGTATTTTTCTGTGCTAGAAAACAGCAGCGATATTTTTGAGATTGATTTTTTCTAGTCATAGGGATGTTCTCATGGAAAAGATCAAAGTTCACTTGGACATTGATACATCTACGTTCTTTCAGTTTTGCTTCCATACGCTTGTTTTTTAATCCTTAACAGTTGTATCATTGAATTATATTATTTTGTTGCTGGTAAAGTTCTTTCCACTTTATCATGTCCCAAAAGGAAGTCACACATTGTCTTCAGTTGTTCTATACCTCTTTATCTTAGTTGATTTCTTTTCCAGGTAGAAACTGGTTTCATTGAAGATGCACCTTTTCTCAATGCAGTTGTGAAGGTAAATACATGGTTAAATGACATTATTTGTGTTGTGCTCATTTCCTTTTGAGGCCTCTTCTTTGTAGCTCAATATTTCTTCTCCACTTTACTAATTGTTTTACTGAAATTTATCTGTTTTCCCCCTTTCTACGATTATTATCTGTGGAGAATTGAACCTGTAACTTCTACCAGATATATCCTTTAGCTCCTAGTTTCCTACCCACATTCTATACTCCTTGCTACTGAACCTCTAGCAAGCTGTTGAGCCCAGCTCATCCTCGCTCAGTGATCTCTTCATTGCTGTGTTTAGGAGTTGAGACTGCATTCCTGTTATCTGATGCCCAAGTCATAAATGGTTATGTACGCATAGAGAACAACATAATCTGATCTAAATATTGTATGCTAGTCTAAAAAAGAACTGTATGTTTCGGTAGCTCTTGCAATCTTTGTAAGTTCAATATTTTGGCATTAAGGTCTAAAAGCCAGCACTAACTTCTCAAATATTTTAAAAAGTTAACTATACAATAGTTTTATGTACTGTGAAATATCAGAGATAACTCCATTGAGTTAATGAACATATTGGAAGCATAGAGGAAATTGATCATAACTCACTTAAAGTACTTCTTTTTAATCTGTCAATGATTGCCAATTTAATGAAGGGAGTGAAGGACAGGCAGGATGTATTGACATTATTGAAGACATAAAATGTAGATTGTGATTCCTTTAGATCTACTGCTCTATCCTTCTTTTCACCTTAAACACTTATAAATGCTTGAGGTTCTCAACATGTGTTTCTTCACCTTGCTTGCATTGAGGTTTTTTTTGCTTTGGTCTAAAATATAAATACTTTTCTATGATTTCTTCGATTAAATATGAAGCTATTTCTTAGAGTCAAAAGAATTGATGTCCATATCGTTATATTTGCATTAGATATGTTTAGGCTCTATCATTTATTATTGTTTAGGCCATGTTTTATTCTATTGAATAGCTTCCTAACATGATTTCTGTGAGATGATATTGAAGAAAAAATGTTTGGGGCTTAAAAGAGAGAATTAAAAGGACATGAACAAGGAGTTACGGATAGATCATGTGAGGGGGCTGGGCTGGTCAATTTTATTAAAAACAGAAACTCATAGTAGAGTGGGTCAGGGCTGATATAGGGGAGGCCAATTCCAAAGCTCACCCAGACCAGTTCCCATAGGGCTAACAGAATGTTCAGGCCCTTATTTTTTGATGAGAAGGGAAACCCGCAGCCTCTACCTTTTGGGTGCGCATAGGGTAAAACTCCCGCTCCTAAGCAATAGCTCGTAAACCACATATGAATAGTTATATCACATATATCGGCACGTGCAGTTGGATTTTGATATTTTTACAAAGCAATGGACTCACTTTTTCCTTCTCCATCATGTTTATCTCTAGGTTTTCTGTACACACACTGCTCCAGATTATTCCCTTCCGTGGCAGAAACAAAGGCAATTTGCAAGTACTGGAAGGCATGCAATTCCAGCTTCTCTCAACTTTAGTACTTCCTTTAAAAGTTGTGAGAAAAAAGTAAAATTTCTTGTAAAGAGTAGTTTTCGATTGGTCCTAAATGCTTCGATTCCCATTATATTGCCAACTTATACATAGAAGACAGAATTTTCTGTGGTTTGGTGCATACAAACATTGTGCCTATTGAAAAAACTACATATAAAGATTAACTCATTGACTAATAATAACAAATTATCTCAAGAAAATTTCACTCCCCATCCCATTTTATATGGTAAGTGTTTGATTATACGAAAAGTTTTAAGATATTTGTTTGATTTAATTGTTATGTTAGTGGTAGTAGAAGAAAATATAGGCTGACTGGTTGAAAGTTAGTTTCATAAGGAAAAAACCACATCAAAATTGTAACATATATAATCAAATGATTTTAAGTTCCTGAAAGTTGTGATACTAGTATAAAATAGTATTGTAAGTGTAATAATGTCAAACATTTTAGGATGTCCCAAGATGGAAATGGTGTCATCTAAAAATTTGGGTGGAGGGAGTATTGACTATTGCAGCATCAACTAAAGTTTTTCTTAGCATATTGCATATATTATAATAGGATGAATGTTGAAACGAATTTCAGTTGAAATAATTTACATAATCGTTACCTTCTCAAAAAAATAAAATCTTTTACATATGCCTGTAGAAAAAGTATATTTTGGTTATGCTATATCATATTTGTAGTTATAAGGGGTTGAAAATATTTCTGTATAGACGAGGTTTTTGGTGTCACTTATACAAATAAAGTTAATTTTTGTACTTATGAGGAGAGCATTCATGTGCAATTCCTGCTATTTGTAAAAAAATGGAACAGTTCCGAGATATCAATTAGTTTAAAAGATTGGGTGCTCTTTGTAAGTAATATTTTGTAAAGAAAAATGTTATTGAATGATGATCTCTGCTTTTTGAATACAGTTTGTATGTTGAAATTATCTCCTTCATATTAATAAAATGTATTGGATGTATATTAATTAGAGTTATGTTGATACATCTGACAATGCATGTGTTCTCCTGTGGTAATTAAGAATCTCAAGTACGTTTCTTCAAGAAATTATTAACTATTGGCTATTAGAAATATTAACCATGGGTCTTGAGATTTAGTTGGTTCCTGTTAATTACTTCTGAAGAATTGCTAGTTTGTACAATTATTCACTGTTATGTGTGTATCTGTTACATCTTTTTGAAGAGGGAGTGGGACTGTCCACAATTCTGACTGTTGTTTTCTTTGTACAGTGCTTTCATGATTGGTGACGGGAAACTCCTGACGAATGCTCATTGTGTTGAACATGGTACCCAGGTAAAGTCTCGCCTTTGCTATGTAGACAATATTCCCATTAACTGGCTTCTATGTGCCTGTTTCTGTCTCCTCCTTTTTTCGTTAAATGGAAGAAAAGCTGAAGTTTTCTCAATCTGCTTTTATTAGAATAACATTTTTTTTATCATAATGGAAACTTATTCTCTAGAATTTTTTTTTCTTCATTATATAATACAACGCCCTTAAACTAAAGCAAATGGTGTCATGAGAATTGATTTATAGGACCAGGGGGGGGGCTAAAGGGTGTAGGGATAGGAGGTATTTTTCCTTCTGATACAGAGAAATCCTGAAGGTCTAATGGCACAAGGGTTTGTGGAATCAGTGATAACAGTCTTCCTCTTCCTTCTCCAATTATATGCTAGACTTTCTTTTGTGGTAGGGTCATCATATGTGCTTTCCCCACTAGAACGGGGAACTTTTTTGGTCATTCTCAAATACCAGGCTTCCGTTATTCTGTTTTGTTATGTTATCCGGAACCATGGTCTTCTGATCAAGACTTACTTTTATATTGCTACTTGATTTTGGGGGAAAATGTTTGGCATTCACTTTTATTCTTCTTTTTGTAAAAAGTGAATCTGTGAAGGATAACTTACTTTTTTTGGTTATATTTCTACAAATAAGTTGTTATAGAAGAGAAAAAGACTGGAAGATGTGGAAGAGAAGAAGTAATTTGCAATCTGTCTTATTTACTCTTTCGGCTTTGCAGGGTGCCTTCCACAAAATATGAGATTGCACTTCTTTTCTAGGTTTTTGAACTTTATTGTAGTTTTTCATCCTAGGCAACGTTTTTTTTTTGGTCAAAAGCTGCTGTTAAGGATATCTAAATGCATGGAAACAGTATGTGGCAAAAATGAAAATTTAGGTGCACTTTTTCTCTCTAATTACATGATAGGGGTGTTGGAACTACTCATGCAAAAGGAACTAGACATAAAAAGAAAGTTGAGGCATTTAACTAAGTCTAGAGAAATGTAGATGGCTTTAAAGAAACTTAAACAGGTCACATTTGGGTTATCTAAACCAGAAAAATATATCCAACCTAATCCACATCACCACGTGAAAATCCATCGTTTTGGATAATTTGGACAAATCGTCATCCATTTTCAGTGTTCTCTAAATGACATCTAACTTGCTAGTCATAAGTGGAGGAGACATCTTTCAAGTTTTGAAATTTTTTCTTGCCGCACTTTATCAATTTCTTTATTATATGTAAATTTAAAAATGCACTTTTAGCTGAAGTATTTTTTTGGTGGCATGTTTCAAGTTAAGAAAGGGGGTTCATTACACTAATATTGTTGCCGATAAGGTATCACAGCTTTAGATCATGTTAACGCGCCCTTATGGTTAATGTGCCTTATTTACCTGAGTAATCTTCTTCTCTTCTTCTTTAATTGGTAGAAGTATGAAAGATGCAAACTTGGTGTGGTAGATGAAAAAAAATACTCAGCTCAACTGTTTGCTGATCTAAAACTTAGACATTCTGTTTGGGGTCTGGTAAGAGGAAATGTGACCCAACCCATTAACTTGATTAGGGGTGTTTGTGGTTCGGTTTGGATCGGATATTGATTAAATCAAAACCAAACCAATTTAGTCAGTTTTTTAAATTTCTAAAACCAAACCAAACCAAACGAAAAAAATAACCATCGGTTTTGGTTATTGTCGGTTTGGTGTCAGTTTTATGGTTTATTTCGGTGTGAAAAGTAACATTTTTTGGAGATGTGACGTATCTATCCTCGATAGACACAAATCAAGTGACATGAACAATTTATACAGAAAAACTAATGTCGGTGTCAGTCAAGCAATTAAGCAATATTAGAGTTATCATTACAAAGAACAAAGTGATAAGAAAATTGTGCTCTTTTATGTGAAATTACAGTAATTAAGACAAAATGGAGTTTTGATGGACTTGGATTTTGAGTTGTTATATAAAAAAAAAAACCGCTTAAAACAATTGATCCGTTCAGCCTTCCCGTTCCTTCCCCTTTCCCCCCTCTTTTTTCCTTTCGTTTTTCGCGTCCTCTCTCCCTCCTTCTCCCCCTTTCTGTCTCTCCTTTCCTCGGTTCTGGTTTGAGGTTCTTTTTGCGTTTGTTTTATCGTCCCCCCCCCCCCCCCCCCTCTTCTCCAGGTTCTTCCCCCTTTCCCCTCCCCCCTCCCCCCTCCCCCCTGCTCTCGCTTTTTTTTTTCCTCGGGTTCGGTTCCTCCTTGTCCGTTTGTTTTGTGTTGTTAACCATAAACCATGACTCCCTAAACCCGATTACCATGGGGCTCATTGGGTTAGTTTAGTTAGTTGATAATGAACATTTCCCGTCTGTTGGAACATCAATTTGGAGCTCCCAGCTAATTTCTTCAAAATTGCATTTGGCATTATTATTTCATTTATAAGATGGAATTTCATGTTCATGGAAAGTAAGATGTTGCTAAAGAATAAAAACTTTCTATTTTCTCTTAAATTTGTGGAGCTTCAATTAAGCTCTTTGATCAAAAGAATCAATTTTTATCAATGCCTAGATGAAGTGGTGCAGTTCCAGATTTTGTATAGTTATAATGTGAGAAAATAAAGTATAGAATTTTTATCTTTAATTAACCATACTGGATGTGAAAATAGGTACCAAACGGGCTTTCTTTACTCTTTTCAATGTGGTTTAGTCACAAGCTAAAATTAGTTGTTTATTATTTGAGTGTAAACACGATGGTGTGGTGAAGTTGTCTGCGTTAAGACTGTGCCTCAGCTTTAGGTGCTAACTACTGCTTAGAAGTTTATGTTTCAACTAGGTCTTGTGCTATATTTTTTTAAAAAAAGAACTACAGTCTTCTCGTTATCAGTGTGCCCATTCCTTATCCTCTGCATATTCAAAAATCCTACTCCTCTGGGAGCTCCTGAATGTTTTTTCTATTTCGAACAATTGTAGATTAATTAAATAGGTCCCTCCTAGTTATCAAAAATAAAATAAACTCAATAGGTTATTTCTTTTGTAAGTATAACAATAAATTGAATTTGCAGTCTTGACAATCAGTATGTACTTTAAGACGATGCATTTACTGATGTATGCTAATTGTTAGATTATATGGAACAAAAAGTTGGTATGTATATTCCATAACAAGACTCTTTAATGATGTTGAGAATTGTAAAGATATGGCACACCTGGACCAACTCAACCCCCAAAACTAGCTTATGAAGAAGGATTGCCCAAGTTCATATGAGTAAACCACCAGTCCATTCCCAATCAATGTGTGACTTTGACCCATTCTAACACCCCCTTCATGCCCAGGCCCAACTGGAGCTTGGACCGAGAGCCTAGTCGAGAATGAACCTAACTCTGGTACCATATAAAAATATGACACCTGATCCTGACTCAACCCCAAAAGCTAGCTCATGAGGGGAGGATTTCCCAAGTCCATATAAGTAGACCACTGCCCAAGTCCGTATAAGTAGACCACCAGTCCATTTCCCAATCAATGTGGCACTTTGACCCTCTCTAACAAGAATCACTAGGTGAGTCTAGGCAGATAATTGGAAAATTAGTTCTATAGATGAAAAGTTGGATCTAACTTTATATAATGTAATCAGTTTTTGGTTCCAGGAGTAATCTTTAACAAGATTTCTTTTATGTTGTTGAAAACCGGAAGCTAAGTGAGAGATGACCACATAAGCCAGATCCATCGAGAAGATTAGTGTTGTTAGATGAGAGTCGTGTCAGAAGTGCTAAAATGTCGTTGAGTTTTAGTGCTTGATTTCGACATCTATTGATGCAGGTTCTAGCTAGAGGAGTGGAGTGTGACATAGCCTTGCTATCTGTGGAAAGCAAGGACTTCTGGAAAGGAGCTGAACCCCTCGCCCCCTCTGCTTGGCAATTGCCATCATCTGCAGGTTCTCCTCACATCATCATCTGTAATCACTCTTCTGTGCCAACAATGGTATTTTTCAGATATCTTTCTCGTTTATGTTAATTTGTTACATGCAACGTTTACCAATCAAACTTAATTTTGGAGAAATATATAATGGATTTGCCAATGTCCTATAATCAGATTGAGATTTTTCCTAATATGAATGATTCTGTGTCTTATTATGCCAGCAGTTTTATATTATGTTAGGCTTCAATTGAAGATTTAGTAGTTGACACTTAGTTTTTCCTTGAATATAATTATTTGGTAACAAGTAAGAATAGTAAATCTACATGAAATTTTGCAAATATTTGCTCGGAGAACTTGCTAAATTTTTAGGAATAGTTTCTGGCTCATAACGAGTGTAAAAACCACTTAGTGCCATAGTTGTGCGTGCGTATAAATGCCACTTAGTGCCATAGTTGTGTGTGTGTATAAATGTTATTTAAGTTTGCTGAACTACTATCTTCTTCTTAAATTGCTGTATTCAATTGAATCTTAGTTAAATCCTTGACTTCTTTTTTAGTACCCAAACTTAAATCTGTCCTGTTCTGTTGCAATCTATAGAGGTGTCATTCTTAAGCTGGAAGTTACTTCTGACTTGCAGGATGCTGTAACTGTTGTAGGTTATCCACTTGGAGGAGATACCATTTCTGTGACAAAAGGGGTGGTATCAAGAGTAGAGGTTTGTGTTTGTATTGTTTGGTTTTCAGTTTAGTGTTGCATAAATTTATCTGTAAAACAAGGCAGTGACTGAACCTTTTTATCTTCATTGAAAGTTTGTATTGCTCTACTCACTGGTGCTGGTCAGTTGTCATTTCTGGGTACACCATCTCGAAAGCATGTTATGATTGCTATTTCTCTTACCTCATCGATTTTGAAGAGTAATGGTCAGCTAGAGTTTGAAGAACTGTGAAATCTTTACTCTGGACTCTGGAGCCTCCATAGATAGTACACGGTTTTCACAAAATTTATTGTATGGTATAGAAGCAATAAAATGACCTATGCTCAGCATTTGTTTGATGATGAGCCTTTTGTGAATACACAGTTACCTTTCTCATAAAATAAATAAAATACAAGCAATAAAGAGATACCACATAAATTGTTCCATCTCCTTCCAAAACTTGAACATATACTTAAAGCAGTTCGTTGACCATAGATGAGGTTCCTCAGCAGTAACTAAAATGAGCAAAATCTTTTTATTTCATTACATAGTCAACGGGCAAAATGAAATTTCATCAATGGCCTTCAGCAATTTAGCTTGTTGATGGAAGCTAGGCACGCAGGCAAATTCATTCTTCTTTGTGATAAGTACTTTTTGTTCCATTTTATTTTTCTTTTATGTTTTATTGTTTTGTTTCTTATATTGCCCACTTTCTTATAAGTGCTAGCAGCTTCCTTGGAGTTGGTTCTGAGTTGATATGTATATGTATAGAGGAAATTGTTTGAAAATAAGACAATCTTCCCTTTGACTGTTCTTGTAAATGTTGAATGCTTAACTCATATATTGGTGTTCATCATTAGGTCACATCATATGCTCATGGATCGTCTGAGCTTCTGGGCATTCAAATAGATGCAGCAATAAATCCTGGTAAGTATGGACATTGATGATATGGCTAGTCCTATAAAGCACTAATCATTCCCCATTAATTTGCGCCTATTAATATAACTTGTTTATACCTTGTAAAAAAAATTAAGGAAAAAGAAATTCTTACTTGTTTAATAACTTCTTGCATGTGCTTGTACGAGGATTACGGGGCTCTGCTTTCTTGCTTTACTGTAGTTTCTGCTACTAATAGCAACTGTTTTAGGTAATAGTGGGGGCCCTGCATTCAATGATGATGGAGAGTGCATAGGAGTGGCATTTCAGGTAGTTTCTTATCAGAATTTGATAATGCTCTTGTCATGTTAATAAAATTCTGGCTTCTTTTTGGATTTTACCATTTGGTCTGTAAAATATAATGTCTTTATCAATATTCGAGTGCATCTTTTGCTTTTCAAGTTTCAAATTGTTTATGTCTACTCTTTTTTTTACTTCTTTGAATATTTTCGTGATACATGTTCGACTTTAGAAGTTCAAATTTTTCTTTTGCATTCCCTGCTGAAAAAGATTTTTATCATCTTGCTGCTTCTTCACAAACTGCTGTGTCTTCTCTGGATTCTATATTTTATATCAGTTCTTTTGCAAGTTTGTGATTTCTTTAGGGTATATGTTTTCACACGACGAGTCCTTTAGGTTTACAGGTCAGATGACGTTGAGAATATTGGTTATGTTATCCCAGCTATGGTAGTGTCTCATTTTCTGGAAGACTACGAAAGGAACGGGAAGTACAGTGGTGAGCCCTCTCTCCACTTTTCTCTGAACAAATTATTCGTTTTGGAAATTACCAAAAAAAAAAAAAAAAAAAAAAACAAAAAAAAAAAAAAAAAAAAAAAAAAAAAAAAAAAAAAAAAAAAAAAAAAAAAAAAAAAAAAAAAAAAAAAAACTAAAGTCTAGATTCGGTAACATTTTTTTTCCAATTGCTTTTTCAATTTGGTATACAAGAATTTTGATTTTCCAAAATGACACCTATTGACCACTGGGTGAGTAACAGGGAAAGAACTTTCAAGTCAAACCGCTTAGGTTTGAATTCTGTGGTTAGTCTTTTACATGCGCCAACCTAAATATCTGAAACTCTATTGAAGTTTGGAAAGAACACTGACCTATTCAGAACCTGCAAATGAAGACTTCGATTAAGGTTTTTAACTTACTTTTTGTTAAGAGTGTCCGACATTGAGGAATGGGTTATTGTATCCTTAAGGTTTTGAGCAATCGTTGCCTATGAGTTAGCCTTTTGGGTTGAATTATGCCCAAAGTCTATTTTCTTTACATTGTATCAAAGCCAGACCTACCCATATTCTTGGTTTACTCAATTGTTGGGCGTGTTAAATTGTTTATGCTCCCAATGTCTCAGCTGTAAGGCAAATCGGGGATGGGTTTAAAGTGGTCCTTACATTGAGATAATGTGATGTTCTCTACTTCAAGAGGGTAAGGTTGCCAAATGAGGGACCTAAGCATTTCATTTCTGAGCCATGGACGTTTATCTTGATGCTTCTTGGTTCTGCAATATAAGCAAGGGTGGCTTTATGAGGGATTTTTGCTAAAGAATTTCAAAAGTCGGTTTTCCATGTGCCCCTTTCTATACAACACTATCACAATTAGTCCAAGAAAAGTGTTTTCATCTTTACTAAGATGTTTTATTTCTTAAATATTTATAATAAAAATGATTTTGATTCATAATTCCTTTTTAAGTATTTCAGTTCTGACCATGGATGGACGTTTATCTAGACTAGAAGCAAGCTCTGATGCTTCTTGGTTCTACAAGATAAGCAAGGGTGGGTTTATGAGGGTTCTTTTGCTAAAAGATTTGAAAAGTCGGTACTCCATGTGCCCTTTCTATACAACACTATCACATTTAGAGCAAGCAAAGAGTTTTATCTTTTACTAAGATGTTTTATTTTCTTAGATATTTATAATCATAAATGATTTTGATTCATAATTCCTTTCTATGTAGTTTCTTAGTATTTAACTTTTCATCTTTAAAGATAGAAGAGTTGTGTCTTAATGTACACCGATAATAAATGATTTGACCCTCTTTCTCCAAATGCCTTCGTTATTTTCGATAAGATAAAGGGCCTCAACTGAGATTCAATTTCTGAGAGAGAAGGGGTGGGAGGGCAGGAGGCGAGCTGGGCCATTATTTTTCCTCAACACCTTATTACAAAAGATGACTTCGTTTATTATGATTTATGTTTGCTGCTCTTAAATCTTAATTATTAAGCACAAAAGTAAATCTTTCTACTATGTAGTGGTTTGTGACCCTTCAAAACAATATAGAAACTAGTGCTACTTTATTCTTGCTTGTTCTTATGGTTCCTGCCAATTGCATGGCTGTAATAATTATGTCAAACATAGGCTGAAGTTTTAACCTGTAACTTTCAAACTTTTAATTGGTAAATTGTTTTACTAGTTATTAATTTGTTGATTTTTTTATAGTTGACTGCAAACCATCTATTCATTTTCTTAAAAAAATTAAAAAACCATACACAATTCATTTATGTGGTGCCTACTTTTGTTCTTCATTATTTTGGAGTATATTCATTTATAAACGACATTATTGCATAGTGAATTTGGCATTTAGTTGTTTTTGGAAGTCTAAAGATTATCTGCCAGCCAAATATCTAGTTAACGAAAAAAGAAAAAAGAAAAAAAGAAAGAGTCATCACTTGAGCCAATTTTACAGAATTGCCATAACAACCCCCTCGCCCCCGCAAAGCTTCTTTTGTTTCTTCTTTCTTTTGCTAAAGCTGCAGCACAGTACAATTGTTTATCTAATTTGTTAGTCTCTTCCTTATGCGTTAAAGAACTACCAGTGCATCATATGATTTAGAAGCTTATTTGCTTGTAGGTTTTCAATAGCTTATCTAACAGTATTGTGATTTCAGGTTTTCCTTGCCTTGGGGTATTGTTGCAAAAATTGGAGAATCCAGCACTACGTGCCTGCTTGAGAGTTCCTTCGAATGAGGTCTGGATTTGTACATAAAGAAGTCCACATTAGTTGCATAAGCTTTTTATAACATATGTCTTTCTTTCTGGAGTTCCTTATCCTTTTCTCAGTAATTTTCTTTTGTGGAGGTAGGGGAAGAGAGGGAGGGTGGGAGGGGCATATTTTTGAAGCAAACGAGACCATTTTTCTTCTTTACTTAGCTGTTCGTATGATCTTGTTTCCGAGCAGAACTCTATATTTCCTCAATCAACTTTGTTAATACTAGAGTGGAAATGGTTTCTGTAGCAACATGAATTGTGTGAGAGTGGAGGAAGGATCCAGTGGTTAAGTTCCTACAAAGAGATATAAAGGGGGTTGTCGTGGCTAGAATTCAGTAAATCTTTGCTTAAGGCCTTATATATGATAGAAAAAAGTGTATAATTAAATAAAACATTCATCTTCAGTTACACAGCCAGTAGCAAAGTAATTTAAAGAAAATAGAATAAGTGTCATTAGGCTGTTAATTTGGGAAAATTTATTTCATGGTAGGGATTGAGCTGAGCAAATATAGCTCTTCTTGATGATGAATCCTCCGGGCTCCAGCCAACATCTTTCTACACATAACTGATCTTTCTTGAATGGAAAGATTGGAAATATCCTGTTTGAGTAACGTCAATAATATCCTCTTCTGCGACGTCTCCAGATCTCTCGAAGGAATCGTTGTGTCTACTCCTTCAAATTGGTCAATCATGACAGTAGTTGATTTAATAACCTGTCAACTGAATCCATATCAGATTTTCAAATTTACGCCTCATCTGAAAGAAAACCTAGTTTGCATTTGTCAACTGAAGATACCTTGGCTGATCATGTGTTTGAGAGTGTCAAATATAAATTCTGTTGATAAATTTGTGTGGAGAGGTTAATCACTAATCTCTAGACGCCCTTGTTTAATACATGATGTGTAATTGGTTTTGCAGGGCGTACTCGTACGGAAAATCGAGCCTACTTCTGATGTTAGCAATGTCGTGAAAGAGGTACCGTCCATATATTACTGTTCACGAGTCTTTTTTAACTTTCTAAATATTTTGCTTTATGTGTGATTCTGCTCTTAAAGGCATTTCAGTGTACTATTTCATTCTGTTATTACTTATTAATGTCCTCAGAACTTATAACCATTAATGCATAGAAGGACCATGAGTAGAAATGATGTTTGAATGGGAAGGGAGAGATTGATGTGTACCTTAGAAACGTAACATTGAGTTGTTTTTCATGAGAAGCTTGTTGAAAGTCATTGCTTAAAATAGAAGTCTATCATTTTTGGCATAAAACTGTAGTATGATAGTTTCTAGGTTGTTTTACTGCTTCTCATTCATGTCTGTCAATTAACTTAATGTATTACTCCCCCCGTCCCATTTTATGTGTGGTAGTTTGACTCAGCATTGAGTTTAAGAAAGAAATTGACTTTTAAAACTTGCGGTCCAAAATACAAAATGACTGAGAGAAATTTTTGTGGCTGAAAATCATTTCATTAAGGGTAAAATAGACTTATTGATGGAATTTTACTTTTGGTGTTTATGGACAAAGAGGAACAAAAAATGTTTTGATGAAATTTCAACTTCTAGAGATCTTTTGCGAGGCAGATGTCTAGTTAGCCTTTTTAGTTGGTCCAAACTTACCCCTGGAAATAATTAAACTCTTTTTTGGATTTTTGTTAGTCTCTATAGGCTAAGAAAGGGCTACAAAAAACCTTTCTTTTTTGTGAGCTAACTGATCTACGATCTTGAAAGCATTGCAATTTTCTTGATGCATTGAAATGAATCTACTTACTTAATCAAAAAAAATAAAAAATTATAGGTAAAATAGACATTTTATAGTTAAACTGTTACTTAATATATAAATGTGTCATTCTATTCTTTTTGGGACTGACTAACAAAGAAAGTAAATCACATAAATTAGGACAGAGGGAGTAACCCTTAAGTGCTTGTACTGATTTTCTTACCGTAATTGGATTTTCTTTCTGTTTTTTGAGAAGGATAAAACTTACCATAATGGTTTGTTTATATTGTCCTAAAAGAAAATAGTATGTTGTTCATATTTGCTTGTCCTTTTCCTTAGAAATGGTTTAGCACTAAGTAAATTAATGATCCTTCCTTCTCCCTTTACAACATCCACAGTATAGTCCTTAAGAAAGTTATGGATTAGGGCTCCAGTCGTACCATTTGTATTATGTCATTCAACATTGATAAACATGCGCTTGGATGTAATTTCTGCTATTCATAAGTAAGCTCTCATTTAAGATGGATTTCACGAGAATGTTGTTTATAAATATCCTTTGGAGTTTGGGGAGCATGGTGCACTATAGATGTGTTTCTACAACTCATAAGTGATCTCCTCACGGGAAAGCGAAGATCACGCTATGAGAACGCGAGATCAGACAGGAGTATCCTTTCTGAGTTGGGGGATCATGTTACAAATGGATATAGGTATTGTCCCAGGACCAGCTTAATAACTTATAGATGAAGAGTATAGTGTATATTTGACCATTTTAGTTAGTACTTAGTCCTACCTACTTCACATCTGTGTGTACCTGTCTCTTTGAAAGGTTTCATTTTTCTATTATCATTAGGACGGTATTTTGGTATTGTCACATAGTTTAACAATACCTTGTTCATCTTTTCAGGGCGACGTAATTGTTAGCTTTGATGGTGTTCGTGTCGGGTGTGAAGGGACAGTGCCATTTCGATCAAGTGAACGCATTGCGTTTCGCTATCTCATCAGTCAAAAGTAAAACTTAATTACTTCTAGATTTGTATTTAAGCACAATTCTATGTTGACAAAAATTATTCACTTCATTTCAGTTTGAATGGCTAACTTTGGAACTGCTTGTTATGTGGTAATACCAATTTGTAAGACACTGCCTTGATGTTGCTCTGCTTTTTGCATCATTTGATTTTTCCTTGGCTAGTGGGATCATTGTCATTGTCTATACAATCAGGGTTAAATTGGAACATCCTTGCTCTTATTCTATTTCTCGGTGACCTTGAACTGTATATTGGTCAATGCACATAATCCACTGAATCCTTGGCATAATTTGAGTTTCCTCATGCTCCTTGCCCATACCTCTTTGTAAAGTTTGCTCCTATTCCTGTTTATATGTTAACAAGGGCCTTGTCCTCTTCAGGTTCACTGGTGATGTAGCTGAACTCGGTATTATTAGAGCTGGGGAATTCCTGAAAGTTCAAGCAGTTTTGAAGCCACGTGTGCATTTGGTATGTCACTGGACACTTAGTTTCTTTATTGGCGTCATCACGTAAATCACTGTATGATTGATTTACATCTGTTGCTATCATCTATAGGTTCCTTATCACATAGAAGGCGGTCAACCTTCATACCTAATAGTTGCTGGCTTGGTGTTTACACCTCTATCCGAACCCTTAATAGAGTAAGTTTTACTAGATATCCTTACATTTTCTTAATGATGGGGAAAGCATTCCGATATCACTCAAATATATTCTGGTCTATCAATTCTCATCCCTTAAAGCAATTGTTTGTTCTTTGTTTTGTCAGGGAAGAATGTGAAGATACCATAGGGGTGAGTGTAACAAATGGGTGCTGCTCACAAGATTAGCAAGCGTTCCCCTTTTGATTTAATTTAACTGGTTTCTTTGAATTCTTCAGCTAAAACTATTGATAAAGGCTCGATACTCTTTTGCAAAGTTTGAAGGGGAACAGATTGTCATACTATCACAGGTATATTCAGATAAATTTCATCAATTTCACAGCTTTGCCGAATCAATGCTGCACTACCTTCTTTCAAGTTAAAGAAAAACAGAGTGCTCGCCACCTACTATTTTGCATATATGACTTGAAACTTTGGTCACACCCAGCCCTGAGCCAGAGCTGGGAGCACAGGTGCTAGGGAAAATAAAACTTAGGTAAAAATATGATGTCATGGCAGTGAAAAAATGGGTAAATAGGCTTAAGCGTAGTTCACTAGCTTTCCCAATGCCACCTCCTTTATGATGCTGACAGGTTAAATCTAAGTAAGAAATGATATGTTGTTGATCGTTATTTTACTTGCAGGTCTTGGCAAATGAAGTGAATATTGGGTATGAGGATTTAAGCAATGAGCAGGCAAGTTAACTTTTTCACTTCGATTTTATAATCCTAATCCAGTTCCATCAAGAAGAATAATTGGCGTGAACATCAAAATTTCATTTTCATATATCTTGAATGAAATCTCAAAAACAATTTCTTGGCAGGTCTTAAAGTTGAATGGGACTCGAATTAAGAACATTCACCATTTGGCTCATCTAGTGGATTGTAAGTGTTGGAATAGATAATCATTTGAGCTTTGTTTCTCTAACTCAGTCATTAAAATGCTCATATTTTGTATATTCACGCAGCTTGCAAGGATAAATATCTAGTGTTTGAATTTGAAGACAACTTTCTGGTTGCTCTAGAAAGGGAGGCAGCCTCGTCTGCGTCATCTAGTATTCTTATAGACTATGGCATTCCGGCTGAAAGATCATCGGATCTCTTGGAGCCATATGTTGATTCTATTGGACCATATGAAGCAACTGATCAACATGAGTTTGGTGATAGTCCAGTTTCTAATTCAGAATTTGGATATGATGGGCTTCTTTGGGCTTGATCATGACATGTGAAGTTCAATTCAAGCTTCTCATTTGGACTATTGTTCCTTCATACTTCACAGGAAATAGAACACAGATGATCAGGCAACATTGACCATGCGGAATCTGTATGGCAGGTGTTCTAGTTTGCTGTCTCCTTTGTCAAAGCTGTTGCAAGATTGTCCTTGAGCGTGGATAATGTTCTATACAAATGAAGTGAACGACAAAAATGTCCCCAGGTACACTTTTTTTTTCACGTGTAAGAAGGATGTTAGAGAAATTGACTTGATGTAATCCATAGGATGCGTAATCCATTTTATGTAAAACATCATTCCAAGAAGGAAAAAAACTGTTAGAAACATTAGTTTCACATTTTAAGGTCTACTTAGTTTATTTGACTGGACTTGGTTGGTAGAATTAGGGTCTTTTCACGTTCTTATCATAAAAAGTAAGGGACTACTCTTTTAATTGTGGTAGAATCAAAGCAAGGTTTGAACCTTTTGGTGAGCTTAAGTATCTAGTTTCATATCTTTAAGTATGATTAAGGTTAAGGAAAGGTACGCGCGTTGGAGTCTGACTATTCTGAGGATTCATGCCTCGTATAAGGCCTCATTCGGGGGGAAGCACTCCCTATCGAATTTCCCAATAGTCAATATTGTTTTTTCAACAAGCCATTCATATGGTTTATGATTAAGGTTAAGGAAAGGTACGCGCGTTGGAGTCTGACTATTCTGAGGATTCATGCCTCGTATAAGGCCTCATTCGGGGGGAAGCACTCCCTATCGAATTTCCCAATAGTCAATATTGTTTTTACAACAAGCCATTCATATGGTTTTCAGTTTAAGTTGTGGAACATGCTCAACCTGTTTTGGACAGTTTTCATGTGTGGACAATCCAATCGGATGGGGTTGCTTTTGGATTAGTCGGTTTCTGATACAGATATCGAACTAACGTAGTGTTGAACAACCTCATGGTTAAGAAATAACTTCCATCACTTGTAGATGAGGAATTTTCCCATACATATACTCTCTCTATTCATATGTTGACCTGATACGATATTAGTGAAATTCCTTTTTGGTGATTTCACTAATTAAGAACCAAGACTCACGATCTACTAAGGTTTATATTGATTCAAAGTCAATTGTGTCTGGCAAGAAACTTGACTACACAACACACATGCGTTAAACATGGAGAAACTTTGATTAGAGGTGTATTTTACTTGGGTAAATATGAAGCATGGTACATATGTATATAACCAAAGAAAAGAGTTGACATATATAAGCAAAATAAGTCTATTATGTAAATTGTAAAGAGATGATAATTTTTATCCTCACATTACATAGAAAATAGATCTCATATTTTAATTTAACTAACCAACATTAACATTCCTTCATGTCTAAGACTAAAAAAGCAATAAATAATTATTCAGAGAGCAGAGAGTTGATATGAGTGGCTATGTTTTGAGCATCAAATGCAATCCCATAAAGTCCTCTTCTTGATAGCCCCACACAATAGAGTCCATTCTTCCCCTTCCAATGTTGTGGAAATTCTGGCTTTGGTAATCCATCTTCATTCAATAGATAATCATCTCCCTACGTAACAAACATGTACAGTCAAGTTCAAATACTGGCTCTACCTTTCAACTTTACGTGATGTGATGTTTATTCATTAATTGTTGTATCGAAAAAGTTCATTTTTATTATAAATTTTAAGACTACAAAAATATATAGTGAGTAATATTTCGTGATCATATGTGTAATTATCTGACTGAAATTTTGTAACTGCTTAGTTCATCTGAACTTATTGTCATTTTCTTCAAAAACAAAACTAGAAAACAGAGGAAAAAGACACAACAAAGAAGACAATTTATTATTATTATCATTAGAATATAAAACAAAATAAGTTACTTACCTGAAGCCACTTGTCAGTAGTTCTCCTAAAACCAGTAGCAAAAACAATACCATCAAATTGATGAATTTTACCATTTTCCAACACAACATCATTTCCTCTTATGCTTCTCATTGCAGGTAACACCTGCCACCATCATTTTTTTTAATCATGAACAAGAGTAAGTGACACAGATCAAATATCGAGAGTCAAACAGTTTATGTTACCTGAATTTCACCAGACTTGATCTTTCGATAAGTCCCCACATCAAAAACAGGATACTTCCCATACTTAACTTTACAAGCAAATGGTCCTTCTTCTGGCCTTCTCACACCATAATACTTGCTTATATCTCCATACATCAACTTGCTTAACATCACCATTATAGTGTCAACCACTCTAAGTGCAACTTTGTACTTCAACAACATCAGCCCCAAATATCCCATTTCTCTTGATATCAAGTGCATCTGTAGATGCATTTGAGTTCTAAATTTTAGGACAGAAGAATGATATAACGAAAAATATATAAAACAAAATGAATTGATTCTGTTACCGGGCTTCGAACAATGATTGAAGTATTAGCACCATTACTAGCAAGATCAAGTGCAATTTCCATGCCTGAATTTCCACAACCAACAACTAGGACATTTTTACCCTTAAACTTTTCAGCATTTTTGTATTGAGTAGAATGAATTGCTTCTCCAGTGAAACTTGTCAATCCAGGAACATCAGGGATAAAAGGGTAACTAGCTTCACCAGTAGCTACAACAAGAAACTTACAAAAATACTCTTCCATTTCACCAGAATTACCATTTCTAACCTTAACATTCCATTTTTCAGTAAATTCATCAAATTTAGCAAATTCAACATTTCTATTGTAAAAAGGGGTGATGTTAAAATGAGTAACATAGTCATCCAAGTATTGAATGAATTGTTTTTTTGGTACATAAGTTGGTGAAGAAGAAGGGAAAGGAATAAAAGGAAGTTGACAAAATTGTTTAGCCAAATGAAGATGAACTCTATCATAAGAATATTTTTTCCACATAGGAGAGTAACAATCTTCTTTTTCAAGAATGAGATTTGGTATACATAATTTATTTAGACATGCAGATGTAGCAAGACCACCAGGTCCACCACCAACAATGATAACCATAGGTTGTTCTACATGATTATCAAATGTTGCCATGACTAATATTGAGAAAGAAAATTTTTTGGAGTTGAGGGGGAAAAAAAGATGAGGGATTATGTGTGTATATATATACATGGAAATATACTAGAGGACAATTTTAGAGTCATTAGAATTTATTATTATTTTTTGACTATTTATGTGTTAATTTATGGTGACTTGTTGAATTTTCTTTTCCTTTTTTTTTTTTAAAAAAAATTTTGGTTTGATTTGGTAGAAATTCTAATGATTTTTACTATTTTAGTGTTAATTTATGGTGACATTAATTTTTCTTTTCCTTTTTTTTTTATTTTGGTTTGATTTGGTAGATTGTGTTAATGTTGACTTATAAATCAAAAATAAAAAGTCAAACTCAAATGATTTTTAATTAAAAAAATAATAAGTAAGGCAAAATCTACTTTTGGTTTCTGACTTATTTTAAGTCTTTTTTTTTACTTTGCAACACTTTCGTAACTAACCTAATCATTTTTGATTATTTTACATATTTTTTTAATTGTCAAACACGGTTCTAAAAATTTAAAACGACTAAAAGTGATTGCTGCGACTTTTAAGTCAATTCAACACTCCTTCCAGAGTAATTTTATATTAGCAAAACACTTATTAAAATTTAATTAACACTTCCTCCATTGACTTGTCCACTATAGTAGTTTAGTATGTCTAGTAATATTTGTTGAGTTTATAAACTTAATGAAAAATAGTCATATTTATCTTTCGTTATATCTTTTTGATATATTTATCCTTGTCATTTGTTTTTGAACCGTTAAGTCTCGTATTTCTATTTTTATCATCCTATGTAGCGTCTACTTGCTACCTACGTGGCATGCCTATATAAATATTTATATTTATTCCACTTAAATTAAAATTTTTAATTGAGTTATTATATCCAACTCAATATTATACTCACTTGATTAACCAATTAAACTCAACTCCTAATACTTACTTCATTGTCACTTTCGCACAAGAAAATAGTAATTAGATTTGCTTAGTTGAACAAGATTTCATTAAATCCAACTTCGGTTTGGTGTTGGAAAAAAAAACTCGACTATATTTCAACTAAAAAAAATAAAATTCGAGACCAAATCAACCCAATATTATATATATAATTTTAAAAATTTATTTTATATGTAAAAATACTTCTTGTGAAAAAAAATTTAAATATCACTTATACTTTTTCATAGTTTTTATCTTTAATATATTTAATTTCATGTTTGAAATTTAGAATTCTAATGATCTAATAAAGATTTATAGTACCATTTACATGTTGATATTATAAAAAGTTAATAAAACAAAATCATATTAATTCAATGCAAAAAGAAATCAATTCAAACACTAAGAATGACAATAATATTAAATATTTATTTTTTTAGAGTTTTACATAGATTTAGAACAATTTTAAATATTATCTATTTTTTACTTTCTTTATTATTTAGTCATGTAACTAATACTTTACTAAACTTATTTTTAGCATTATTTAGTACGTTAAATATGAATCGATTTCAAATTATGACTTATTAATTATGAATATTTTGTTTTACGCTATTTTTCTTATTCTTATTTTTTGTTGGATATTTTGTGTCATTATCAATATCACATTTTTTTTGTTTATTTTCCTTGAGAGATAACTTAGATAGTTGCATTCTAGTAAGAAC
The DNA here is from genome assembly GCA_027704765.1 of Solanum habrochaites. Taxonomy (NCBI): domain Eukaryota; kingdom Viridiplantae; phylum Streptophyta; class Magnoliopsida; order Solanales; family Solanaceae; genus Solanum; species Solanum habrochaites. Next base: position 70,513,519 of record JAKWJA010002497.1, on the reverse strand, counting down.
TAAGAAATATTTGAAGAAAGTAAATTATATGTTTTGGAGAATACTTTTCGAAAAAAACACTCCAAATCAAAACCCGCTAGACCCCGAAGAAACCCGACCCAAAGTTGAAAAACCCAAGTTTTATTAAATTGTTTTGGTTTATAAATTTAAAAGTCCAACATAAATGATTTGATTTGGTATTTAAAAAACCCAAATCAACCTGATCGTGTACACCCCTACCTATAACCTTGGTCATATTTCATTCCACTTAACAATTCTATTATTGATGTGACAAAATAACTATTGTATTATCATATTATCATGAGAAATCAAAATACATTTATTTTTCCTTTTAAATAAATTGGGGGGGGGGGGGGGGGGGGAGGGGCAGAACAATCCTGAACTGTAGATTGGTGCTTGTGGATATTATATAGATATATCTATATATATATATAATATATATAAATATATATATCTTTATAATGTGGTTATCGGTTGAGGTCATACTAATGAATAATAATTATCTATAAATGTTAGATTGCATAGTGATAAATAGATTATAATTCTGTTTATGGTGTCAGTAAAGGTTAGTGCGTAGAATTAATAGTGCTAAAGTATTTTTACGGAATTTCTACAAGTAATTAATGATTTTTGTATAAGAAAATTCAATAATACAAAATTTACTAGGAATGAATAAGTTATTGTGAGAGGAAAAAGTATATTAAGATTTAAAAATTTAGAAAAATTGTATAAAATAGCAATTATTAATTCAAATTAAATGTTATAACCACTGTTTGATTTAATTGTAACATGTAACAAACAATTGTCATTCGCCTCTCTCCCAAACGAATCTCGCTCGCCATCTCCCTCGTCTTTCTCACTTTATACAAACACAAATGTATAAATTGTGTTTGTGTTTGTATAAAACAAGAGAAAATGTATATACAAATACAAATTTATATATTTTTGTCCTATATAATTATACAAATATAGATTTTTCTTTACCAGATCTCTTTTGCCTTTCTCTATTTCTCGTTTTATACAAACACAAATTATAAAAATTGCAATGTATTCAATTGCATACAAATTCAAATTTTATGCAAATCTACAAACACATTAAATTAAATTGAGAGGCTACCAGCTATTTATACAAACGAGAGGCAGTCAATGATTTGTGCAAATGAGAAGCTACCAATGATTTATACAAATGAGAGCTATCAATGATTTATACAAATGCTCCATAACAAACATAAAATTTGTTTTGAAGCGCAATTACACGAATTATACCTATAACATACAAATATAATTTTTATATTACTAAACCTAATTTACTCTTAAATTTATACTTTCTTTTAGTATAAACATTTAAATAGCCTGTATATGCAATTAATTTCCTAAAAAGAAAACTAATACATGTACATGATTTAGGTTTTAATGTACCAAATTAGCCCAAACAAATAAACTATACTTTTAACTCTACCCCTATTTTTAGTTATTAGTTATGATTAAAAAACTATACTTTTAACTCTACCCCTATTTTTAGTTATTAGTTATGATTAAGTATATAATCCTTGAAATATTTTAATGTTATTTTCAAACTCTAGTATTTATTGACATTCAATATACCGTAAGAATTAATCAAAAGAGAACCATGCATAAAAAGGAATATGTATAATTATGAATATATAATTTCAGCGACACACGCCTCTCTTTATCCTAATGAATTTATTAGACCACATACAGCTAAGATTAACAAGCTCGTATTTCTCTGTCTCAATTTATATGTTACTGTTTGAAGTTTCATCAAATATTAAATTTTAAAAGATAACTTTTATGTTCAATAATAATCGTTTATTGTGTTATTTCAGTCATCTGCTATACTAGTTTGAGATGTATAATAATATTTGTCTATTTTATAAAATCAATATATAATTTCATACTTAAAAAACGTCTACTTTTGTTCTCGTGAAAATTTTATGGTTCTTTTTAATTTTGGCGATAATTGTTTATTAAATAATATTTTTATTTGTTTTGCAGCTTATTTCAATTTTTAGACTACACTATAAAAATCTCTTCTGAGCAAATAAATATATTCTTTCTAATAATTTGATATTCTTCTAATTGTGCTGGACTTGATTCGATAGGAATATTTGCATGTTATCCAAACATTAAGAAAATGAAGAGAAAGACATTATTGATAATTTCATACATGTCAATTATTGTCTAAAAGAAAATTATTTTATTACTTGAATCAAGATTAATATTATACATCGGAGTGCGGGATCTTAAAGGGTATAAAATTTTAACAAAAGTTTCAAAACTCGTATATAAATTTTTATTTTAATCAAAACGGTAAAAACGCTGATAGAGCAGCGATTTTGCTCGCTGAAAAAAGCAAAATCGCTGCAATAGCAGCAATTTGCTAATTTTAAATTTGTTTTTTTTCAAGAAATCGCTGGAATGGCAGTAGCAGCGATTTGCCAAAAATATTTTTAAAAAAATTTAACAATGTAAAATCGTTGCAATAACAACGATTTAATAAAAAAATATTTAAAAAGAAAAATTTATAAAATGAAAAATCGTTGCAGTAGCAACGATTTACTAAAAATTATTTTTTTAAAAAAAATAAAAATGTAAAATCACTGAAGAAGCAGCGATTTACTAAAAAAAAAATTTAAAAAAATTATTTAAATAAATCGCTGCTTTGGCAGCGATTTAATTTACAATTTTTTTTTTTTTGATACAAATCGCTGGCAGCTATATGCTTTATATATATATATATTAAAATTTCTTAAATCGTTGCCTAGACAGCGATTTATTAAAAAAATTAAAAAATTATATTTGAAATCGCTGCCATTCTTTAAATATTTTTTAAAAATATTTAAAATTAGTGTGGCACTTTTCACTTTGAGGCTTCAACAAAACAATTCTAATTATAGATACATGACCTTGTTTTTGGTAAAAGTGTCTATTCAACAATTTTTAGAATTATTTCATTCTAAATTCATTACTTCATTATTTTTGTTCATTATAATATTGCAAAAAGATTAATTTTTTCTTACGTATATTACTTTTAGTATTAAATAACTATACTATTTTTTCCGAAATTGACAAACAACCTACAACCTCTATCACAATCTTTATCATGTTGTGAACACTGTCACAATCAACCAGCTTGCTGAAAGGAATTAATTCAATGTAAATAGTTAAATTCAATCCAATTATTTATCATATCGATTGCAGTTGATAGTGAAATCAGCCAATTGATAACACCAAGTACATAAAGATTCCAAGTAGAAATGGACATAATATAATAAGAAAGAAATGTCATTTTGAACGCTTTTATGAGTAATGTTAGTTAACAATTACTAGCTTGTACTAACCACTTTTTATAAAAACCAAAAAAGTAATTAAAAAAAAATGAAAAACGTATAATTATTTTAGAGCCTACTTGGATTGGCTAAAAAGTTTTAGTCAAATCTATTTTTAATTTTCTTTTTTAAAAAAATGAAAAAAAAAAATGTGTAATATACCTTTAAAAACTAATCGAACGAAATATATTATATAGGGGAAAGGGTCTGATTATCCCTCAATTTGTTTATTTAGAGAGCGATATACCCCTTGTTAGAATGACTCATATATACCCCTAGCTTGTAACATGGCTCACATATAACCCTTTCCTCCTAACCTTTTCCTCTAACGAAATGAAAAAGAATAATAATTTTTAAGCTAAATTTTTATTATTTTTTTCTAAAAACAATATAATCCATATTATTAATTTAAAATTCCTCCTCGTCAAACATATTTTTTTTTTTTGATTTTTTTTTTTTTAAAATGACTAATTATATTATTCTTTTGATAATCAAATGTAGTTGTGTTTCACAAATTCTTGTAAAACTTATTGTAGATGACCAATTTTTTCTTTTCTTCGAATAACGAAATTTAAATTACAATACACACAAAAAAAATACTTTAATTTTTATTCTTTAAACTAAGGAATGAAAGAAAAAAAACAAAGAAGAATAAGAAATTCAATATTATAATAAAAAAGTCAAAAATAATTATGTATGAAACAATTAAAATTACCTTGGACTTTGATAGAAGATCATATATGACCCCTAAATAATTTTTACAAAAAATTTAGAAGTAATACATATAAATTTCAACCCTTTTTTAACTTCCGTTAATGAAGGGTAATGTGAGCCATTTTTAAACGGCAGGGTATATGTGACCGTTTGTATAACGGTAATGGCATATATGAGCCACTTTTATAACGAGGGATATATTAGCTCCAAATGACAAAGTTGAGGGGTATATCAGACCCTTTTCCCTATATTATATAGTATCAAATGAAGAAGAGCACAAGGAATGTAGGGCTCCACACAATGTGGACATTCACATAATAATTCATCTCCACATAAATAGTGAAAATAATTGACCTATGAAAATTATTTATGGTTAGAACATATTCAGAACTATATAAGTATACAAATGTTTGTAACTTGTTTTACATCATAAATTTTTAAAAAAATAAAAAATTCTTTCTTAAATTTTATATTCAGTCAAACACCACCCCATATATTAAAATACAGATAGTAAATAGGTAAAATTATGAATTGTGAGCAATTAGTCAATAATATCTAGTATCATCTATCATCTCAAGATGGTAGTGTACTAATAAAGAATTTGGTAAATGTTTTTGTTGTATAGAATAAATGTATAAATGAATATACAAACATGTGCTAATATACACACCATTGATCTTCACTGATTAATTAGCTTATATATATATAAAAAAATTATGAATTTTATTTTTAGTATCAAATTCAATTTTAAAAATGAAAATGTTATATGAAACAGGTTAAAGTCTTCATGAATTTATAAAAGTTGATGTTAAAGCATGAATATAGGAGATATAGTGTTGTTGTTGGGCCGTTAAATCAAATAGCTAGTAATGTCATTGGGCTGTTCTTGGACCTTGTAGAGAAATGAAGTTTATGCCAAGATTGCTCTTATTTTGGGCGATTTTTAATTAGGTAAAGGACAAAAATCACATACTTTTAAGGTAAAATTACTATTTGTCTCTTAGAAGTTTATAATTAAAGAAATATCTCAAATTTATATAATAATATAAGCATTGATACATTAATCTGATGTGCGAGATACATCAATTGTTATTAAAATACATTACATTGTATACATGATACACTAATCTGATGTACATTTATACATGATACACTAATCTGATCCACGAGATACATTAATCTGATGCGTAAGATACATTAATCTGATGCACGAGATATGTTAATTTGATGCGCTGATACATTAATCTGATGCGTGAAAATGAGGGATTTTAAAAATTTGTAAAACTAATGGGGGATAATGATAACAAGAGAACTTAAAAGTGGAAATTATGTCTTTTTTTTTTTTTTACACTCAAATATGATGGCCTTTCATTTTTGTCTCTGCTGCTTATTTAGTAAAAAAGGAGTATGGGAAATAGTTTTTAATTATGCATTGAATCGGTAGGTCTTTTAAGTTGTCAAAAGTAATATTTTTGGTCTTCATCATATACTTTCTCCGCTTTATTATATATGTATTTATTTCTATAAATAGTTGAATCACAATACTTGTTACTTTATGAAATTTATGCGTAAATTACCATACTTTGTACATTATACCATTAATAGAATAGTTAATTAATTTTGAAAATATATTTATCATTTATTATATCACAAAACATTAAATAAGAATACAAAAGTAAAATTATATTATTTCTTAATGCAAGTATAAAATAAGACATATAAAATGAAACAGATGAAATATTTTAATCAAATTTTGTTCGTTATGTAAACTGTTGTTATTAGTGTCTAATATTATTTTTTATGTTGCATATTCTAGGATTCAATTGTACTTTCTTTTATCCTTACTTATGAATGACTTTAAAAGAAAATATTTTCGTTAAATTTAATAAATATAAATTGTTAGATATCTATTGAAGACTAAAAATGTTAATTTTTTACAAACTTAAAAAATAAAATTATTTAGCGAGTATTGAGGGACTATTTTGAACTTTCCTCAAAGTGAATCAAAAACTATTCACTCATTCGGTGCATTTAGGGGCGTTTGGTTTTTTATGATAAAGAATTGTGCACTTATATAATAATTATGCAGATATTAGTTATATCGATATTAATTATTTAAATATTAGTTATATAAGTATTATTTAGTTATATTGAGATTACATGAGTTAGTAACTATTAAATATCGAATTTAATATAAATTAATACATTATTTACAAATAATTAGTATAAATTCTCCCTGAAAAAGGAAATTCTCTCTACACATAAGCGGGAGTTTTGTTTATTTTTTTCGAAAAAAATATACCCCGGTATTTATACTAAACTATGCAATTTTTATTATTATATGATTTAATGAAGTAAAATACATGTTAATTAATAAAGATTAAGTAAAATGAATGTAAATTTAAACATATAACATATATATATTGAATTGATGTAAACACTCAATTCAATGCAGATAAGTTTTACTTTTTTTTCTCTATTATTTTTTAAAACATATTTAAAGCTTATAAATAGATATAGATTGATCATCAAAGTAGATCTTTATATTGAATTGAGCCTCATAAAAATACAATAATAATTAAAAAGTAATAAAAACAAAAATGTACTATTGTTTAGTAAATATATTGGGAAGGACATGGGCTTTTTGCCAGTAGCCATTTAGAGTCACTACACTCTCCAACTTTGAAAGGCCCTCACTTTGCAGGCAATTGTACATTTGCTTGTTCTACTACACATGGTCCCTTGAAATGTTTTGCTTGGTTGTTGACAAATCTTTGCGTCTGTTTACCATAACTACATAAAATATTAGTAAAAATATTATAAAATTAAAAAAAAGTAGGACAATAAATTTGACTAATACAGATTCATGTTACATAAAATTTATACATATTCTCTGTAGATTAGATTCAAGATCTTTAATTAAAGATGAAGAGTTCTCATATATCCATCTCATCAGGCACCATATATATTCACTGAGTTTAAATTTATAACTTCTCTCGACTAGTTTTGATTCGCGATATACTTTTTTCAAGGCCCAAAGATGTTTCATATCTAAATTGATGCACAACTACATCTTAATTGACGAGATTCAGAACATCCCTACCATAATTTATATTAGTGATTTGCGATATAATATATTGATCGAGTGATTATTGGAAATTAAAAAGGATATATAAATAAATAAACATACATTTTTTTTAATCTTTTGCCATTCTTGAGTTGTAAAAAAAAAAACACATAAGATTAAGAGAAGATGTACCTGCATTGCCCATGAAAAATAGCACAAGAAGAAACACAATTTTAAACAAAGACAAGGAGGCTGCCATTTTTGTTTTTTTTTGTGTGTGTGAGATTTCTTCAAAATGTATTTTTGATGATGAAAATAATAAAGCACCATGCTTATCTTATATAGTGTTAAGAAATGATTTACTGACTATTTTTTTTAGAGATTGCCTTAAATTATTTGGATAGTAAATCTTTTTACATTAATGAGTTTCCATCCTTTTAATTATTTGGATAGTAAATCTTTCATATTTTCTTTTTTGAGGTTTTAAAATAATAATAATAATAAAAACATATATATACGGCCTAATGTAACACTTTGCACCCACATAACCATATTTTTTAGTTTACATCAGTATCAATATTTTACTTATTTTGTTTTCGTTCATGAGACACATAAATGAAATTTGAATAGTTAATTAATTTTTTTTTATATAATTTGTAGATATTGTAAATTATTAATATTAAAATTTATATTACTTTTTACATATTTTTAGATAAGTAGAAAGTAGATTATGTATTCTTTTATGATATAACTAGTGGGTTTTGAAATTAAAGTTTTTCCTTTATTGACATTAATTTTGTAGGAATTAAGTTATATTCTTTGCAATTCGTGCACAATATTGATAAACTTTATCGATTCATTATATTTAAGGAGCAATGGGAGAAAATGATAAAATAGTTAATTAAAATAGTTTTTATGTATGTATTGAATAGCTAGATCTTTCAAGTTGTCAAAAGTTAATATTTTTAGTTTTTATCATATATTTTTATCAGATTTTGTTTGTTATACACATTGTTGTTATTAGTGTGTAATGTTATTTTTCATGTTTGCATATTCTAGGATTCAATTGTACTTTCTTTTATCCTTATGTTTGACTTTTAAAGAAAATATTTTCGTTAAATTCAAAAAATATAAATTGTTAAAATTTTATCAAAGACTAAAAGTGTTAATTTTTGACAAACGAAAAAATTTAAAATCTTTTAATGCATATTTGAGGGACTAATTTATACTTACCTCCATATGAGCCAAAACTATTCTCTTAATCAGTGCATTCAGCATTACTTGGTTATTGATAAGAGTTATGCAGGTATAAGTTATATATATTTGTAACGTTTAATTATATAACTATTAGTAATGGCTTAGTCGGAAACTTTATAAAGGGTGTTCTAGAATTGCACATGTAAAAAAAAGTAATTTGACGATGGGTGCACTAAAATTTTGAAATCGAACTATTGGAATAAAAATGGAAATATTTTACTGAAAAAAGTATACTAAATTTATTAAATCGAACCACGTAAGATTTAACTTGATTTTCATGTTTATTTGTAATAGGAAGTGACGAAAAAGGAAAAAAAAGAGAAGAGAAAATTCAGGTTTATGATGAAAATCACTTTTCTTTATATACTTGATTTAACCAACCTTTGAGATGACTTAACAAAAGATATGAAAAATAAAGAGTAAAATCAAACAAATTTTTCTAAAAAAGAAATCTATATAGAGATTTTTCACCTTACTAGTGGTATAGAAAAAATAAATTAGAATTTTTGAATTGAATTTAAATTAAATAATTACTTTTAAATTTCATTTAAAATTTTATTGAAAAAAATGATTAAAATTTAATGTTTATTGCTTTTTTTCTTATATTTTAAAGTTGTACGACTCTAATTTGAGATTATTCTAATAGATAATATGTGTTTTAAATTGTTCGAAAAAAACATATTTATTAACTGGGTATGGTGTCCCTCCGCCCCTGAGTATTAGTTATACAAATATTATCTAATTATGTAAAAATTAAAATACAAAAATTACCAACTATTAAATATTTAATTTAATATTAATTAGTATATTATTTACTTCCCTAATAAAAGGATTTTTCTCTATACATAAGTGGGATTTCAGTTATTTTTTTTTTTTAAAAAAAAAATGCTTAAAGCTTATAAATAAATATAGATTGATCATCAAAGTAGATCTATATATTGAATTGAGCTTCATAAAAATACAATAATAATTAAAAAGTAATAAAAACAAAATATTTACTATTGGTTATTAAAGATAATTGGGAGGACATGGCTTTTTGCAATAGCATATAGAGTCACTACACTCTCCAAATTGAAAGCCCTCACTCTGGCAGGCACTTGTACACTTTGCTTGTTCTACACATGGTCCCTTGAATGTTTTGCTTGGTTGTTGACAAATATTTGCCTCTGTTAAATAAAATAAAATAAAATATTAGTAAGAATTTTAATAAAATAAAAAAGAAAGAACAGACGATAAGTTTGACTAATACAGATTCATGTTATATAAGATTTATATATATTCTTTATAGATTAGATCCAACACCTTTAATTAAAGGTGAAGAGTTCTCATATATCCATCTCACCATATATATCCACTGAGGTTAAATTCATAATTTCTCTCGACTAGTTTTGATTAGCGATATACTTTTTTGCAAGGCTCAAAGATGTTTTATATCTAAATTGATGCTCAATTATATCTGAATTGACAAGATCCAGAATACCTCTACAACAATTTATATTGGTGATTCACGATATAGTATATTAATTGAATAATTATTCGAAATTAAAAAGAATATATAAATTTTAAAAACATACATTTCTTTTTATCTCTTATCATATTTGATTGGGAAAAAAAGCATAATATAAAGAGAAGATTACCTGCATTGCCCATGAAAAATAGCACAAGAAGAAACACAATTTTAAACAAAGATAAAGAGGCTGCCATTTTTTTTTGTGTGTGTGTGTGTGATTTCTTCAAAATGTATTTTTGATAATGAAAATACATGAAGTACCATGCTTATCTTATATAGTATTAAGAAATGATTTACTGACTATTTTTTTTAAGAGATTGCCTTAAATTATTGAATAGTAAATCTTTTAATTAATGGTTTCATCCTTTAATTATTTTGGATAAGTAAATCTTAATATTTTCTGCTTGAGGTGTTTTTCAAATAAAATAATAATAAAAAAATAATAATAGACGGCTAATGTAACACTTTGCACCCACGTAACCATATTGTCCGTTAAATTGTATATTTTTAGAAAAGGGATAATTAATATGGAGGTCCATCCCGTGTACCAAACGTTGAATTTTTTGTGCCAATTAAAGTGTGGTGAGACGTTGTAATCTATATAAAGAAGAAAAACTTATTTTGTGCAAATTTCAAAGTTTATAGAGTAGTAAGCTATGAAGAGAAACAAAAAATGTTTCTCTATAGACATTTGGAGGGTTAGATATTTGTTCTCTATAAAAGGAGGAGAATTCTCTTCTAAGTACACTAACAAAAATTACAAGGAGAGAAGGAGAGAAAGAAGAGTGAGGCATCACAGAAGAAAATAATCGTGTTGAGGAAAAATAGAGAGGGTGAGCGATATTGTAGTGGAGGTGGAAAATGGAAAAATCAAAAGAGGTTATTTATTTTGAATATGTAGTGTTTTGGGAGTTTTACTAGATACCACAAGTGTAAATGTACACATCCTTACTATAGTGATATTCGTTGCTCCTCTAGGGTCGTGGTTTTTTCCCCTTATTTAGGAGGGAGGGTTTCCAGTAAAATTTTGGTCGTCATTATTTCTCTTTTTATTCTCGTTGATTAACCGTATTGTTGTGTTCCGCATTTGTTGCCTTTATTAGGTCAAAATATTATTTCTGTTACGCGCATTTATCCTCAACAATTGGTATCAGAGCACCGGTTATGCTCATTTACAGAATATTTTTGCAGCTTATTGTACTATACTCGATAAAACAAAATGTTGGAGTAAAGTATGAGGTAGCAAAAATTCAACGGAGATAGCGGTTCTCAACGTGGCAGAGAAGAGATGAAAGACTTACTCATCCAACAGGGTTTGCACAAGCCACTAGGCGGGCAATTTCCAAAAAGCCGCATCCATGAAACTGAGGATTGGGAGAAATGAATGAAAAGGCGTGCTAGCTGCAATCAGATTGCCCACTTAAAAAGATGATTGTTAGTTAATAACATCATCGATGAAGAGAGGCACTGTAGCATTTGGACAAAAGGTAGAAAATTTATACATGTCCAAAACGCTGACAAATAAATTGTACACGAAAGAAGCAGTTATATGCGATACATATGGGTGTGAGGTACAAATTTTTTGTCTCATTGAAAGTACTAATGGACAATCACGCGAAGCTAGAAACCTCGCGAGTAGTAAAGACGAGGAATGAAGCTTGAAGATAAAGCCATAGGTCCTAAACTCGATTGCACTCTTCCTACGATACTTTAGCCAAAACCATTTTACATGGTAAGGACTCTCTGGAGTTGAAGTAGTATGTCAATCAGCCCCTTTTGATTAATGGAGAAGATGAGGAAAATGGCCTGGAAAATCACGGACAGGAATCCATCACGGAAAGAGAGCAGAAGTTACCAAAGGAGATCAAATAACTATGGTAGATCCGGGAGCTAGTGGAAAGTCAAAGGTTCGACAAAATACAAAGGCCAGAAATTGCTACAATTGCGATCAACCAGGACAATTTCAAAAGAATTTCAAATCTAAAAAAGGGGCAAAGGGGGAAAGCACGAGGCCAGAAGAATGATTGACAACAAGCGGCCATTGGTGCCCCAAAATAATGACGATGTTTTGTTCTCCTCATAAATGAGAAGAAGGAATGCATGCACTTGGCAGTGTATATAGAGTCGGATGTGTGGCGACACAAGAGCATCTTATCATGCCACACCGGTGAGATCTTTTTTGCAGATATGTAGCCCGGTGGGGGGTGATTATGGCTAATCTGAAAATGGGTAACACAAGTACTCAAAGATGCGGGGATCGGAGACATTTGACTTAAACACAAATGTTGGATGACACAATTAGTGTTGAAAGATGGGCGGCACGAGTCCTGATGTGCGGTGAACTTATCTCGGGAAGGGAATTGTTTGGACCAAGATGGATATGAGAACTACTTTGCAAAAAAAAAATGGGAAGAAACACCAAAGGGGCATGGTGATTTCAAAAGGAGTTTGCTCGTGGCACGTTATACAGGACAAAATGCCAGAAATTGCCAAGGTGAATTAAAATAATGATAACGAAAAAAATTCTGCAGATTATGCCCCCATTAAAAAAAAAAAGAATGGGTCATATGAGCGAGAAAGGGATTGAAACTTTTTCCAAAAAGTCAATCATCTCTTTTGCCAAACGTACAACGATACAACCCTGTAACTACTGCTTATTGGATAAACAACATAGAGCTCATTTAAGACATCATTGAAAGAAATTAAAATATACTTGATTGGTTATATCTGATGTTGTGGTCCACTGGAGATAGACGCTAGGAGGGTAATAAATACTTGTTAACTTTATTGATGACGCTTATCGAAAATTGTGGTGGTTTATTATCTGAGGAACCAAAGATCAGTGTTTCAAGTATTGTAAAAGTTTCATGCTCTGATAGAAAGAGAGAAGGTCGAAAGCTAAAAATCTGCCGAACCGATAATGGAGGGAGTACACTTCAAAGAGAATTTGAAGAGAGTACTATTCAAACCATGGAATCAGACATGAAAAGACAGTTCCTGGAACCCCACAAACACAATGGTTTGTTAGTTGAGAGAAGGAATGCACCATTGTTGAGAAGGTGAGAAGCATTGCTCAGAATGGCCTAAATTATCCAAGACATTCTGGGGTGGGAAGCAGTTTGGAAGCGTGTTATTTTATTCAATAGTTATAGTCCATCAGTTCCGTTGGAGTTTGACATTCCGGGAGAGAGTTTGGAACCAAAAAAGAGTTGTCTACTCGCACTAAAGGTGTTCGGTTTGCAAAGCTTTTGCAATGTACCGAAGGAGCAACGAACCAAGCTAGTGAGAAATCAGTTCATTGCATATCATCGGATTGGAGATGAAGATTTGGTACAGACTATGGGATCTTGTAAAGAAGAAGGTCATCAGAAGAGAGATGAACTCTTTCGAGAAAGTTAAAGTTGGACTGGTGATGATCTAGCCGAGAAGGCCAAGAAAAAAGAATGGATGTTCCTAATTCTGTTACCTTTTCCTTTTCTTCTAACCATCCATAAGTGAGAAAGTATGATTGGATGAGCTGCTGAGCTGAAGAGCAACCTGATGATGATTGTGCGCTAGGGGGAGCAACTGGGGTGATTAATACCGATCAAAGTGGAGTACCCAGAAGAAGAACAATCTCAAACCTCTGAGGAGACAGATCAGAAAGACAAAGGGTAGAATCACCAATACCCTTCCTCAGAGTTATGTACTTACAATAATGAAGGTGAGCCAAAAAAGTTCTTAAGGAGGTGGTGTTGTCTCATCCAGAAGACAAAGAGCCAATGCGATGAAAATCATGCACGAAGAGATGTGATCTCTAAAGAGAAAAATGACACTACCAGTAGTTGAACTTCCAAAAAGGAAATGAAAAAGCCCACTTAAGTGCAAGTGGGTCTTTAAACTCAAAGAAAAGTGGAAATGCAAGTTGGTGAGGTTACAAAGCTCGATTGGTTGGCTTAAAAGGCTTCGAACAAAAGAAAGGTATTGCTTTGATGAAATTTTTTACCTTTTGTAAAATGACTTTATTCGAACTATTTTTGAGCATAACGGCTAGTCTAGATCTTGAAGTGGAGCAATTGGACGTGAAAAAAGCCATTTCTTCACGGAGATTGGAAAAGAAGGAGATTTTAGGGGCAACCAGAGGGATTTGAAGATCTGGAAAGAAAACCCATGGTGTGAAAAATTGAATAAGAGTCTTTATGGGTATTGAAAACAGGCCCCAAGACAATGGTACAAAAAGTTTGACTCTTCATGAAAAGTCACAAAACGTCGCCAAAGACCTAATTCTGATCCATGTTATACTTCAAAAGATTTTCTGACCAACAATTTTATTATTTTGTTGTTATATGTGGCAGACATGTTTAATGTAGGACAAGACAAAGAGTTGATGCAAAGTTGAAGAAAGATTTTGTCCAAGTCATTTGACATGAAAGACTATGGGCCAGCACAACAAATTCTAGGGATGACGATTGTTCGAGAATGAACAAAAAGAAAGTGTCTGTGGCTATCTAAGAGAAAAGTACATTGAACGTTGTACTAGAACGCTCCACATGAAGAGTGCTAAACCTGGTAGCACGCCTCTTGCGAGGTATCTGAAGTTGAGCAAAAGATGTGTCATAAACAAAAGAGGAGAAAGAAAGAGGGAATGGATAAAGTCATATTCTTCAAGCAGGGGGAGTTTGATGTATGCGATGTGTGTACAGACCTGATATTGATCATCAGTTGGTGTGTTGTTAGAGATTCTTGAAAAATCCTGGAAAAGAACACTGCGGAGGACACGTTAAGTGGATACTTAGGTACTAAGAGGTACCACAAGAGATTGCTTGGGTTTTAAAGTTCTGATCCAATCTTGAAGGGCTATACTGAGCTGATATGGCAGTGACCTCGATATAGAAAATCACTACAACGATATGTGTTTACATTTCAGGCGGAAGCAATATCATGGCAGTCAAAGTGCAGAAGTGTGTGATGTGTGCACTTCTACAAACTGAGACAGAATAAGAATATATTGCAGCTACTGAAGCTGGCAAAGAGATGGTATGGCTGATGAAACGATTTCTCAAGAACTTGGATTGCATAGAAGAGTATGTCGTCATTGTGATAGTCAGAGTGAGTGCATTAGGACTTGAGCAAGAAAACCATGTACCATGCAAGACGAGCAATTGAAGGAGATATCACTGGATTCGTGAATTGCAAAGATAGAAGAGGACGGATCTGATGCAGGTCATGAAGATCCCTAATAGTGAAAACCCTTCAGATATGCTGACCAAGGTGGTATTGGTATCAAGGGACAAGTTTGAGCTATGCAAAGAACTTCGTCCGGCCCATGTACTCAATGATTAGAAACCTAGAGCGAACCTCCTTCAGGGTTGACATGGGTCTGGAGTGGGGAGATTGTGAGGGAGAGGGTAGGTCCATCCCCAGGTACCAAACTTTGAATATCTTTGTGCCAATTTCAAAGTTAAAAGTTTGGTATAGTTGTAATCTATTAAAGAAAGAAAAACTTGTTTGTGCCAATTTCAAAGTTTGGTAGAGTAGGTAAGCTATGAAGAAGAAAAAATGTTTTTCTTCTTTATGCACATTTGGAGGGTAGTATTATTGTTCTCTATAAAAGGGAGGAGAATTCTTCATTCTAAGTACCTAAAAAAATTACAAACGGAGAGAAATAAGAGTGAGGCAATCACAAGAAAGAAAATAATCTGTGAGGAAAAATAGAGAGTGTGGCGATATTTGTAGTGAGGTGGAAAATTCAAAAGAGTTGTTAGTCCTTTTGAATTGTTGTGTGCTAGTGGTCTTTGGCGAGTTTTACTCAGATAAACAAGTGTAAAATCCTTTACTATAGTGATATTCATGCTCCTCCGGGTCGTGGTTTTTCCTTACTTAGGAGGGTTGCCACGTAAAATCTTGGTGTCATTATTCTCTTTTATTCTCGTTGATTAACCGTATTGTTGTGTTCCGCATTTGTTGCCTTTATTACTGTAAATATTATTTCTGTTATGGATTTATTCCCAACAATATATAATAGTAAACTAATAACCTAAAATAAATGTAGTAGCTACTGTTTGATTTGATTATGTTCCATAGCAAACGTTTGTCAAAGTTTGTCAGTCGCCTCTCTCCCAAAACTCTGGCTCGCCACTCTCCCATTTTCGCTTGCTACTCTCCCTCTGCTCACCTCTCTTGCTTTATACAATAGAAGTGTATAAATTGTGTTTCCGTTTTGTATAAAGCGAGAGAAAATTGTATATACATGCAAAAATATATATCTTCGTGCTATACACTTAATTATATAATTTACAAATATTTTACTTCGATTCAATTGTATACAAATGCAAATTTTATACAAATATTGCAGCGAAAAAGGCCAACGAATTATACAATTGCGAATTATACAATTACAGTGAAATACAATTTTCACTCACTTTATACAGATATGTATGAATTGTATTTCTGTTTTTGTATAAAGCGAGAGAAAAACATATATCTTCTTCCTATACACTTATATTATATAATATACAAACATTTTACTTCGATTCAATTGTATGCAAAACAAATTTTGTACACATATTACAGCGAAATAGGCCAGCGAATTATGCAATTGCGCATTATACAATTGCAGTGAAATAGACCAGCGAATTATACAATTGCGGCGAAATAGGCCAGCGAATCATACAATTATATATGTATAGCGAGAACAGCGAATTATACAATTTAGGCTAGCGAATTATACAATTGTATATATATAACAAATTATACAGTTATATATTTACTTTGGAGCGGAATTATGCAAATTTTACTATAACATACAAATATAAATTTTTTATTTACTATACGTGAAAATTGTCCTTAAAAAATAATTCATGACAATACTCGTACACTTTTATATATCACTACTAGATTTTGGATTCGCTATCAGTACGGACTCAATATTTTACCTATTTTGTGGCTTAGAATTTTGAGAGTCTGTCAATTATTTTTGTCTTTTAAATTTATTTTGATTTGTAATACTTTTTATGATATTTTGAATAAGATTTATTATTATTTTTTATCTCAATTTATGTGATATTGACAAAATTTTGATAGTGAACTAATCTTTTTACTCGTATATATTTTCTAAAATTTGAAGTTGTTAATTATTGTGATTTATAGTATCATTTTAGTCATCTTAAATTATATATGTTACTTTCTTTGTTTCAATTTATGTGATACACGAATCAATTCATTTCTTATATGACTTTTAAATATTTAAATTATTAATTATTATGAAGTTGTTTTCACTTTTTTTCACTTCAATACTCACCAAAAATGTAAAACAATTCTAATTTGTAATTATTATAATATACAAATTCTATTTTCAAATACTTCTTTATTTTAGAAGTAATTTTTAAAGTACATACTAATTGCACCTTTAATATACTTTATTAATGAAATATTAAGAATACAATTATTAAAATTTTTTATAGATAATTTGCCATGAAATCAATAAAATGAAAAGAAAACAACTAGTGGCAGAGAAATGAAATTGTAATTCAAAAAAAGAAGAGATGCATATAAATACATAAACAGAAGAAATAAAAATCAATTTCAAAGAAAATTGAAAAGTGAAAAGAAGGGATAAAGAAAACATACAAGTTGTTTTTTAAGACTAACATAAGTAACATTTCGAGATTCAATTAAACTCTTTATTTATATATGTTTTAAAAATATTTTAAATAATTAATTATTATCATTTATAACACTTTATACGCATTTTAAAAAATATATAATACACTAATGTTTTCGAAATTACAATTTGAAAAAAATTATATCAAAGCTACTATTGTACTACTGCTATACTACAACCACTAACACATTACTTTATTTTTTTATTAATATTCAGAATATCTAAAAGAGTTGTGCATTTAAGTGCGTGTCTTAGAATACATATATAAATATATATATATATTCATAATTTAAAATGAATACACTATTATAAATTCAGTACACTATTAAAAATTTTGAACTCAAGAAAATAAAATAAAATTCCATGTTAGTATTCTAGATTTAGTCCAGAATACTCTTATAAAATTTGACTCTTTTTTAAAAAAAAATCACAATTCATGGCAATTCTATGGATGCCAAAAATTAGCTATTAACTAAACTTTGAAATATATGACTACTTTTGGATTACAAATTTGAATTGACTATTTTTTAAATTTTATCCAACCATATGTTATCACTTATGAAAGCTTCTCTAGAAGCAAGTTTGAGAAGAAAATACAAGATGCCTCTACAAGTAAATGGGCGGGTTAAATCAAATTTGAATCGATCAATATGAATTAAGTTAATAAATAAACGGATTTTATAAATATAAATAAAAGTTGCTATAGTTGAAATGCGAGTCATAACAGAAATGTCTTATTTTTTTTCGAAGTTTTCATTATTTATTTATTTCAACAATTTTAATATCTAAATAAAACTATTTTTAATCATAGATATATAAAATGTTAATGAATATAAAAATATTTTTTGACTAATTGTGATTGGTGTGTAACTGAGTTCCATATGGAGGAAAATGAAAATGTTTTCTAATTTATGTTCAGTTAGTCAAGATTTTCTCCGGGGAAAAAGTTTCTTTATTTTAAGTTTTTTTTTTTTTTAAAAAAAATGACTTCTAAAATAGAAATAGAAAATAACAAAGTTTATAGTACAAATATATTTCATAGCGTACTACTAACCTCGAAATTGTTCTAGCATACAAAAGCCAATATAAATAATACTTCATCTGTCTTAATTTATGTGATATTGTTTATTTTTAAGAGTTAAACAATTTAAATTTAACGACAATTACGCATGAAATCGTTAAGTTTTTAGAATAAACTTTATAATAATTATAACGACGTAGAAAAAAATATAATAAAAGAATTAATAATTTAAAATATTAAAAAACAAATATATGAAAACTTATATTAAAAAATAAATCAGCTTAAAATCTCAAAATTAAAAAGAGTAAAATGAAATGGAGGAATTTTAAAATTTTTCATTACATGGGTAAGCATTCAAGGACTCCGTTCTTAATAAGACACCAATAACGGACTGAGAGTCATTATTAACATATCATAATAGTATTAATAGGTATGATTAGATATAGTAAAAAAATAAATAAAGTCGAGAAAGATTGATTTCTTACTAATCTAGTTAATCTTTATTTTATTTCGATGAGTAAAGGATAGATATAATATAGATATATATCTATATATATTATATATATATAGATTATATATATATATATATATATATATATATATATAAAAGTAAAAAATAAAAATAATATGTGTGTAATTTTTGTATGGATTTCGGTGGAGAAACTCTCATTTTCTCTTAGATTCCGCTCAGAAGTATCAGCGAGACATAAACTCAAAACTATTATATGTTATATAACAATTCAAATTCGACAAATTGATTGTTTAACCCATAAACTTAAAAAGTTGAAAAAAATTATACTTTTATTTAATTAATTATATAAAAACCATAACTTACTTCAAAAGCCAGATTCCATATAGTGACAATTCACAAAGTTAAAATCAACAAAAACATCCCAAGTATGATCGGTTAAGTGAACTTCAATCCTCTATCATATAAACTAACGAATCGTTTGACATAAGATATAATAATTCTAGTAATAAAATACATAACTAGTTTTATCATATACTTGGTTGGAAGTATTAGATCGCCTCTGAATTATTTATTCCACTATTTATATTTTGATATGTAATAAATTATCTTATATACATAATAAAATAACTTGTACCCAATCAAACGATGTATTTAAAATGAAGCAGGGAATGGGGTGAGGGGTTCACATGTCAGATACAAGAATCTCACGGACGAACAATGGCTGGCTGGAAAAAGCCACGAGAAAAGGACACAAGCAACCTATACAACCTCATGTGTTTCTATACACAAATCCTTGTCCTTTCTATAACCCCACATGCACCCGTTCACCGAGTCAGAATTTTTACTAAAAAGATGTATAATTTATTTAAATTTATAGTATTAAGATTTAATTACATTATATCTCAATTCTTTTTCAAATTATAAAAATTTCTTAAAATTTATATATTTTAGATACATTACTGGACTTTTGAATATATTAACAGACAACCAGGTACATAGGTAAGAGATGTATCTAAAAGGCGAGGAAGGAGTATCATGGAGAATAGGACATCCGGAAACATAGCCGGTAAGTAGCGGAGGAGAGATAAAAAATTGTATCCGACGAGGAGAGAACATTAATGTATCTGATAGGGATTTTTTATTTTTTGAAAATATTCAAAAATACAACGAAAAAATAAATAAGACTCAACATTTATTATATACGATGTAATTTTCCGTCTCCAACAAATTTCTGCCACCTATCATTCTCATTCCCACCCCCCTCACCTTCCAATAATCCTTCAATCATAACACCAACTCCCTCTCCTTCATTCCAAAATTATCACTAACATTAATGGCTTCCACTTCAATATCTACAAATATTTTCTTGATTTCTGTTGTTATTAATTTTTTTTGTTTATCACTAGCCTTACACATATCACCATCTTCTTCAATTTCAGCTGCCCCTGCATTGTTACCAATCACCTGACTCTGTCTCTATATAAAGTCCTCTTTTTCCTTCACCAGGTGGCTCTGAGCTTGCTCCTACTGATTCTTCATTACCCTTAATTCCTTCTACCCTAAAAGGGGGGGCCCTCCTAATCTGATGGCTATGGATTGCTCATGACCTTTTAATATGCCGTTTTCGCCTACGCAGTCTCTACCGGTGTCCTCTGCTGTTGCTCTGTATTCATCTTTATGTGCAATGGTGGTGTTGAGTTTGATGTCGACCTGGTTTACGCAGATCCTTCCTGTGTGAAGGTTCAAATTATGTTTGGTTGTGAGGTACTTTTGATGAAGTTTCACACTTATTTGTTTACTATGTTATGATTTATTTATGTACTATACTTTTGGTAGTGTATAATTTGTTTGTTGTATTACATTTTCATTGTCAAATAACAAGGAAATAAGCACCAATTTTTGTTTAGTTTATCATCTAAGATCTGCATTTGGCTTTTGTGATATGAGTATGTAATGAATTAAGTCTATGTAGTGGGAGAGCCCACATGTACGCGAGGAGTGTTAACACTGATCAGAAATTATTAGTTTTGAGATAGGTAAGAAGTGGTGTTTTTTTTTTTCTTTGTTGTTGTGTTGTATGAATTATTGTGTTGTGGAATTCTCTATTTCTAGCGTATATTTAAATTGTTTATATGGCACCACCCAAATCTGTTTTAAATTCCTAGTTCTGTCACTACGAATATGATGGGGTAATAACCCGGGTAAAAACGGTGGGAGGATGCTTGAAACACTTTTCTATGGAGATGGGATTACACGAGGGGTCAACACTTAGTCCGTTTCTATGTGCCTTGGTGATGGATGTATTTATGCGAGACATTTAAAATGAAGTGTTGTGGTATATATTATTTGTGGATGACATAGAACTGATTGATGAGACGTGTAGAGAAGCTAATGCTAAGTTAGATCATAAATGCGTAGACATGAACTTTGAAGGCTAAAGGGTTCTAGTTGAAATGGACCAAAATAGAATATGTGGAGTGCAAATTCAGTGATTGAAGCATGAGGTAAGCGTGGATGTGAAGCTTGACATACAAAATTATCCTTAAGAAAGATGGATTCAAGTATTTTGGGTCTATAATTGAGAGGAGTGAGGACATCGATGTGGATACAACATGGATGAAGTGGAGGCTTGCCTCTTGAGTTTTGTGTGATAAGAAGGTCCTGTCAAAGCTCAAAGATAAGATCTATAATGTGGTTGTTCGATCGCTATTGTTGTATGAGACTGAATCTTAATTAGTCTAAAAGATGCATGTTGTAGAGATGAGAACGTTGAGATCGATGTAAGGTCATACTAGGAGTCATAAGACTATAAATGAGGATAACCAAAATAAGGTAAGAGTGATATCTGTTGTGGACAAAATGAGGGAAGAGGGAGATGATTTGGACATGTGAAAAGGAGATGCATCAACACACAAATAAGGAGGTGTGAGAGATTAGTTATAAGGTACGATAAGAGGCATAAGTAGTAGGTCGAAGAAGTCCTAGAGAGGTGATAAAACATGATATGAAACAACTTCAGGTTACTGAGGATATGACTCTCGATATGAGAGCATGACGACATGTATTAAGGTAGAATATTTGTAGGTAGTGTCGCGTTGTCTTGCTTATGGTGACTTGTGTTTGCGACAGTACAGTTGTAGTATTGTAGTGCATCATTGTTTATTATTTATTTTGTATAATCCATCCTAGTATATTGTTTATGGAGTTTCGATTATCACAATGATCTTATTATTGTTTTGGTTCCTCTCTGGTAGACCTTTTGCACTGTTTCCTTTTTATTTGCTATATTTTTCTCGTGGTCTCCATCTTCTTTATATCGAGATTTGTTACACTTTAACGGAGGGTTTTTAGAAACAGTCTCTTTACCTCCACGGGATAGTAGTAAGGTCTACATACATTCTAGCCTCTCCAAACATCACTTATGGAATTGGACTAAATATGTTGTTGTTGCCACTACTTAAACAACTGCATCTTGTAGGTAGGGGTGTTATGTGTTTGGATACAAATAGATTTAAATCGAAAAATCAAATCAAACAACTTTATTTGGGTTTGATATGGTTTACATTTTTAAAAATCGATAATATGTGATTTGATTTTGTCAAGAAAATTGAAAAACTAATACGAACTAAGCCGACAAATTGTATCCATATATTTTATAATTATATATACATAATAATTTTTTTTATTTATGAACAATGGTAAATATCTTATATATGTTTTTCATCAAAATTTATTTATAAAAGATGTCCAAAACGTGAATATTTATCCTTTTGATTTCTCATGTATATGAGTGTCTATGACAGTTATTGGTGGCAACGGTGAAGCCGTATACACTTGAGGGATCTCGACCGACATCCTTTCGTTAAAAAATTATATTATTTTTTCAGATATAATTTTTTTTGATGTATATATATTACATGTTGATACTCCTTAGCTTCTATGCAATTTTGCTTCTTTATATTTTGATAACCCTTGATCAAAATTCTACTCTGCCACTACTTGGTGGGATTAGAAATGTCACTCTCTCTTTTGTCTTGGCCAAAATAGTGAATTGTGAACCTTTACTTACGGTAAAGTCGAAAGTTTTGTAATCAATTAACGATTCAAACTGAGCCATAAGCACAACATACCTGGCTGCTGACTTATGCCATTGTAAATTGTGGTAGTATCCAAAAAAAAAATGAACTTAGAACTGATTATTTAATACTTCATTACTACTCTATAATGCAACAAATTGGTCAGACCAATAATAACAAGAAGAATAACTTAGATCAACTCCAATCCAATACTATTTCTTATACCAAATCTTACTTTGAGTTAGTGTTTTTGGATTCTAACTCAATATTATTTCTTACACTATTTTAGTGGGTGATTAGTGCATTTTAAATAGCCAAAATTCAATTCACACTATTTTTTACACCATCACAAAAATGAAAACTGCAAACATAATGTATTGTTAATAAATAACGCAATGCATTTTAAAGAACCAATTAATAAACATTGTCATTAAATATATGTAGTTCATCATTTAAATTCACTTATTTGTGTATCCCATCAATATATCATTTATAATATATATATAGATATATATATATATATATTATATATAGATATATAATATATATATAATATATATATATAAAGTAAAATTTATCAGCAACTTATATTATCCAACAAATTATAATATAAAATTAGTTAGTCAAATGATTACAGAAAAAAGATTATTATCATATTGGGTGAATATGAAAAAAAGAAGAAAGAAACGATTTGCTTATGAAATAAGAAAAATATTAAATATAATAAAAAATAATAATATATTATATAAAGGAAAAAATATTAAAAAAAGAATATTCATTTTAATAAAAAATTTAGTAAATGAGTTAAAGTTGGTTTACCCTTTACATTAGGGTTGTGTATTCATTGATTCGGTGATTATTGGTACGAAATATTGATTATTGATTTAAAGACATGCTACATCGTTATAAGATCATTAAGACATTTACTTGTCAATTTATTGATTATTAATAGTTATCAATTCGATTATTGATTTAACCGATAAGATTTGACACAAAAAAATATTGAAATTCTCTCATAAACAAAATGACAACCAAGTGAGCCATGCACACGAATAATTGAATATGATAATATGGTCAAATAAAGGGAGCTTCAAGACTTCCTTTTTTACTACCGCCTCCAAAGTATTCCATCGTTCGCAATTATCAGCGCCGCTCTACCACATGAGCTTAATAGCATAGGTGGCTTAGCCTCCCACTGGGGTGCCCGCTTAGCCCAAAAAGCCTGAGAAAAATCCATCCTATCTTTCCCTTTTTCGGACCTGAACCCTCTTCCTCCGATAAGAGCTATCTAACCTATGTTGTTTGCTATAACCGGCGTTTTACTTGCTCGACATCCTGTCTGTTTTCCTCTTTCTTTTTTTAGAATATCTGCCTTGCTGCTTTTGCTCTCGTTCGGGCCTCGGGAATCCCTTGCTTTTGGTTATGGTCTTTATTTACGTTTTTCATTTCCCCGTTGGAAAGAGGAAGCTAGGAGAGGATTCTAAACAACTCTATCGAGCCGAACAACAAAAAGAGAAAGATAGAATACCTTTCTTAGCTAGCCTAGCGTGCTATACTGACACACTGTAGAATAGTTAAAATTTTGTGTTATATTGACACGCTGTCAAATCGAAGATATTTCTTTCCCTGACATATTGCATCTTGTTAAAGAGCAATACTGACACATCGTAGAATAGTTAAAAATTTGTGATAACTAAAAATAAAAATATAAAACTAAACCTTAGGTAAGACTTTATAACTGAAACTGTATAAATACTTTATTAACTTTCTATCATGTATGAATTAGGACTGTTTAAAAGGATCTACAATTTAATATAAGAAAATCAAAAATCATTTAAAAACTGCTAAACTAATTCATTATCAGAGCTCAATAACTTTTTCCATTTTGGATATGTCATTGAAATACCTACTTTACACTAAAATAGTATCAGTAGAATTTGGTGGATATGGGTATTTAGAATAGCAAATGAAATAAGACTACTTATTAGTCCTCTTTTCTGCTTTTTGTTCCCCTACCAAAAGTCTCCAACAATGGCCGAGGCCCCTTCAGTCCCTGCACCAACCGGGTCGGATCCTGATTACTGGTGCTACCAGTGTGAGACACGAGTTGCCGTCGAAACCCTACCCGATCTCCCCGCCGATGTCATTTGTAACAACTGTAAGAGTGGCTTCGTCGAGTCCATACCCTCACGTGTTGTATCTGTCTCACCGGTGACGGCGTCTACTGATCAGATCGATGACCCTGCTTTCGGCAATCAGTTCATCCAGGTTCTCCGCCTCATAGCTGAGGCGGCGCTTGACAACGACGCGCCCCCTCCCCCGCCTTGCACGCTGATCCTTCCGATGACGATTTTTCCTCCGTGTCGGCTGTGCCGGTTGGGGGGGGGGGGGGGGGAGGGGAAACAAACGACGGAGGAGGAGGTAGGAGGATAAGAGAAGTGAGGATGAGGATAATGGAATCGTGGTTAGATTGGCGATTACCTGAGAAAATCGCGGGACTGTCGAAAGCCATCTGAGATGACGACGACGATGTGATGAATTAGTTTGATGAATATGAAGAATTTGATAATAGGGATGATATAAGAGATCTTCGGAGAAGGCGGAGGGATGTGCTACGTCCCGGCTACTGACTTCGCGCGCCAGAGCTGCCAATCGGCGAAACGGATTCTGGACTGGGCAGAGATTCTGATGGACTGGAGACCACTCTACTAATCGAGCTCGGTTACATTTCCGATGGCGATGGCTACGTCGGGAACCCTGGAGACTAGTTGACGCAGCGGGTTATGACGCTTTACTGCAACCCTATCCGAGAGTGATGGTGTGGGAAGACTAGGAGCTCCCCCGCTTCCAAGAGTGAATTGGAGGGTCGGCAATACATGGTGTCAAGGAAAGCAGGAGTGATGGCATGTGCCTTTGTAAAGATGTAGTGAATGTGGGCGAAGGCTAAGAATTTGCCCTTGGTCATGGTTCCATGAGATTTTATATTCATGGTTGGGTCGAGGAATTCTTGTCCCTCGGTAGTTTGAATTGCCACAGATGATCCTGAATATAAGAGGACGCAAAAGCGAGGAGCATGTGTTACTAGCAGTGGTTCTTCGAGCTCAAGTGAGGCGCCAGGTGCTGCCGCTGCTGCTGATGATAGTAGTCCTAGTTGCCTTTGATTGCTGCTTTGTGGTAAACTCAGCCATTGGCATTCTTTTTTAGCTTTGTCTCTTGCTTCTTTTTTGGTATTTGGTGATTGTTTTCCAGTGTAATTCCACCCTCTCCGCATTTCTTGAATGTAATAATCTGTTTATCTTAATGCTGGTATGAATTCGCCATTTATACTTATGATCCTACATAATACAACTAAATTCTTCATTTTAGACACAACAGACTCGACTTAATAAGGGGATTTTCATATCTGTTTGATATTTCTCAGTTTGATTACTCTGGCGTTAACTCGATATATAGTTTAAGAAAGTGAAAAAGGTTTTAATTTTGTGGTCTTATCATATCACATGAAACTAAATCAACAGGTTGTAAACGGAGAATAAGTCTGCGTTCTGGTTCATTTGTTGAAAGAGTGTAATGTAGTGGCAGAGCGACATGTATTCAAGGAATGTCAATATACTGAGTTGAACTCCCTTGATTCTTTGTATATTTTCTTGTTCATATTTTGACACCCCCCTGTAAAAAGATCTTAGTTCTGCCACTATGTTTACACCGGCATTGTTTAGGCATACATGGATGATGACTGATGTAATTGTGCATGAATGTAGAACTGAAAATTACTAGTAATACTTTATTACTATACTGCAACAAATTGGTCAGACCAATAACAACAAGAATGACCTTAGAGAGTACTAGAAATAGCAAATGAAATAAGAGTACTTATGAATCCTACATACTATAGTAACTAAATTAGTACTATAAAGAATGAAACAATATTGCACAACTAGAACATAGAATGATATCAAATTGCAGAGGGAGATCAATTGAAGACCCTCGTCCATAACCCTGCTTAAGGTCCTTGAGCTCATGAACGCTTTCTTCTTTGGAGATGATGATGCTTCCGGAACCTTCTTTTAGTGTCTTTTGGGCAGATTGTTTCCTTCTTTGGAGAGATTTTGGGCGTAGCAACACTCTTCCTACCTCATCATACTGTTTTTCCCTCCCTCACAAATCCATAGCTAACTGAGTGCCTATGACCTCTCTTTTCTCTTCACTTTCTGCGAGAGAAGCCCTGTTGAAACTCTGTCTCTTCTTTCAGCTTCTCAATTTCCTCCATCAGCTCACACTTCATCATTTTTGATGTCAAATCCACCTTGCCATTGTTTGCCCCTCTCTTTTGGGATTTGTATTTCTTCTTCTTAGAACAGGATCCTCAACCTCAGACATATGATCGTATAACTCAGACCTCAGGTCAATATCTCTGAATAGCTGTCCATATGATTTTCAGTGGCGCTCATCAGTTTCCCTTTGTGCGATGATACTTGGAGGAAAGAACAATAGGAACCATCCCCCGTTGTGTCTAAGACTATTCCAGATTCAACTCTTGATTTGATCTACTTCTCAGCTAACAAGCGAGGGGTCTTGTGAATCCTCAACCATGTTACTGAGCTAGGACCTTCTTGTAATACATCTCTGCTCCTTTGGGCGAATGAATCGGCATCTTGTTCAACTAAGCCTCAGCATGGACTTGCAGTCTCTCACTATTTCTGCAACATTACCACCTTGCAACAATAGCGGGGTCCAGAAAACATTTCTAGTCCAAGATACTTAAACATCATTATGTTTACTATGTAGGCACTTACTTACACTCTTAAAAGTTACCAACTTCTGAAGTAAATTACTCACAAGTCATAACTGAAAAAAAGAGTTGAAGATGTGAAAACATCAACTAACAAAAACATATCCCGTGTAATCGTCTAAACTGATGGGGGTCTGAAAAGGTCGGATGTAGGCAAACCTTATTCCTACTACTCAAGGTGAATTCAAGTATCAACACAGCAAGTAAATTTTTTTCCACAAAAATATACTCAACTCACTTTTCCATAACCTCAAACATTATAAAATAAGCAATCAACAAACACATTTGCATAAAGAAAACCCTGAGTGTGTATCTTTTTAAAAGGGTCTGCCGGTCCCTAAAGAGAACAGCAGATCAATCAGGAAGTAAATCAGCTATTTGTAAATCACTTCACCAGATAGAGTTGATTGACGCCATGGTGACGATGTAGCGTTCCCTTTTTTTCTTCCCTCTGACTGTCCAACCACCCCCATGGCGACGATAGCTTATCCTTTGCCTCAACCAGTAATCTAGCTTCACAACAACATTAAAGCTAGAACAAAGTGTTTTTGAAATCAACAATTACAAAATAAATATAACGAAAAGTACAAAGAGTAGATAGATAATAGATTAAAAATGCTAAGCAGATGTAATCAATCAAAGGATTGACGTTGAGAATTTATATGAATTGAGAAAGAATGCAATTTACCTATGAATTTCAACTTCAACTAGTTCAAATTTAATAGAACTGAGATGAAACAACTCCTCTCTCCTCTCTCACACGATCATCTCTCTCTCTCACCTACCCCGGGGTATGAAGAGATTAGAGTAGTAGAATTTAAATGGGCCATACTAACGGCCTCGATTTTTTATACTTTTCTCTTATCTCAATGTCCATTCGATTGACACGTGTTGCTCGTGCATCAATCCCCCAGTTAATGGGCCTCGTGGATCCGGGTTTGTAGTTTTAACCGGGGGAGCGTCTTAATGCTGATATGGAAAAGGAAAAGAAAAAGAAAAAGTATATACAACGGTCGAAATTTGTGTAATCTTTTCACTTTTTTTTCCTTATAATGTTTTCAATGGAATTTTTTGTAAGCATTGTTTTTCTTGAGAGTTGCCCATCTGTTTTGATCATGATTTGAATAGATCTTTGACTTCTTAATTTTTTTTTTTAATTTATCAAAATGAACTAATAATTAGAGACAAAGAAAATATAATGAACAAGTAAAGATGGATAGTGCATGTATGATTCAGCCTCTTTTCAAGAGTTCTCCCTAATCTCCTATCTAGGGCGATATTTCAACAGAATTCTAAGAATTTTATAAATAATATGTTTAAATTAAATGTAAGAAAAGACATAAAAATTATCACTGAAATTGTCTCGAATTATCAACAAGACTCTCACTTTGTGGATGTCTTATTTCCCATTGACAAGTTACGAGGTTTATAATATACAATTAAGAGTTTTATAAATATTTCATTTCTTTACAAACCCCAATTTCAAGAAAAAGGTGCCATCCGTCACCATATTTTTTTGATCACGTATTAAATCTTTTAAATTTTGTTTCATTTTCATTTGCATTTTTTTTTCCCTCTTTTTTCCTTAATCGTCATTACTTTAGACTCATTCTTTTTGTTCTTTGTTGTAAATCATTCAAAGTACCAGCCATAGTCCCTTCAATGCAACCTTTTAAGATGCGTTCCATGTTACAACCATATTTCGTCACAAGATATCACTAAAAAACAATTCAATTCTCAAGTTACTAAAGCAGGTATGAGACCCAAAAAAATGGAGTTTTGTGGTTTTTTTTTTTTTGTTTTTTGGTGTTTGTTTTATTTTTTTGTTTTTTATTTTTTGTTTTTTTTATTATTTTGTTTTTGTTTTTTTTTTTTTATTTTCTTTTTTTTTTTTTGTTTTTTTTGTTTTTTTTTTTTTTTTTTTTTGTTTTTTGTTTTTATTTTTTTTTTGTTTATTTTATTTTTTTGTTTTGTGTTTTTGTTTTGTTTTTTAGTGATTTTTATTTAGGAAGAATGACTGGTGGGTGGGCTCACTTATTTGTTTTGCAGCGCGGGAAGGGTACATGAAAGTGTCAGTGTGTTGGTTGTTTGAATTTTGGGGTTGAATTTTCTGATGCGGGATGGGCAGTGTTAGATAACTGGTGTAGTAGTGAGTTTTTGGAAGGGTGTGTTGTTTTTTGTTTTTTTCCTCCCCCCCCCATGTATTGTCCTATCAATGAACTACTTTTTTTTAAAAAAAAAAAAACAAAAAAAAGCAGATACCAGACAAAAAATCGATAAAATGATGAAAGTAAATGAATCTTCTAAAGTTTGAACAAGATGAAGAAAATGTAATTGAATTTTTAATTTGGGTGCAAAGATAGAAAAAAGATGATGTAATTTATTAAATAATTAAATATTAAAGAAGATATAATGACCCTGACACTTTTGCAGTAAAATATTGTGTCACGTATCCCATTGATCAACAAGAGGCTTATCCCAAAAGGTGGTTTCAAACCCACATATCGGTAGTTTCCTTTTTGTTATAGTAGATTTTATTTCAAATACAAACATAAATTAACAAATGAAAAAAAAGCAAAACACTTCTCTTACTGTTTTTCACAGCAGACACAAACCCAATAGTCCTTTTTTTCAACAGAAAAAATCTGGGTTGCATTACGTTGTGAATAAATATATATATATATATTCTAATTCAAAACGCATAAATCTCAAATTATGAATCCATTTCTGGTTATTGATATGAAAACCATCGAGGATGAAAAATAATAAAAAATTGTGAATACAAGCTCATCATGACCTATTCTATTCTTCTAGAGCAAAGAACAAGCAATGAAGCTGAGGCAAATGCTTTCTTATTTGGCCTCAACGGGTGTTTAGACAATGACTATCATAGGGCGGTGCGGTATGAGTTGAGCTTAATTCGTTAAATTTTTAATTCGCTTTGTTACGCCTTGTATAACAATATTTTTATTTTAAACCCGCTCACTTAGCTTCCATTGATCTACCTCGAATAATTTTTTCTAATATTTTTTTTCTAGTTAAGTTTGATACTAAAGATATAATTAATTATTAAGTTGTATTAATTTAATAGGATAGTGACTTAAATTTTATTTTTTAGAGGTCAATTGTAGAACATGTAAGAAATTGTATTATTTTTTATTAAATCATTTTATTTACTATCTTGAATATTTTAGTAGCTTAAAAAAGAATTATCTTAACAAATAATGTTTTATTACTCTTATACCATATAAAAAAATAATTAAAACTAAGCTTGAACCCACGTAAAATCAATATACCCACAATACGCCCCTCCTCCCCGCATTAGCTATAAAAAATTCACTTCAACCCGCCCCAACATCCTTAAACCACCCCGCCCCGCATAGCCTTCAGCCCACTTCACTCTGTATCCGCACCCCTGCCCCATTGCCATCCCTTAGTATAATGTTTAAATAACAATTAGGATACTCCTTGAATGATCAAAGAAACCATCAATGATATTAGCACAATTGGTCATTAGACATGTTATAGTAAGCTAAGCTTCTCCAAGTCAAATGGTTAATGCCCAGATTCACAAACCAGTATTTACCCAACAGGTGCAAAGACCATATATTGGAATTACCAATTGGTTGATAAAGTACCAACATCGGTAATGTAATTTGAGTAAAAGAAAGTGGAGTATATATAAATACTCATGCTTTTCATAGTAACTTACTCACCACGCAGTGATACCAAACGAACTATTCTTTCTCCTTTTAACTAAGCATACGTGTTGCGCGCTGCAATTCAGTGGCATACGCCGTTTTTGGAGGGAGTTTCTAACTGACGAATCCCAACAATCTACTATTACAAAGTTTGTGTTTTGTTTGCTGTTTTTGGATACAAATTTTTAATCTTTTTAAAGTCCAATGAGTTATTTTTATTTTTGTAGAGTCCATGTTTACGTTAATAGTAAATTGGGCATGAATTTTTAATCTTTTGAAATAGCATAAATTTTTAATTTTTGTGAAAGAGGATTTTAAATATTTTTAAACTACTAAAAAATAAGGAAGGTCAAAATATCCTTAATTTTGTTTTTATCCATTGACTATAGCCACCCTATAGTGAAAATAAAGTTATATATACTGATAACTCCAGAGATGGAGTTTTTATGGAGTTTTATGGAAAGGGAGAAGAAGAAGAGTAGATTCAAAGAGAAAGTTTTGTACATTCAATCTGGCCACATTCTAACTATATGTCTACAATTTACTATCTTCTGATTTATTTGTACTACTAACTAACTAACTCACCCTAAACTTCTGTCTAACTAACTTTTAACAGCTGCGTTCCAACCCATACGTGGTTTTTGGTATCATGCACTGATAAACACCCCTCCTCACACTTATGGTTGAAGGCAATTCTCTTCATTCCCATTTACTTAACAGTACATCATAGCTGTAATCCTTCCCAACTTTTAGTAACAGATCAGCTAAGTGCTCCTTGGTGTTTACGATGTTTTGTCTTCAACATGCCCTGACAATCTTTCTCTACAAACATGACAATCAATGGTCAATATGCTTTGTTCTTTCATGCCAAAGATTGGATTGACAGCAATCGGCATAGCCGCTTTTAACTGTCACTACATATTCACAGAAGACGCACATTGATTCCTAATTCTTTATACAACCCTATCACACCAGTACGTCGTCTGCAAAAGCAGCCATGCTTCTAAACTCCTGCCTCGTGCTGAAGCTTCTGAAACTGTCCTCTTGTTTCTTAGTTTCCAAGAATTAATAATCCTTCTCCTAGCTAACCAAACCAAATTCACTGTAACTGATCGTCTAGTCTCCTACATGCTCCCCAGATCAGAGTCACAAAAGCATTGAGATCTGTGTAGTATTACCTGTTGCATATCTCCTAAGCCAGATCTTCGTTGATATACCTCACCACTCTCAGTGCTGCATCCATATGAGATTCCTGGACAAGGCATGAACTGACTTAACACTTGAGTTAGACAGCTAATCTGGTCTTTCATGGTGAGATAAGGAGTCTTCCGATCAAGTTCTGATACTTTTTCATCCTGTATGAACTCTGTCAGTCTGATACAATGCATTAGGAATCTGTTCACATATTGAGCATGGTGAGTTTTTTGTTGACTATTCTAGTGGTGTCAAGCAAGTTTAAGCTCCTCTGGCCAGAGTCTGAGAATTCATTCAAGTGCATACTTCCTTTGTGTCTCAAGATACCTTCCACTAGATCTGCGAACTCAATCTAGAAAAAACTTAGTCCCCCTAAATCCTTCATTTTGAACCTCATGTGAATGTCCTGGTCTAGTATTATTCAAATGATGGATTGCTTCTGTGATCATTAGATCATCAACATTACCAACACAATCACAATATCACCATCAACATCCTTTGTAAAATAATGAGTAATCATAGTGACTTTGTTTGAACCCCATCTTAACTAATGCCCTCATTTTTCAGTTGCATCCACTGCCTTGGTGCTTGTTTTAAACCATACAAAGATTTGTTTTAATTTGCAGACCTTCCTCACACTCCCCCCCTGTCTAGCACAACCAAGAGGATATCCATATATACTTCTCTAGTAAATCCCATTCAGAAAGGCCTTATGGACATCCATTTGATAGATATACCACCTTTAGAAGCAGCAGAGCCCAACATCTTTGACTGTCACCATTTTAGCACCAGACCTGAAGGTTTCTTTCTCAATCTTCAATAATCAAACCCCTTCCTTTCTGATGATAACCCTTGCAACAAGTCGAGCCTTCAATCTCTCCACTTCTCCCGAACTAATAATTTGATTTTATATACCCATCTACAGCCAATAGACTTCTTACCAGGTGGTGAAATCAACAATAGTCCAAGTCTGATTACTTTCACTCTCCCTGCAGCTTTCAAGTTCCATGCTTTCTATCATTTCACCAGTCAGATCAGAGGCAGCTTCTGTAAAAGAAAGTAGTTCACTTACATCTGAATAAGCTTGTAACACTTGTAGAGTCCAGATGACAAGTTATGAGTAGTAGTGTGATTGGCATAGGGGAGAACCACCTATTAAATGTCTTGAGTTGTTGTCACCAAAGCCTGTAGCCCATATGTAGTCTATTTTTCTGCCAGATCTTCTTAGAGGTGCAAACTGAAAGGGAGGAAGAAGCTCTAGGGAAGAAGTAACATTGTCTGAAGATGAGATTGCAGTTATATTTTTGATAAGGACACATCATCAGAGTGGTACCAGTCAAGAACTGGAAACATTGGGTTGGAGGAAGCTTGATAGTTTGAAGGGAAATATTGTTACTGAAATCCTACATTCCTATTCACAAAGAAATAGTGATAGGTAAATCATATAGTAAAATACCCTTCTGTGTTGACAGAAATCCATAACCCTGCAGGAATAGCTTTTGGATGAAAATTTTCCTGCATATTTGGACAAGCACTAATAAACAAAGGAAACGCAAATACTTTGATGTGAGTACGTATGGAGAATGCATATAGGTTTCGCAAAAAGGAGACTTGTAGCTAGAAGCTAGATGGAAGTCTGTTTCAAATATACACAACAGTCCATACACTTCATCACACCCAAAATCTGAGGTTATAGAGGCTTGAAACCTGAGAGCTCTGGCCACAGCTAAATAGTTTCTGTGTTTTCTTTCACTACCCATTTGCTGAGGTCGTATACAACTGACTCTGGTGAAGAATTCCCACTCCTCATAACTTGAAACAACAGTAACCGGACGAACCACATCATTATCGTTCTCATATTTTAATAACCTTGTGGAAATCAACACATTGGAACTTGAAAGAGAAAATGTTTCAGCACCACAACTGTATCAGCTTTAGAAGACATAAGTATCTCCACGTGTAATCGACTAAAATCATCCAGCAATGTATACAAGTGTCTTTTATTGTTATCGTTGGTACCCCACTATAGGGACCCCAAACATCACAGGGTAAGTAATTCAAAGAACATTCTTAGACATATGAAAGCTGCCAGGAAAAGGAAGTTTGTATGTTTTAGCTAGAGACACAGTACAATGTAATGACTAGTACTTCTTGAGATCTATAAGATTCGGGCTCTTATAGATCACTGGAGCATTCCTAACTTTGTGCCAAACTAAAGACCACAGATTGAAAACAGAATTACAACCTATTTTATTGGAAACGTGGACTGATCAAGACCTCTATTAACTATGACGCTGTATGCGCCTTTGACTAGAAGGCTTGGTCCTCGGTAGTGTAGAGTCCAGTTTCCTCTTTATCCTCTTGACCAATCCCCTCACTGACCAGTTGATAGGTCCTTAAATATCAAAATCAGGAAGAAGCCAACATACAATGTACTCTTAGTGATCTTGGATCTGACAGGTAGATTAAACTTGAATTCAGGCAAGAACAACACATTGTATCTAACATTATAGGTCTAACCCACTGGTTTGTTCCAACATGAGCAACAGGAATCACTTTACCCTTCCAGGTAAATGGACACTACTATCTTATAGGAAGCCACTGCTTAGCATAAATACGAGTTTTGCAACTGACGTGATATGATGATTGGCTCCAGTGTCATTTCCACCTATTCCTTCATCATGCACATAGAAATGCTTTCAAGAGAACTACCTGCATCATAACAGCTACAATTGACGAGACTGAGCTGTATAATCGACCATGAGTAGTTAACATCTCTATCAAATTTGCTATCTGATCTGAAGTAAGAGGCTCCTGATTGTGAATTTGCATTTGTAACTCCTGCACTTTGAGTTATTTCCTTGCATCGACTTCCATAACATTGGATATCCCTGTTCAGCTTGGTTCGTCATCCACTCCAGAGTGAAGAGGGTTTTTTCTTTTAGACTAAAATCAGGCAGGGTAACCAAACAGATTTTGTAGCACTGATCCTTGGTGTGACCCTGGCAACCACAAATGTTCACACTGCAAGAGAAACTTCCTACTCTTGTTACCAAAAGATGAAGAAATTGCACACACTGTAACCTCACTTTGAGGACTATATCCATGTGTATCATTGCCTGCTCAGAATTGCTTGTAGAACCTGGATACAAGCTGCTTCTTGTAGAACTTTTAGAGTACGTGCCATTCTGTTAGAGTACAATGCTGTTCCTTCATTACAAACCAATGAGCTAGAACCTACAACATCCGATTTCTTTGAATTTTCCTGACAACTAAAGTGCTAAGCTTTATTAAGTTAGGAATATGGGCTCATCATTAAATCTGGCTTCTAGGTTTGAGATAGTACCTCATTAAAAATCCCATCGAAAAACCCTATGCATAATCCTGATATTCACAATGTTCTCCAAACTTCTTAACCTGTACAAGGACAACTAGGACATGGCATTGAGAGTCATACGCATGCCCAAAGATCCCTCAACTAGAATGATATCAGCAATGACAAATGCCCTTGACTCAGAGTGGAATTTCTCTGTGTAATGAAAAATCCCTAGATCCATTAACAGTATCAAAACGTGCCTCCAAATCCATCCATACTTTCCTTGCATCGGATCAATATCCAACAGAGCTCTCAACAGTCGACAGTTCATTCATATCCCGCTTAGTACGACTACTACTGCATTACATGTTTTTCCCACAGATCATGTAATTCAGGTTCAAATCTAGATTTAGAGAAATCTGCCATCAACAAATCCTAATTTGCTTCTACCTATCAGCCCAATTTTTGGAAGGATCTACTCATAAGCATTAATTTTCAGAACCATGAGTCTGT
The DNA here is from genome assembly GCA_027704765.1 of Solanum habrochaites. NCBI lineage: Eukaryota > Viridiplantae > Streptophyta > Magnoliopsida > Solanales > Solanaceae > Solanum > Solanum habrochaites. The sequence goes on along the minus strand of JAKWJA010002497.1, from coordinate 70,476,894 downwards.
AAGGAAATTAAAGACTACCTGCAGTCTCAGTATGTGAAGATAGAGTGGATGATTATGATCAATTTGCTGGAATGAACTGTGCTTGTAGTACCACTACCAGCTCCACCATTACCAAGCTATTTCTCTTTCACTTGAGCTATTCAGCTGCCATTTTAAAAAAAAACGACTTTGAATTTGTTCTTTCTCTTCGAATATACGTGATGGAGTTTAGTTATGGAGTTGTTTACGAGAAGATGGACGAAAAGAAGAAGTATATTCAAGAGCAGATTTTTTGTTACATTCAACTGGACCACATTCTAACTATATTTATACAATTACAATCTCGATTTATTTGTAACTACTAACTAACTAACTCACACAAACTTGCTTCTAACTAACTTTTAACAATTCTTCCCACAACATCAGTTTTGGTTGTAGCATTCACTGCTCAACATATACCCTTGTTTTCTAGTTTCACTATTTATACTTTCCTCATTAGGTGAAAGAACCCAAATCATTAAAATGATCAATTTTACTTAAATATTTAATTTTAAACCCGACCCAAACAAGAAAGATATCATTTTTTCAAAGCCTGAATGTTGGTTAAAATGGGCTATTAATGCTAATTAAGTTTTAAATCGTCATATGAGAAAAAACCTCTCACACTATTACGCGCGAAATTTTTTTAATATCCTTTAAAATACTAATTTCCTCCAGTCCCGACTTGGCCAATGAAAACTCACATTTTCGATAAATAATAAAAGAGTAATAAATTCTATAGAAAGAAATCTCATCATAAATATATGGTCTCATTAATAGCATATATTAATAGCTTCTTTCAAGTCCAAATTATCTATAGACAATTTGTGAAATATGGTTCTATTGTATTCTGTTTTTTTTTAAATCTAGTTTGATCTCATCTCGAACTTTTTTTATTGCATCCACTAGCTCGATGTTATATTTCAATGCACATAAGATAGTGAAGATTCTAGATGCAAGTGTTTTTCTTACACGCAACTGTGCAAAGAAATTATCATCGTCAACTTTTATCATGCAACATCCTTTTTCTGACGTATCCACGATTACTTCTATGTTCGAGTCCCTTTGACCATGTATCACTTTCACTCGGATTATCCAACATATTATTGTCATCCATTTTATTGTGTGGTAACAAAGATCATTGACAATGACCTCAAGTTCATTAATGATGTTTTTCACAACAGGTTCATTTAAAGTCCCTGAAATTGCATTTCCCAAATGAATTTTACAGTGTCGAAAACATTGCTATTGTCTTTTTGCTGAATATTTTTTTTTCATCACAGGGATTGAAAAATTGATAGCATCCAACATTGATCTTTATGATCATATTTTGTCCCACTTCAACACTACTATCCTACAACCAAAATTTGTTCGTTCATACAACTTGGACAGCTCTATTAATCACAAACCAAGGTCGAAAATAGTAAGATCAATATTTGAGTATTCGTGCACTTGATTTATTGTAATCTTTTTATGCTAAATCATAAATATGATATATACATATAAGATACCATACTTTTGATATAATTAAAAGTAACCTTCTGAAATCGCAATCATTCTTTAAATAATAAATATTATTTAATCGATTAAAATAAGATCTCTATAAAAAAATAAAATTTCATTAAGCCCACCTATATTAGTTTTATGAGTTTTACCGTATGTTATTTTTTCAATTATATACTGATGTGTTATTGTTTGAATGTCCTGGTGACACTGCAGTGAAATTCTTTTAACCCACACAATTTAAGACCGCCTCTCACCTTTCGTGTTTTTAAAAACCTCGCGGCTTTAAGTTTTTCGTTCATTTTGTTACGTTGCCAAATATAGATTCATTTCCATTATTTTGCTAGTATTCATTGCCAATGAAACTTAGTAATTTTCTGTTATTTGAAAATAAAATCTACATATATCAAAAAGGAAAAAACTAAAGTAATAAAGGAAAAACTTATTAAAGTATATGGTTTTCCTTTCAAAAAGAGAATCGGACATGTATATAATTACCAAGAAACCATCCACTTATTTATATAAGTATTTACACAAAAATTATAGGATTCGTTTGAAATAAGTAGCTCCGTCCATGGATAGAAGGTTTGATCGATAGTAACAAACAACTCTTAAAAAGACTTGAAAAGAGACTTCATATATCTAATTTGCTAGCATCTTCCCAATTGCTTCCAATTTTTACTTTCTTCAATGTGTGTACCAAAACTCCCAAATAAGAACCAATTCAATGTCATGTTCGAATAACACTATAAAACAACCTACTTCAATCTTCATAATGAGTCAATAGCTCTCCTATATTCCTTAATACAAAAAGCTACCTCTCATATTTGTCCAATCACAAAAGATTTCACCATTATACAATAAAAATTAGCCCCGGAAACTTAAATACCCATACAGATAGGTTGAGAATCTAACTCAAAACAAATGATGGAAGATAATTAATATCATCATGCATATGATGGTCAGTGTAGAGAAGAAAAAAAGAAAAAAATATTTCAAAGATAGATTTAATTTTAGGCTTTATTCACAAAAGTAATATGAAATTATTTAGCATCTTTAGTTTTTTGGTGTAAACAAACTTAGTAATAGAAGATGTAGATGCAATTTTGGAGGCTGGCAATTTTGACCTAATCTTCTATACAATTTTTTATATGACAAAAGAAAAGATCCTAAAACTATTCTATTTTACGTTCGAATGAGACTAAGATCTTTTTGAAACATCAACTATATCTTTCCATCTATTACGAAGCCATTTATTATAGTAGTATTAGATTCGCATACTCTCTATGAATCGTTGTATTCATCTCTCCGTTATATAATTTTCTTTGCACTAGTTATTAGTTTAATGCATGGCAATCTTGGTCATAAGTCACCGGGAAGGTAATGCGGATTCAGGAAATAAGAATTAACAAGTTCTACTTTTTTTTTCTGTCTATTTCAATTATTTGAAACAAAAAATTAATGTGAGTAAGAATCTAAATTTAAAGGAACTAAAAATTGAAAAGTAAATTGTCTTAAAAGAATTTTGGTCTACATACACTGCAATATTAATAATTTATAAAAATCAAGACCCGAACCTGTTTCAAGGAGATAAGAAACGCCAATAAAAGAAATTCTCACTGCCTTAATCTCATAAGTACCTCTCAATTGCTTAGGAAGCATATTACCCCAACAGATTATTATAACACATTTGGTTATAGCAATAGAAAAAACACTTTCACATAAGAAAAAAAAAAGAAAAAGAAAGTTCATTAGAATTTGAACATATCTCAGGTGCTCAATACTACTCCTAGATATACTTTGGCTCATATTTTTTAAAAAACAACTTCCTTCTTTGGGTTGAGATAATTTCTCAACACTCAGCTTTAGAAAGCTCTCTTGGAATCAATGTTCCCTTTTCTTACTCAAAACTCTTTTGGAAATCTTAGTTTCCTCTTATCTTAGTGAAAAACATTTAGAGGCTCTTAGGAATACTTAGTTCCCCTATAACTTTTGAGAAATGAAATCAACTCTTTACTCTTTACTTAGCTTAAATACTTTGATCTTACAAGCGAAGTGAAACAATTAAATAGAAAACTCATGAAAGTTTAAAGAACCTGTTGGGGGCTTCGACTTATATTTTAACTCTTACCTTCTTTGACATTGATACTTACTTTCCTTGCCTTGGATTAATGGATCAAGTTCAGATCCCATGTTTATAGGAATGATTTCATGATTTGTATATGTACCTTCGGTGTTTAGAATCAATTAGGAATCATAGAAACATCACTTAGGAATTATTACGAAAAGGTGGAAGAAGAATGGGGAGAACTGATATCCCTAGCGTGGGGCGCCAACCCTGAAAGTTTAGAGAACCTTCTGTGGTGCTCTAAATGGTGCGACGCGCCAGAGGCCAAAGTTCAGAAGAACTTTCATGGCGCTCTGGCAGGCGTGATGCCCTAGCCCTTGCCCAAGCAATCTCCTACTTTTCTCCTTCATTTTTCATCTCTAAACCCTCTAAATTTACACGGTTTTTTCTCCAAACACTTAGGATCATTAGTACATCCAATAGATTTAAATTTAAAAACAACTGAGAAATACAAACCAAATCAACTCTAGGCATGTAACAACTCAACCAACAAGAATTCAACATTGGTTCAAACTTCACTTTTTTTATCCATTCAACCACTAAAGTCGTTGAATTTTGACAAAGTTGGTAGGGTGAACTAACCAACAGAAAAGGGTCTCTCATCCTTGATAGGGATCACCGCTCCTACGAATGCTCATCCACTCGCAAACCTCTTGGCCCGCCCTCCTTTTCGAACGAATTCTTGACTTTTCTCCCTTTCTTCTTTTCTTTTCTCTCTCTCTCTACTAAAAGCGGCATAAGCGTGATCTTTATTCCTCAAAATTAAATTTAACTTAATTTTACCCCAATAAACGCCCTCCAATCAAAATAAAAAATTATTAGTGAAAAGACTAGTTTGCCATTTCTTAAATGCAAATTGAGATTTTCCTTACTTCAACAACGCAATTTCTGATATGCACTAATCTCCTCATAAAACGGATATCAAAAATGGTGGCAAACTCGCGCGTTGGAGAAGATCTCTCCAACCATATCACAACTAACCTCCCTAACTCATCTCATATAGAGTTATGACCGGCGTTTGAAATTACCAAAATTAACTTACTTAGCTTGGTAATTTTCCAGATTTTCCCCTTTCTTTTCAAAAATGAATATTTTTAGTCTCTTAGCTTATTCTTAGCCATTTCGAATTGCGAGATGTTACAGTCTATTCTAACTCATTTTCACCATTCTTAAAGTTAAAGGTAAGTTGTTCACTCTTTGAATTCACTTTTTGATCCGTAGATCGTAATAGAATAGGTCAATATTGATGGGTAAGGGTTCGTTGATAGATTTTATGGTGTAATTAATCATAATTTGGATAGTTGGATCATGAGTTTGATCTAGAGTTCATAGAATTGTTAGTAATCTGGGTAATTAGTGATTGTTCATTGATTCTCGTGTTATTATGATTCTCTGTAGACCAAGAACAAGCGGGACGAATCTGTAAAGGAAATGATCAAGTTTCTTAAGATTTCAAGCTAATTTCGAGGTAGGTGATGGTTGTGATTTCATGATTGTGTGATGCATGCATGTTCTTGCTTCATTATGATATTTGTAAGCATATAAATGTCGCAATATTGATCATGTTGTTGTAACGGATATAGATGAATAATATAGCCATGAAATCATGATGTTCATGTGTGATCTTGATAAGGTATTGGTGACTGTGATTGTGGTGTGTGAATGAGAATCATATTGTCACGTTTCGGCAAGCTAACTTGGATCAGATTGCCACGTTCTGACATAACACGTTCTGGCACAATTATGGAATTGGATTTCCATATTTCGATAAGCTAACTGGGATCAAGTACCATGCCGGTGCACTAACAATTTGAGTTTGGGTTCCATGAGAGGACCAATTATGTGTTAAGCATGTAAAATGTGTTATTTAATTTTAAGGTTGATTATGTTGTTTATGTTGATATATATGCATATGATTATAATGTTTGTTCGACTTGTTCATATTACACTAGTGGGATAGTCGTGTGATCTTACCAGTGCATAGTGGTTGTGTACTGATTCTGCACTTGCTCTTATTTTTGTTGAGTACAGAGAATCTTCAAGCGGTTATTGACATACCTCGCCTAGGAGATTAGAGATTATCGTATTGACTTCAAGGGTGAGCTGCATCTTCCGGGTTACCATGAAGTTCTCTTTAGTCTATGTCCACCATTATCAGACTTAGATCATTGTTTTAGTTAGTTGAATAGTTAATTAGTTTTTTCTTATTTTTACTTGGCTATCTTTAGTAGTTTTAGTACTTTAACTTTCACATACTAGGTTTAACTTCCGCAATATTTTACTTGTTAGATCTTTTGTTTAGTAATGAACTTCGCTTTTAGTTGTTTGACTTTGCTTTCATAAATTAAATGTCTTAATTTAAGAATAATTTCTTTAGTTTGATAGCAGTAGTGGTTCTCCCACCGGTTTCTAAGTGTGGATACCAATCACGACGGTTTGGGTCGTGACAAAGTTGGTATCAGAATCGAGGTTCATTGATCTTAATATACCGAAACGAGTCTAATAGAATCTCACAGAACGGTGCAAGGACGCCTTACTTTTCTTTGAGATATATAGGACTTTTGGAAATATCCATTTTCTCGTCTCCTTATTGCTTTAACTTGATTCCAATTTGGTATCTGTCAATTCAAATTGGTATCTAACTTCTTTCATTTTTTGTCTGGCAGTGGAATCTATGTATACAAAGTGTTGGTGCCATACCTCCACTGCCAATGCCCTCGCGGCAACTTGGCAGCGAGAGGTCATAGTTGAGGGTAGAGGCCGTGGGAGAGTGGCACCTGCTGTGAATGAGGTGCCGATTGACAATGTTCTGGTGAATGAGAAACCTCCGGCACACATGAAAATATAAAAGAGAAAGTTGAGATTGAGAATGTTGAGGAGATTGAATGAGGGGAAGGAGTGCAATGCTAATCATAGGGATCTTCCTAACGATGTGTATTAGTTTCATAGATTCATGTTTAATCTGAAAAGGGTTGCTTCCAGGATTTTTTCCACTTACTCAAGCCCTTACTAACCCTCTGGTAGCTAGGATTGCGCGCAAACGGGTGTAGTGGGTGGTAACGATGCCTTCTTCCGTCGTTTTGTTGGGTTTTATGATGTTCAGTAATGCGCATGATATGTTGATCAAGTTTCTGAAGCTTAAGGCTCCGGCATTTCTTGGTTTTGAGACTGAAGATGCTTATAAGTTCATCTTGGATTGTTATGAGAGATGCATAAGTTGAGTATTGTTTACCAACATGGGGTGGAATTCGTGTCCTTCCAACTTAATGTTGAGTCCAAGCAATGGTGGAGAGCTTACGTAGAATGCAGATCTTGCACCTTACCCCCACTTACTTGGACCCAATTCCATGCATTAAATCTGGAGAAGTATGTACCTAGGACCTTGAGAGATCGCAAGAAGGATGAGTTTATGGCCTTAGAGCAATGTGGTATGTCTGTGGTTTCTTATGAGGTTAAGTTTCATTTTTTCTCAATATGCAAAAAATGGTTATACTGCAGAGGGATAATCCAATTATTTTGTTATAGGTTGAATTCGGATTTGAGTTTTGTCTGTTCAAAATGAAACTTCTGCAAAGAAAGTTTCATGAGGTAACAGATATTTTAGTGGATGGTGTGAGGGCTAGACGGTCAATCTAAAAGACATTGGCTTAGAGGTCACCAAGATTTTGAAATTTTCGTGTGTCTCCTATCTAGAGGATTCTGGTTGATTCGCAATGCTCGCGGCCACGAGCATTCAGATTCCGTCATGGCTCGCCGCTACATGTATTGTTCGGGAACTCCATACAATAATTTTCAAGATAGACGGAGTTTTGTACATGTGACGGGCAACAGACCATCCATCGATCACATTTGTTTTTAATTGTAGGGAACTTGGACATATGAGGAGAGATTAACTACACACGTGTGTTCCAGTCTAGATAATAGCCTTCCCGACCAATGGTACCCGTGGGAAATGGTAATAATGGTAGAGGGCATCCACAACGTGGGCGAAGAGGCAACCAGCGAGGACGTGGAGGTAAATAAATGGGTAACGGAGGTAGAGGTTATGTTCAACAAGGAAAGGAGGTAGCTCGTGTTGATGATAAAGCTTAGTGTTATGCTTTTCCGGGCAAATGAGGCGGAGGGCTTGATGCTGGTGATCACATATACCGTCTTGTTTTGACCGGATGGGTAATGTGGTATGTGATCCGGAAATAATTTATTTTAGTGGTGTTAAGAGATTTACCTCTGAATTGAAGGAGTTGTGTGATGTCTGGTTGCTCTTTTCGTGTTTCTACCCCAGTTGGAGAGTCAATTATAGTCACCACGTAATCCAATCTTGTAACCATCCACCAATTGCTAGGATGTTTTCTGCATATAGTCATTTACAATGACTGAGCGTAATGCCTAGTTTTTTATTGCCACAGCTGAGTTGCGAGAAGCGATTTAGATATAAAAAATAAAAATATTCTATTTGTTTGTTGTAGTTACTAGTCCCTTTTAGAATGTTTGTCATTTTTCATTTTTGAATGTTCGTCATTTTTTTAATCATGGCTTCCCTCCATACCACACCACACTCCCCCCCCCCTCCTTTTCTTATTTGTCTTGAGTCAATTATTTATAAAAAAGAGTTGAAAATACGATAATATCTTTTGTTGATAAATTATAAGGAGATAGAAAAATAGAAATAATAAAAGCAAAAAAAGTACTACTCTCTCTCTTCCAATTTAGTGACTCACTTTTCTTTTTGGTCACTCTCGAAAATAAGAACTACAATTTATAGTAAGAACAATTTAACTATTTAAAATGTATTTTATTCATAATGAAATGATTAACGCCCAACAAATCAATCATTCATTTGAATCACAAATTTAAACGTTGCTCATTTCTTTTCTTAAAATTGGCGGAGGTGCGGGAGTCAAACAACAGCTAATAAAATGGGACGGAGCGGAGCAGAGTTACATACAGAGAGAATCAAGAAAACAAATCATTTTCAAGAAACAAAATGTGGCAGTTTACTGTCAAATAAATAAATAAATAAAATATTTCATAGCTAAAAAATTTAAAATGAGCTACTAAATGCCAATTAAATCTATAATTTGTCATAAAATACCATATTTTAGAAAAAATATTAGGATTGAATATGTATTGTTGTTATACAACAGAAAAAACACCTTGAAATTAAGCTTTTAATAAGCCACAAAATAACCGCATAACATTGTTTTGTGTTTTAAAGTCGATCTACTTTAAGTTTTCGTTCATTTGTTACTTTGCTAATATAGATATTCAGTGTTTCATTACTTTGCAGCATTCATTACATTGAAACTAGTAATTTGTATTTGAAAATACCAATCTACATATGCAAAGAAAAACAAACTAAAGTAAAAAGGAAAAACTTATGACAAGTATATGTTTTATTTCAAAAAGAGAATTCAGAATGTATTATTACCATATAAAACCATCCATATTTTTATAAGTATTTACACAAAAAAACTATCTTTGAAGTTAGTAGTAAAATAGTTTCGCCTGATAAAAGGTTGGTGAAAGAAGGATGGTCAACGGACCGGAACCGGTCCACCGGACCGAATGAAACTGGTTGGGTACCGGACCGGGACGAAATCGTTTTGACCGAAATTGTGACCGGTACCGGGATGAATCGGACGGAGATTACCGGGATGAGTTCATCGGTTCCGTCCCGTTCACTATATACCGGAACGGAACCGGAATGAAACCGAACGGACCCGGATGGAACGGGACGGATTAGGGCCGATATTTTTTGAAATTAGCGAAAATATAATTTGTTTTTATGTTTTTAAGTATAAAATTATAGTTTGTAAAATTATACTATAATTTTTAACGTAGGTTATTTTAAAGAATTTGTATAAATTTTTTGATTTTTTATTGTTAAGTTTGCAAGTAATCTATAAAGTTTTTCAAATTTAAATATTGTGAAGTTTATGACTTTATAAGTTATTACTTAATACTAATTCAGTTAATATTTATTTATAAGTTATATTATAACTTGATCTTTAACATTAAATAAATAAAATGTGGAATTTTTAAAAAAGTAAATAAATAAGGATAAAACAATTACAAAAATTAAAAAATCAATTAATTTATTAAATTTGAACCAAAATTACAATTTCCATTTACAACTATAGTAGAGTACATAGATTACGCAGCCACCTTCTAGGAAAGAGTATGTTTCACTATGTCTCGAATGTAATACTAATAGTTGTATAGTCACCGTAAATCCTTCTTTCTAACTCAGCTAGGATTGATGGTGATAACTTTGGTCTTGGTAAACGCTCGTTGCGATCTTGAATTTCGATGCCATCATCACTACCACTCCAATTAACTGAATCTATGAAACGTTCAAAATGACTATCATACTTTGGACAGTTACTGATTTCTACGTCAGATGTATCCAGTCTAGTCAGTCTAAATAACACTGATATCTCCTAGGCTGTCTCTTGCTAACGAAGTATCTGTGGTTCTCCAATTGAATCTTGCAGCGCTGAAAGCTGCCCTCCGAAGCTATGCATGATCCTTGAATTGCAGCACACCTTCACCATCCTATAAGGTTTGGAATTGAGCCTCCACGTTTCTCCACCAGTTCAATAGTTCGGTTATACCATTATCGTTTTGTAAATCATCTGTGCCGCCTGTTCAAGATATTTAATACAAATTACATTTATTAGAAGAAGAGTTCACGACCAAGTTTATGTTGCACGCGTCCATGAGCATACCTATTTATTCGTAGCGTTTGAAGGAGTTTCAACATGATCTATGAATGAAATATTTTATAATACATTTTTTTGCAAAGTATTTCTATACTATTTTGACATGTTACCAAGCAGGTTGGTTCTCTTCAGGTTTAATATTCTAACATTATGATAAATGATTTCAACTAAAGCTTTTGCACCATATTCTTTATATTCGGGGTTGAACAGAAGTGCAGTTAAATTAAATTTGAGGAATAAGAAAAAAAATAGTGCTTTAAATTTTGTAATCATAACTTCAATATGCAGAGGTGAAATAAAGTATTTGTTTTTATATTCAGAAAAAAAATAGATGAAATCTCACATAGTTTATAAATTTCAGGAAACAGTAGGACAAATATATTCAGAAAACTTTTTAGTAGCATCATAAAATGATTTCAAAAAATATTCTAAGTTCATTTACGTCATCCCAATCACGATCATAATTTAAAAATTCAGGATAAAACATTAGATTATAAATGCGTAGTTAGTAAGGGTGCCTATATGCATAAGCAACTTCAAGCATATCATAAAAGGAATCCCATTAGTTTTACATGCTCGGAACTTTCTAAACGGAAGTTAATGCATTACAAAGTCTTTAAATTTGATTAATTCTACTACTACTATTCATATGAAAAATGTTATAAAATAAAAACAAGCATTATCAATTTGTTATCACAACTATTTCAAATTAATTTCACACGTCACTAACAACCTAAATTTAAAGATGGCGGGCACATCTAACATGAAAAGCATATTGACTAATTAGGACAAAGTCTAGGTTCTATGGCCAAATTAATAGCATGTAAATTACGAGGCATAATCTAAAGTAAATAGCTAACGACTTTATCACAAGACCAAAAAATCTAATAATTTCCAACACAGTAGTAGCTAGTAGTAGCATATAATTCCGGTTTTTTCTTTTGACAAAATTTTATAACCAATAATTCTTTTTTGTAAATTCCAATTATATCGATCCAATGCGCCAGTAAGTAACAGTTAAAATAATCAAAACCATTAGGACTACGGCCCATATCAGTAGTAATAGCAAACTTCTACAATCCATTAGTTCAAAATAGGCAGTAAATATTGACAATGTTTTTCTTGAAAATTCAAAATATTATCCCTTTTACCATGCTTCTTGATAAACCTTGAAAACTAGGATTATATAGTTTCACGAATATAAGCAATAAACACCCGGATGTTGGATTGTTTCTCCAAAAAACCAAAAGGTAAACCACAAACAACAATCATTTAGCAACGTTTTCACGATAACGATTCTTGTTATAGGGTTCGATGGTGTAAGAGGACCACTTGGGTTCGAAGTATTTAACTCACTTGAACCATTATGTGATCCTCTAACTGATTCTTTCAACATAACAAATGTCAATCAACTTAAAGAGAAGACATAATATGCAACCACTCTTTACTTGCTGTTAATCAAATGTTTTTTTATCCCCCGTTGACATCCCGTCCCACCAGATGTATATTTAAAATGTGTTACAAAGATATAATATACTAAAAGTTTTTTCTTCATTCAAATAACCAAAAATTTCCACACAGTGTTGATTTTTTTTAAAGACGTTGTACCTTGTCTTACCTCTACTTGGAATAATAGGGGCCGAGTAGTTCAACCGGATGGTGGAGCTTCAATACTTATACTATTGAACTGGATTGAGGTCGGCGGGGGGCCGGGGTAGGCGGGTGATTGTTTGTATCATACTAAATCTACTCTTCATCTAACTAAATTAAATTGGTATCGTTTCCACTTCTTTCATTTGCTTGATTAATACATAATTGTCTTTCATAGAGTCATGGGGAGGGACATCTGAATAATATTTATCGGACCGGGACGGGAAAAAAACTAGTTTCTTCCATGCGTAAAATCATCTGTATTTATTCTAACAAGAGGAATTTTGAGATTTAGACGAACTAGCACCTTTGTAGTTTTTTTACTAATTGTTTTTAGATGACTACTAGACCTTTTTTACTTCCACTTTTTTAGAAGACTCCATGATATAAAATATAACTTCTAAAATATTTTCGAAACTTAACAAGAACAAATAATATAACAAGAACAACTATAAGTTAATAATAAATACAAAATAAATATAAGATTAGAGAGATGAAACGAAGTTACCAACACGTGTTGGGTATAAGAACAATACGATTATAATGAAAATTAAAAATATTGATGTGAACTTGAAAATTTGAAGAAGATTCCATCCTCCGAAATACCCAAATGACCAAATGATAGAAGTTATAAATATGAAGTAATTTGGAATATATATTCTCTCAAATACAGACTATATTGGTTAAGTTGTAAATTGTTAATTGTCTGTTAAAATTTTTACCAAACAAAACTCTAATTTATACAACAAAAAAACTAGCCGTTTGATTTTTCTGTTAAACTTTAAAGCTGTGTGTTGGTAAGGGTGGTTTCTAGGGAAAAGGGTTAGGGGGGGGGGGGGAGGGAGGGAGAAGAGGCTGCCTGCCAACTGAGCTACGGTGCAGGCTTTATGCAGACTTGCTAGTCTGCAGGGGCTGGAATTTGAAAAAATTTAAATTTTAAAATTACATTTATAAAAAATAAAAGATAAATTATATAAAAATAGAAAATATAAAAAAGTAATATAAATATATAAATAAACCGGATCGGACCGGAATTGAACCGGGTATGAACCGGTTTACGGTACAAAAAATACGGTTCCGTCCCGTTCCGTGTCCCGATTTAGCTTATCCCGTCCCGTACCCGTTAGGCAACCAAACTGGGACGAACGGAACGAACCGGAAAACGTACCGGTACGTCCCGTAGATCAGTGGCCTAGTTAGTCGTAGTTGAAAGGAAAACAGAATTTAAAAAGGAAGCTTTGTATATAGAATATGCTAACATCTTCTCCAATTGATTCCAGTTTTCACTTCCTCAAGTGTTGCTCCCAAAGCACCCAAATAAGAGAAATTAACGTTAGAGACAATATATAAAACATTAATCAATATTGCATAATTTTGTCAATATTTGTGCCTATTCTCCTTTAATACAACAGCCACCGCTCATCACTGCCCAACACAAAAGATTTCACACGTTATAAATTAAAAATATAGCCAGAAAGTAAATTATACAGAAGAGATAGGTAGGGAATCTAAAATTCAAAAGAAAAGTGGAGGCTAATTCATATCATCATGCATATGGTGGTGAGTGTCAAAAAAGGAAATGATAGATATTTTAAAGATAGATTTAATATCAATTCTGTTCATCTTTTTTTTTTTTTTGTAATCAACTTAGAATAGAAGATGTAGATCATAGGTAGCTTACAATTTTAATCTACATCTTCTATGCAAAGTTGTTTATATCAAAAAAGAAAAGATACTAAACAATTCTATTTTATTGGCAAATCAGACTAGATCTATCTTCGAAACATCAACTATTTCTTTCCATCCATACTAACCATCATATGTATAATGGTATTAGATTCCACTACTTCTATTTAATCGTGGATCCCTTTCTCTTTTGTGTAATTTTCTTTTGCACTAGTTATTAATTTATAATGCGTGGGATCTTTTCAGTTAAGCAGTGGAGAGAGGTAGTTGCTGGGTTAAGGAAATAAGAACATGAAAAAGTTCTATTTTTTTTCTATTCCATTATTTGAAACACAAAATTAATGTGAATGAGAAATTTAAAACTTATAGAAACTGAAAATTCGAAAGTGAATTGTCTTAAAAGAATTTTGGTCTGCATACGCTGCAATACATAATTTATAAAAATGAAGACTCGAATTCTTGGACACCTTAATCCTCATTAGTACCTCTTTATAGCTCAGGAGGCAAATTACCCCACCAGATGCTATTCTTGCTTGTCAATTTACAAATGGTTGCACTCTATTTATACTACTAATTTAGGGTTAATATATAAATAATAATTGTTATGTGAGTCCTTATATATTCACAAAAAGTCTACATTCTAGAATATTCTGTGCAACTAGGATATTCTAAGGGGTTTTCATGTAAATCCATGAAACTCTAAGATCTTCCAAAGAATTCTTTATATATTTCTTGAGTATTCTACTATTCTTCTTTCCATGTAAGTCTTCCATATAGACAATATATAACTAATAATTGTTATATGAGTCCTTACATATTTACAAAAAGTCTACATTCTAGAATACTCTATACTACTAGAATATTTTAAGGTCTTTTCATGTAAATAATCCATGAAATTCTAGATATTCCAAAGATTTCTCCATATATTTCTAGAATATTATACTAAGGACTATTCTTATTTCCATGTAAGACTTTCATATGGTCAATACACAAAAAATAATTGTTATATGTGTCCGTACAAATCTACAAATAAGTCTTCGTTCTAGAATACTCTACAGAACTAGGTTTTTTTTTTTTGTAAATCCATGAAATCCTTAGATCTTCCAAAGATTTCTCTATATATTTCTAGAATATTCCACTATGGACTATTCTTCTTTCCATTTAAGTCTTTCATATGGTCTATACATAAATAATATTTGTTCTATGAGTCGCTACATATTTACAAATAAGTCTTCATTCTAGAATACTCTACACAACTAGATTTTTCTTGTAAATTCATAAAATTCTAAAATTTTAAAAAAATTTCTTCATATATTTCTAGAATATTCCATTAAGACTTATAATGGACAAATTTATGCCACATACTGCCTAACTGGTATGATGACATGATAAATCATGACATTACGGTTTGATAGCTTTATAATGACAACAAGTGTTGGTATGTGTTGTGGCCTTTTGTCTCACATAAGACATAACTATTGGATCATCTCTGACATCTATAGATATAATACTCTAATATCTTAATTATCATAAACCATCATAACCATACAACATTTGGTTATAACAATACCAAAAACACTTCCGTAAAAGAAAAAAAAAATGAAAAAGAAAGTTCATTAGAATTTGGACATATCTCCTTTTCTAGTAATTGAATTGGCATAAATAAGTTCTGATAGTAAAAATGTCATTACTTTGTGAGGTATTTTTATATTCGTTAAAAGGAAAAAAATAATAACAGTTCACTTCGATACAATAGAAGGAGAAATGATAGAAAAAGAATGATACAACTATCAACAAAATTACAAAGATACATGAAGTAGACATAGGTATATGATTATTATGACACCAAAACGGAGTTTCATGATGACATTTAACTAGGATATTTATCCTATGGTTAAGAGTATTGTAAAGATAGGAATTCAGATATGAGCCTGATAAGAATAGATTAGATAATGAGCCAAAAATTAAAGAAAAATATTCTATATTTTCTTTTCTTAAATGTAGAAATTTTTACTCAGTACGTAAACCCTATTTGTTAACCCTTGTTTTTTTGGACCTGAACTCTAATTTTTTTATGTACAAAAAACAAAATCTCCCTTGTTCACGTGAGTCCTGTACTCAACAGTTTAAAAACGCCATGGCAACCATTGATTTGCAGTTGGATGGGGGGGTTGTCAAAAAGACAAGAACAATGATTGAAAAAATATTTTCATATAGTTGAATGAATATTCTAACTGAGCAGGCATCGTTTTCAGAATCTAGGTGAAAGATGGAGATTATGGAAGATAAAATACCTTTTTTATTAAAATTGATCTCGTTCGATGCATGTCGATTATAAGAAAACTTTAAAAGGAGAAGAAGCAAATGAGACATTTTCATATCATATGATCGAAACATGAATTTGAAGTATCATCTTAAAGATATTTTTGATTAATAACCCTGAATAATCACATTTCTCAAAATATAGCAATTTAAGAAAATATAGATATTTTATAATTTTCGCCTCATAACTAATCATAGACCTGTCCCCTTTTTCAAGTGTCATCATGAAACTCTGTCTGGTGTCATAATAATCATCTTTATCATATGGTGATTTCAATCTATCTTTGTCATTTTTGTTCATATTTATAACCTTTTCTTTTCTTTTTTCGTTCCATTTCTTCTTCTATTATTGATCTCCGAAGTGAACTGTTATTAATATTTTTTCTCTTTAAGGAATATGAAGTCGGGTGATAATTTCATCATCATATTATAAATTAGCTTTTTTGATCATATATAATGACTTGAATGAGCTTCAAGCTATTTTAAAAAAAGTCTCTTCAAATATGGTCAAAATGGATTCAATATGGATATCCATTTGATATATTACATCACTTATTTTTACTTTTACTCAATAAAAAAAATTTAGAGGTAGGTTGGTAGAAGTTGGGTGGAGTGGGGGTGGGGGGCGGAAAATGCCCGGGAGGAGAGATTAAACTTTTTTTTATATACAAAAACAGATATTATTTTTGAAAAAAAAGGGTGTGTTGGTGGAAGGTGAGGTGGGGTAGGGGCAGGGGGTTGCCAGAGCGGGGTAAATTTTATTTTTTATTTTTGGAAATTTTTTTTTGGGTGGTTGGTGGAAAGGTGGAGAGTTGGGTGGGTGCCCAGGGTATTGGAGAGAGGTATATGTAATGTTTTTGAACAAACAAATTTTGGTTTAATGGGTTCGCACTATTTTTGACAAATCCTATTCTAGTTGGCTGGATTATATTCCAATCATTTTTTTCCAGACCATATTCAAACCATGCAAAATCAATCTAATTCGACCGTTTGTCACCCTTATATGAAAGTACCTCACAAAATAATGACATTATTACTAGTAGATCTTACTTACGTAGATTTATTTGCTAGAAAGGAAGATATGTCCGCATTCTAATAATGAACTTTCTTTTTTTTTTCCTTCTATGAAAGTGATTTTTGTATTATTATGACTGAATGTGTTGTAGTTATGATGATTTATGGTAATGGTTATAATGATATTTGAAGGTGAAAGACTTATATTGAAAGAAGAATAGTTTTTAGACCATATCCAATCTACTTCTATTTTATAACTTTGTCTCATCTACTATTTTGGAGAGTAACATAGGAGTATAACATTTCACTTTCCGTCCATATTACTCTCTTTCTCCATATTTAGTTCACGATCCAAAATGGACTGATGGCACTCGTCTTATCCCACCTAAGACAAGTAGCCTAAAACTCAACTAGTACAATAAAAATGCGAAAACTATTACTATCACTTACATTTCCCCCAAAACTTGGTTTTCACGTGTACCGCCCTCTAAAGTGATTACAATCGATCAAAAGAAAATATAAGTCTCATATGAATATTGTTTCATCTAGAGTAAACCAATCATAAACAGATAAGGAGTGGCATGCTGAGATGACCAACACCTCCTCACAAAATCTCCAGGAATCCTCGCGAAAGAAGAGCACTATATCCACAAAGTCCGGGCTAGTACCCTACAAAATTTGTACAGCAAGGGGTGAGTACCAAACCACACGACTCAGCATAAACCTCTAACCCAAATGCTACGGGGATGAATAACGGGTACTCCTACCACCCCCGATCGAACCTCCACAACTCCAAAACCTGCATTAAAATCACCCAACCTAACAGCTCACTGTTTCAAGCAGTACTCAACAACAACACTTTAAAAAAGGTACATATCCTCAACAATCTACTTCAACTAATTACATATCCGCACTAACAAGCTCAATATTGATCAATCACAAGTTCCACAGAAAGAAATAAGAAAATCAAGCAAACGCGATATCAAGTTCACTAATGATTATATGTGCAATGCAATTGAATGCAAAATGTCACTTAATGATGCATGTCTAGACCTAGTGCTACCCCCGCTGTCTCTCAGTTCGGGACCCCATGGGGGAACACTATCTGTCCTGCATCCTGTCGCGGCGGCACGCACGACCCTCCGATAATAAGTAACCATCGCGTCGCGATACGTCCCTCGAAATACATAGTATCCATCGCGGCCGCGATCCGTCCCTCTGAATGGTACACATCCTCTTTAAGTACCCATCTTTCTCAAGGACATACACGGTCACCACAAATGCCTCAGAATAATTGGAGATGACAAGTTCACACAAATTCAATGAGGAGATGACCGATTTCCATACATCGCACAGTTCACAACCACACACAAATGAAGTTTACATCAACAATGATTCAAACAAGCCCTTCAACCCTTTCTCAACACAACAGACATAAACAATTAACACGTTGCCTTTGTTATCCCCATTCTTTTCAATCATTCAATAATCAATGTGGACAAGTCAACCCATCACCAACCCGTTACTCTCTCCCAACATAATTACCACAAGGAAATACACACATTTCAGCACTAAACCAGAGTTTAGAAATCCACTGCCTCAATAGTCGAACAATGACTCCAAAACTTGAGCCGTTCCTCCTCTTTTAGTTGACTTCCAAACCATAAAATCTATTTCAAATAAAAATAACCACGATATTAATTTCGAAACTACCAACATTCATTTTGCTATCTCTCTAGCTTCCAACCCCAAACGCATCACAATTTATAATAAAATTTCTAAATCTTTATTCAACCAATTGATCCAATCTCCAGATTTTCTGAATTTCAGTTTAGGGTTATATCTGAATTCTCCGAATACATAATTATAATGATTTTTATACTATCATACATAATGCAAACCCACTATTTAACACATAATCTCAAATATCAAAACTTGAATGCCTAATATTATAAGCAAATGAAAATAATTAAGCCGAATTAACTGCCCACACATCAATGGCGGACTACAAAACTATCTGCTGAAACCACTTATTTCAATGTTCAAATTCATATTGTCTCGTTCCACTATTAATAATCCTTTCTTGGAGTAAAATCATTGTCCAAGGATTAAGACTAATCATTTTCCAATGATTGAACCATAATACTTAATAATACACATTTATACCCCAAGTTCACAAGTTCATATAATTATATAAATTAATACACGTTTTACCTAAAAATCCTATTCCTATTACGTTTACACCAAATTTTATAGAAAGGATAAGAATAATTACCTTGATATCTCGAATAACAAATATCTTTGTTTTCTCTCCTTTTTCCTTTTCTTTTCTCCCTTTCTTTTCGTTGTCTTATCTGCGTATTTTTTTTTCACAGATCGTTTCCTTGTTTTTCTTTCTCATAGCCGTGTGCTGCTTCCATCTATTTAGGGCACTTTGTCCTTTTTGTGTTAATTTTTTTTTTTATTTTATTTTATTTATTGATTTTTTTTCATTATTCTTATGCAACAAATAATCCTTTATTAAAATCTAAAATTATGTCACTCATTCCTATAAGTCATTAAAGTTATTCAAATCTACTAAAAAGGCTAATATAATAATGCTGGTTAAAATTTCTAAAACGACTAATAGTATCATTACATTATCCACCACTAAAAATCATTTTCGTCCTAGACATAAAGTAGGAGAAGGAAGAATAACTAACACGTACAAAACCTTGAGGTATGATTTTCAAAGTCGTGTTCAATCTCTCCTAGTGATTCAATTCATCTTTAGTCACATTCCGTAATATCAACTACCAAGAACTGAAGTTTTTGAATGAAACTTCGGAGATTTAACTATCCGCCATAAACTCAACCATGAACCCATCTACACTGAAACTCCACTGGAACATAAACACAATCAGCACACCAACAAATCTTTTCTCACATAACACGGATAACTTTCCTGAATCCATACCCACTACAATCTAAAGTTAAACACTAGATCAACGATCACATACCCTATGACACAAAGACCATCATAGACCTTATCAAGATTCCCTTGTCCACATCTAATCTTTCATGAGCTTAAACTATGAAATCTATCTTTAGCCATCGAATACTCATCAAGGGATCATCAAACATATCTAATCCAATGAGAACAAGATCAAGTAAAGGCACCACCCTACAAATGGTACATGCTAGGATTCATAACCTTTTACAAACAACGTCGGTAAACATAACTATTCATGAAAGCTCGTTTTAAGTTACCCATAACAGGTTGTGCCATATAAAAATAGTGATATATTTCTAATTTTTTTCAAACAACACCAAATATGTCCCCCCCCATAAAAAAAAAAAAAACCGCAGTGAAAAGTCTAACAAGGATCCTACCTTCAAGAAGACATATGATGATCGGTACACTCGATCCCACCACTAGGTATTCACCCCTAATATGTAAAAAAAACTGGGCATATGCAATGAATCATACTCAAATCATGTCCGAAACGTAAGTAGGTGGTCAACTTAAGAATATGACCAATCAAGGTTGAAATAACACTAGATATCTTTCTCCATACTTTCTCATATCACTATTTTCATTCACTGACTAATAGCCCTCACTTTATTTATTTATTTATTAATTTTTTTTTTCACCCAAATCAACCGTCTGATCTCCATTAAAATTTTAACACATGCTGTATTGCCAAAACCCTGTATACTTCTCACAGTACTCCCATCAACGCCACCACTATTTAATATTAACAAATATCATAACCATACCACCATTTACCTTACTTTCACACCTTCATTACGTATACTTCTCGCTTAGGCAAGCACATTGTATCGCCAGAGACTTTGAATCCATGGTTTCTTATCTTCCAGTAATCGTCCCATAATAGATATAAGTCACACCCAGACCGATAACACTAATTTCAATCTATTTCTCCTTTAGTGGTAAAATAAGTAAGTCACACTTAATTCAACTTCACCTAAACTTTCACATACATTTTCACCACCATTTGTAACCATCATTTACCTCATTTGCTAATCGAATAACCCTTGATCACTTCCAATCATTTATGTATACTAGAATCTCAAAATCTTTTACTCACCAGTCAAAATGCCTATGTAAAATATCCTAATATCTATATCATCCCATCAACAAATTAGATTCAATCAATCCCCCTCAAAATTCTAATTAAACCATCTAGCTCGACATATAACCACATATAATCTTTATCCCACATCATACTAGTCCCCCAAACAAACTCAAATCTTTAGAAAAGTGGATGATAATTTTCAGTAAGTCTGTACTACTTCATATCTCCATTCATATGTAACTCTAATTAAAAATTATAAATTCTTCAACTACAAATCAAGGGCTTATACAAGAGGTCTTTATCCTTCACTTTTCTTACTTCTCTCATGACGAAATTTTAAATACCTTGAAACTCTTTAATACACCAAAATTCTTCCTTCTTTTTTTTTTTTTTGCTTATTCACTTACAAGTCCTTATTTCTTTGTCCCGACAACCCATACATTTTTACCTTTTCCTTTAAACCATAACTAAGTGAAACTCCCCTTGGTATTAACAATCAAATGTAACCAAATTTTACTACTTGAAATTTTCTAAGTCCTTCCAACTGCTTCATACTCCAATGGCGATTGTTTATTTCTCAACCTTAACCAATTCATACATTGACAAAACACACTAACACAAACCTAAACTCATCATGAAACTTCAATTTGAATCCAGTCTGTAACTCATATCCATCACTATTAGAAGCTCATACCTTTAAGAATTTTATGAATTCCACGTATCTTAGTTTATCAATTGATCGCCTCTCCATTGATCTATCATATCTTTCGCTAAAAATTTTAATCATACGCATTACGAATTCAAACCACAAATAAACTTTCATCAACTCGTTGACGTTTATACCCTCATTTCTCAAATCTTATCAATTTTTTTTTTGGACCAATCTTGATACATTTCTGTGACCCTATTACCATGCCATGTAAACGGATGAAATCATGTGTCTCGAAATATCAATTCACTCACCCCTGTGAATATACCTCTTAGCCCTTGCAATCTTATCCCATTGCAATCAAATAAATATTTGTTTCTCTCACCATCTTTCGGAAGGCTACCCTATATCAGCTATTTATGTAATTAAAATTATTTTTTTCATTATGACTCTATACGCTCCTTTCAATTCTATTCGGTAGTGTTTCAACACCTCCTATAACTTCACTTGCACCAGGCTACTCCACCAACTATAGCAACCATAACATAATATACTCGCAAGTTGTCATTCTATACAAAAATCCCTTTAACACAAACTAGCTTGTCATAATAGCCATCCCAATCCAATTCATCACAACTCTTACTATCATTATGCTCGTTTAGCCCTTGCCATCACCATTAAGTCAATCTTTGTTCATTGCCCATGACATCTCAAAACCAACTTTACCAATAAAATTCACTAGACTAACCCCAATATCTATGCACGTTTTGGTAAGATTTTCAATTCCCTTCGCACAAGTAACTCTTCTGGGACTCTCATTTACCATAAGCTTGCCATTATGGGATCTATCAATTTCTTGGACCTTAATGAAATTAATTGATCCCGTCTAGAACCCTCTAGATACACTTCTCAACTCAACACATTAATATCGTACTGAAGATCCCCCACTAATTCTTCCTTAATAAATTACGCTTAGCTCACACTCCGAGTCACAACTATTTGGTTTATCTAAAAACCTTGAATTCACACACCAAATCTAATTATTTGAACATATTAGCACTAATAACTCTCTAGTATTTCTTTTCACACTACATCACATTCAATTTGATATACCACGAGTGCCATGTTTTGTGAAGTCTGTTAAATCCACCACTAAAACACATCATCGTAGCTATAATATCGTATCAAATAGCTCATACCTATATTATGACACTACTTTGCTAACTGTGTTTTTCTCAATTTACATTTTTCATTATCTGCCAAATCATTTTAAATTCGTCCACTTTCAATATCGACCTACATTCTTTCATGAATTATAATCACGTTTTTTTTTTTTTTTTCACCTAGTATAGGTCTACATCAAACAATACCACAATGCCAATGATTCACAAGGAACTACAACACACGTCATCATATAAGTATAGCTAAATGGAGTGAAGCTGCTAGAATAAAATGGGACCAAGTACCAAATGAATCCCCAGAAGTGAAGATATTTTCTCGAAGCCACTACACAACCTCTCGAGATGAGTTACCAGACGTCTCCGACGGATCATCGAGACTCATTTAACTCGACTTGTACACACGTGAGACCTATGAAACCTGGGGCTCTGATACCCATTTTGTCACGACCCAAAAATGGACGTGATGGCACTTCGTCTTATCCCACCAAGACAATAAAGCCCTAAAAACTCAACTATTACAATAAAAATGCGAAAAATTTACTTATCAACTTACATATACCCCACCCCGTTGGTTGTCACGTGTACAAGCCTCTAAAGTATTACAATCGGATCAAAAGAAAATAATAATCCAGATGATTTGTTTCTAAGTAGAACAAAATCAGAAACAAGAGTAAGGAGGGATGCTTAGATTACCACCCTACCTCACAAATCTCCAGGAAGCTCGGAAAAGAGGAATATAATCATAAATTCCGGGCTTAGTAACCTACAAAAATTTGTATAAGCAAGGGGTGGTACCAAACCACACGGTACTCACAATAACCCTCTAAACACAAGCTAATGGGAATGAAATACGTGTACGGCCCTACCACACCCCCGATCGACCTCCACAACGACAACCGTGCATTAAATAACCCAACCTACAGCTCACAGTTTAGCATAGCACGTATCTCACCAACACACTTCACAAAGTACATATCCTCACAACAATACTTCAACGAATTAACATATCCGCAATAACAAGCCAATATTGATCAATCACAGTTCCACAGAAAGACCATAAGAAAAATAGCAAAACGCGATATCAGTTCACTAATGAATTAGTATGTGCAATGCAATGGAATGCAATGTCAACTATAATGATTTGTCTGACCTATTGATACACACCCCGACTGTCTCTCAGTCCGGGACCCATGGGGTGCTAACGTGTTTGTTCTCAATTTACCTGTTCATTTATCGTGACAATCAGTTTAATTCGTCCACTGTCAATTATCGAACCTAGCTCAGTTGTTTTCTGTTGTATGCTGGAGTTTTTTCTTGTTAGATTACCCTTACCGTTTTTTCGTATCTCGTTTTAGTCTTCGGTTCCTCACCATCCGTCTGGGAGACCTGGGCAGACGAGGGCGTCGGTGGAGGATCTGCACAGTGCACGATACCACAACATCGCACAAGTGATTCTCATGGAGAGCAAAGGATGTGCGGCACGCGATCAGAATCACAAATGGGGAGAGAACACACAGTGTACCCCGACGAGCCCCCAAAGACAGCAGCCGCCCAGGACGAAGGGAAAAGAGGAGAGCAACACGAGAGAGCCCGAAAGTGAGCATGTCAGCACAAAGCGGAGCGACAAGGAGGCGGTAAGAGATGAAGGAGAGACAGAGACCCGGGGGAGAGAAGTGACCGAACCCAGCAGGGGTTGTTTTAGGCCACCACTGAAAAGTCGGCACACGCCCCCATCTGTGTGTGTGCGTACTGATCACCGAGGAACTCTTTTTATGTTGTGAGGAGAAACGGAAAGAGGGATAGGCCCCACCCGTTGATTTCGAGAAGAAAGGCCTAAAATAACGTTGTAAAATAATTGAAGGTCACACTTAATGTCAACTTCACCTAATAACTTTCACATCCTATTTTCAACCACCATTTACCATCTTTACCTCCTGCGATAACTGAATAAACCCTTGATCATCAATATTTATGTATACTATAAGCTCAAAATCTTTACTCACCATCAAAAATGCATATGTAAAATATATAAAGTCTATATCATGCCCATCAACAAATAGATTCAAATCCCCCTCAACATTCTACTTAACCATATAGCTCGACAGAACCAATATAATCTTTACACACAATCATTAATAGTCACCCAAACAAACTCACTTCTTTAGAAACGTGATTATTATTTCTGTTAGTACGTCTGTACTCTTCATTATCTCACAGTCATATGTTAAATCCTAATTAAAAATTATAAATTCTTCAACAACAAATCAAGGGCTATACAAGAGGTCTTTATTCACTCACTTTTTCTTACATTCTTCTCATGACAGAAATTTTAAATTACCTTGAAATCTTTAATAACCCTAAACTTCTTCTTCTTTTTTTTTTTTTTGGCTTATCACTTACAAGTCTATTCGTTGTCCAAACAACCCATGACAATTTGTACCATGTCCTTGAAACCATAGACATTATGTGGAAACCTCCCCTTGGTATTAACAATCAAAGTAACCCAAATTTACTACTTGCAATTTTTAAGTCCTTCAAATGCTTCATACTCACTGCGATGGTTATTTCTCCACCTTACCCAATTTCAGACATTGAACAAAACACACTTAACCAAAACATAAACTCATCATGAAAACTTCAATTTTGAAGCCAGGGAGTGTAAACTCCAATATCCATCACTATTTAGCTCCGACCTTTAAGATTTAGAATTCACGTATCTTAGTGTTATCATTGATCGCCTTCCAGTGAGTCCTTTAGCAATCTTTCGCTAAAATGTAATCATACTCAATTACGAAAATTCAAAAGCCACAAATAAAGTAACACTTATCATCACAACTCAAAGTTGAACGTTTATACACCATTCTTCAAATTCTTATTCAATTTTTTTTTGGACCAATCTTGATAAATATGTGACCACTATTTACCATGACCAATGTAAAACGGATGAAATCATGTGTCGCAACAATCCAATTCTCAACCCATGTGAATCTTACCTCTTGTAGCCCTGGCAAATTTTAGCCCTTGCAATCAAATAAAATATTTCTTACTCTCAAATCTTTCGCAAAGGCTCGACTACATATCAAGCTACTAGATTTATGTATTATTATTTTTATTTCATTATGACCTCTAGTGCTACCGTAGATTATCTATGTAGAGGAAGTATGTGAGTTTCAAACATGGCGCTCCTATAAGGATCTCACTTGGGCAAACAGGCTTACTCGCACCCAAACTATAAGCAAACATAAAATAATTATACTCGCAAGTTGTCATACTTATACAAAAATCCATTTAACAAACTATCTTTGTCATATAGCTCATTCCAATCTCATTGAATCACAAACTCTACTACATTTGCCGTTTAGCCCTTGCCATCACCATAAGTAATCCTTTGTCATTGCCATGACATCTCAAAACCAACTTACCAATTAAAATCACTAGACTTAACCCAATATCGTATGAACTTTTTTGGTAAGATTTTACAATCCTTCGCACAAGTATACTCTCTGGGACGTCATTTACCCATAC
Organism: Solanum habrochaites; assembly: GCA_027704765.1. Classification (NCBI taxonomy): domain Eukaryota; kingdom Viridiplantae; phylum Streptophyta; class Magnoliopsida; order Solanales; family Solanaceae; genus Solanum; species Solanum habrochaites. Next base: position 70,450,417 of record JAKWJA010002497.1, on the reverse strand, counting down.
GGCTTTCCATTATGGTATCTATCAATTTCCTTGGACCTAAGATGAAATAATTGACCTCGTTTTAGAACCCTCTAGATACACTTTCTCAAACTCAAAACACATTAATATCGTACTGCAAATCCACATAAATGCTGGCTATTCCAAAGTACGCTTAGCTCAAACATCCGAGTAAAACAAACTCGTTGTTTATCAAAACCTTGAATTCAAGACCACGCATATGACAAGTGTCTAATAAATGTTATATTGAGACTATGAATGGGAAGGACGCTACATAAACTCTCTAGGGGTGTTATTATTCACACTTAACAATCAACATATCAATTTTTGGAAGATATAGCCACCTAGGCATGTTGTGAAACAATGTCTCGTTAAATCCACCACTAAAACACATCATACGTATCTAGAAGATAGTATCAAAAATAGCTCATACATATTATGACCAACTTGTACTGTGGTTTTCTCAAGTGACATTGTTCATTAATCTGCAATTTTTAATTGGTCCACTTTACTAGCGAAACACATTCTTTTCATAAGTATAGTCACGTTCCAATTAGTATTAGGTAGAACCATCAAACCAATACACGGACATGCCATGATTCACAAAAGGAAACTACACACAGGAGTCATCTATAAATGGAGCGAAGGAGTGAAGCGATAAGAATCAAAATGGACCAAGTACGCACAATAGAATCCAAGAAAAAGGTGAAGATATTTCCTAAAGCCACTACACATCTGAAGATAGGTACAGACGTTATCCGTACTGATAATAGAGACTCTATTTAGACTCGACGTGTTACACACGGAGACATATGAACCTGGGGCTCTGATTACCATTTTGTCACGACCCAAAAATAGGACGTGATGGCACTTCGGGTCTTATCCCACCAAGGACAAGTAAGACTTAAAAACTCAAATATTACAATAAAAATGCGAAAAAATAATATCAACTTAACATTTGAACCCAAACCTGGTTGTCAGTTACAAGCCTCTAAAGTATTTACCATGGTCAAAAAGAAAAATATAAGTCTCATATGATATTTTTCTAGAGTAGAACAAAATTCATAAACAAGAGTAAGGAGGGATGCTGAGATGACCAACAAACACCTCACAAAATCTCCAGGAAGCCTTCGGAAAAGCAAGAGAAGGTGAGCTATCAGAAAAGATCCGGGCTGACAGCTAACCCTATCAAAAATTCTGTAGAAAGCAAGGGGTGAGTACCAAACCACACCGGGTGTACATCAGCATAGGAAACCCTTAAACACACAGCTTACAGGGGGATGACAATAGCGAGAGTACTCCTACCACCCACGATCGAACCTCCACAACTACAACCGCAATTGTAAAAATCAAACCCAATATCCTGTAAAAGCTAGGCCAGGTTCATAGCACGTATCTGGTAGTCAACAACACACCTTTAACACCAAAGTACATATCACTCAACAACAAGTTACGTTGCAAGAAATACCTATCCGCATTAACAAGCTCAATATTGAGCACCTCACAAGTTCCACAGAAAGACAAAGACAAGAATCAGCAAAACGCGATATCAAGTTCACTAATGATGTTGCTTATAGTGGCAATGCAATGGAATGCAATTGGTCAACTATCAATGATGCATGTCTGACCTGTAGTGATTACAACCGCTGTCTCTCAGGTCCGGGACCCATGGGGGACATATCGGGTCCATGCATCTGTGCGCGGCGGGAACGGGAGGCGAGGGGAAGGACTTGCACCCCGCGATAATAGTACCGATCGCAGGCGGACGGGATAAGTCCCTCGAATATAGTATCCATCGCGGGCGCGATACGTCCCGCGAAATGGTACTACTCTTAACAGTTTAACCATTTCTGTTCCTCAATGACACCAATTTAAAAAAACTTGTCACAAAAAAATGGCCTCAGACAATTCCGGAGAATGGATGGGCAACAAGTTCACAGTAATATTAGACATAGAGGAGAGGGTATAAGGGATGAGCCGGAGTTTTCATTAACCATCGCACAGTTCACACCACAACAAACACGAATGATTTGTAAATTCAACCACTGATTCAACAAGCCTTCAAACCCATTTCTCAAACACAACAGACTAACAATTAATCACGGTTGCCTTTTGGTATCCCCATTCTTTTCATCATTAGAATTAATCAATGTGGACAAGTCAACCCATCACCATCCCGGTTACTCCCAAACAGGTATACAAAAGGAAATACCACACATTCATACCACTTAACAGAGTTTATAAATCAACTTGACCTCAAATAAGTCGAACAATGACTTCCAAAAATTTAGCCTCCTCTTTTAGTTGACTTCCAAACCAATAAAATTCTATTCAAATAAAAACCACGATATGATTTCGAAACTAACAACATTCATTTTGCTATTATCTCTAGCTTCCACCCAAAATCATCACAATTATAATAAAATTCTAAAAATTTATTCCAAAACCACTTGATCAAAGTTCGATATATTTGTCTGAATGTCAAGTTTAGGCGTGTATAGATCGATGAATTCTCCGAATCTAGACTGCATCAATATGGATGACATGGTATTTTTAGTAGTGAGTAATAATGCACCCAACAGTTATGATTAAGACACACATAGTGTAGTCCACAATAATGTACAAAAAACTTGAAATCCTAATATGATAATCAATGAAAAATACTTAAAGCCGAAAATACCTGACACACACATCAAGCGGCCTACAAAAACGTATGAAGGTGCTGAAACACACACGACGTTATTGGTTCAAGATGTTCAAATTCACCATAGAGTTTGTCTCGTTCCACTATAATAAAAGCCGTAATGTCCTTGGATGTAAATGCATTGTCCACATAGTAGATTAGGACGTAATCAGTTGCGTCCATGATGAAACGCCAACTAAATGGACTTATACACATTTCTATGGACCCACGTCACAGAAGTGTCAAGATATATTAGGATGTGTAAAATATCGGACCACGTTTTCTAAACACCTAAAGAATAATATATTACCCTATGTTATAACTAAAAATTTTATAGAACAAGGAAGTAAGACTAATTAGCACTTCTTGGGAAAGTCGTTCGAGATCAAAGCAGAAGATGCGTTGTTTTCCCTCCTTTTTCCTTGTTCTTTGGTCTCGCTGTTTCACATATTTGCTTGTGTCTGTAGCTCTGACGTATTTTTTTTTTCACAGATCGTTCTTGGTTTCTTTATCATAGCCATGTGCGGCTTTAATTCATGTTAGGGCACTTTGCCTTTTTTTTAATTATTTTTTTATTTTATTTTATTTATTTGATTTTTTTTCATTATTCTTAGCCAACAAAAATAATCCTTATTAAATTAAAAATTATGGAACTCATTCTTATAAGTAATATAAGTATTTACAAAAATCTACTAAAAAAAGGTTAAGATAATAATACTGGTTAAAAATTTCTAAAAAGACTAAGAGGATATTACATTTAGAGAGTTGAATAGTGGTTCTTCGAATTTGGAGAACTATTATTCCACGTTTTTTCCATATTTTATTATTATTTCTATTATTATCTAATTAACATATTATTTTACATATAATTTCATTAATTAAATATCTAATATTCATAATTCCTTTTAAATATAAATGAGTATAGTATTTTTAAAAATATATATTATTTAACATATAGTACTTTCTTTCGAATTAATAGTATTTATTTTTTTCTTATGTTCATCAACAATATAATTTGATTTTATTATTAATTTTCACTATAAAAAATATACAAAATTAAAATAATAAGGTGAAAAATTTAATTTAAAAATACAATACATCATGATAATTTAAATGCAAGATAACAATACAATACAATACAATACATAATATAATAATTTAAAACGAGATAAATTACAATATATACATACCATAATATTTAATTAATCACAAGAATTATTTAGTAATCTGATAGGTCGTTTTTAGATTTAGCACTATTCGAAAAAGAAAAATAGGATATGATCCAGAGAATTGTTGCGATTGTGATTGTCGATAGACGAATAGAATTAGGATATGATGCCCAAAATTGTTGTCGATTGTGGTTATGTTATTTAGAAATTCAGAATAAAATATAATTTTATATTAAATAAAAAAATTTAGATCACATGAAAATTATATAAAATAATTATTTGGGAAAAAGAAAGAAGAATTTATATTATGAAATAAGAAAATAAGAACGAAATAATAATAATAATAATAATATTGAGGAGAGAAAAATATTTTTCTTTTTAAAGAGTAAAATAGAGAATTAGACAGGAGTTGGTTGTTTAAAAAAATAAAAGACTATATATTTGGAGGGTAAAATAGACTTTAAGATTGGAGAGGCTCTAAATAGAATATTCTAGAAATATATAGAGAAATTTTTTAATACCATAAATTTACATGGAAAGTCATCAGAACATTTTAGTTGTGTAGAGTATTCTAGAATGAGAACTTATAGATAAATATATAAGACTCGCCATAAAAAAGTATTATTTATAAATTAGCCCTAAATTAGTTGTATAAATAGAGAGACAATTATTTATAAATAATCAGAAAAAGAATCAAAGTCATCTTCCACAAAAAACAATCGGCACATATTTCACATGTCCAAACCATCTCAGGGTCAAACTTGCCTCAGTAAAGAAATTTAAAGTTGCAAAGAGTATATAGAACACAAAACACTACTTTTTTTGAAGGGGTGGTGACTCTATTGAAATATCAAAGAAAAAACCAGAAATTAGGTTGAAAGTTTGAACCCATATAGGTGAACCTATGTAGTGGTAGATGTATTCACAGCAACAAGCTAAAAGGTCCATTCAAAGTTGTTTACACAGCCAAAAGAGAAAGAATACTTAAATATTAATACTAGATTACTTAATGAATTAAAATTAGATCTATCTTCAAAATATCTTTCATTTCTTTCCTTCCATACTGACCACCATATACATGATGATATTAGCGTAATTCCACCACTTCTTTTGAGTTACGGAATATGCACTCGAAGGGAGGAGGGACGTAGGAGGGAGATAGAGAAAAATGGTTGTTATATATAACTTATAACCTAAGCTTTGTTTTACTTGTATTTGTTGCTCAAGCCACTTTGAGCTGATTGAACAAAACCAATTGCTGCACAAGATTGATTTATGTTGTTATATATATTGCTCTCTAACATTTGCATTAATTTGCTTCTTATTAGGAGCTTTGGAGCATCATACACTTGAAGAAAGTGGAAATTGAAGCATAATTGAAAAGATGTCAGCAGATTATATATATGAAGCCTCTTTTCAAGAATTCACTTTTACTTTGGTACTTTCGATCAAACTCTATCTAGGAACAAAACTATTACCGTTTGTTTGAGAGGTTTCGAACGAATCCAATTTAAAACTAAAAAAAAATTTTGTTAGTTAAAAAATTTTTTTAGTTATATTAGAAAACATGAAAAACTATACAGAATACTGGTACAAATGCGAAACATGGAACCAATTTTTTCTCTTTTTTTATCTATGTGATTCTTCTTTTTTTGATAATAACTGCGAAAATATTACCACTGAGACAACAACGAGACTGTGATTTGTTTGATCAGATACATTACCCTTCGTTTTAACTTTAGTCCATTTTATATATAATATTATCTAAGGTTAACATTAGGTGCAAAATATTTCAGGCAATCAAAAGCATATATGTCTAGGAGAGCAGGGGACAGTTTTATAGAAAACGCAAGATGAAAAATACAAAAAAATTAGAAAAGAAAAAAAACGTAGCTCTAAAGTATCAATTAATTATGCTTGAAATTAATAGTATTTATGAAAATATAAGTTGTTAGATTATATTTTTGTCCACATATCGAACACAAGAAAATAGACAAACTTAATTATTATTTCAAAATATCATTTTTAAACAAAACATTTTACATGAGATTAAAACATTATTCAATCACGTAACTACCCAAGCTATCTAGGTATTTCTGATTCTATTTAATCTCTAAAACATATTAGTTCTATATTTTTATTTATAATATCATATTAAATTTTGTGCTTCGGTATTTAAAATGTCATTATTGTTTACAGGTCATTTACACGTATATACTAATCGTATATATGAGATATAAACACGTATATACATGAATTATAAACTAAGGGATGCTAGAGTAATTCTTTAATAATATTAAGCCCAAAAGATTAAACTTTTAAAATCTATTTTTTATGTAATAACACATAACTTTGTTTCATAAATTATTATTTTTAATTCCCGTCTATTAATCTATATAAGTATCACCCTCATCAATCAATAGAAAATAAGTTTACTGAGATAAAAAATGTACTAGTAATTTCTGGAATGTAACAACCACGTTGCGGTGTGATAGAACTGGCCACGGGGAAAAATTGGGGGGGGAAAACCTGGGTCTTAGGGTGGTATTTTTTGGCCAACCTTGTCAAATAGCGGAGATAAATCAGAGTCTCGGGCTACGGAAATATCCGGTAGATATGGATGGGAGTAAATATAAATTTGAGTGCCTAATCGGTTAGGTTACTCGTTAGAAACTCGTACGATTTCACGGAATCGAATGAATTTGAATAAGTAGATTTGCGGAATCGCTCTTAAGCGTTAAGGTAATTTTCTAAGCGTAATGGTTTAAGTGTTGTTGTAAAAATGGGAATTGAATTTCTCTAAAAAAAAGGTTTTCTTACTTTTGGCCGTTGTAGCGGGATTTGTGCTGCCTAAAACTGACGATCGTATTGTAGAGACGCAAGAGGAATTGGATTATTAGATTTTGTGATTATCAAAAGCGAGAGTTCAGTGTTTTCAAAAGCGTGCAACGGGATGGGTGCCGCTTACACTGGATGGTGATGCTCAGTATCAGGACATCGCAATAAAGTCGTAAATAGAACCTCTAAAAAACGATCTTTTTTACTCCCCAATTTTTTTGATTTTTTTGACTTTTAGAGAGCGAAAGAACGACCTTGGGCTATTCCAACTCTTTTTCCACCATTCATGAAAGCTAAGGTAACTTTTACAAAAAACAACTCCCTTTTAATAACATCCCCGAGATTCACTTTTCGATCCGTAGAATGTAAATGAATGAATATTGATGGGAACGGGTTCCTTGAGAAATTTAATGGTGTAAGTACCCCGATGTAGAATTGTGATCATGAGTTTGATCTATGGTTGATCATCTAATTATTAGTACTCAGGATAAATTAGCGCTTGTTTGTTATTCCCCTGTAATTGGGTTAGTTTTTTGTAGATCACTGAACAACTTAATCAATCCGAAGAGGAAAGGACAAATGGTTCTTAGTTTCAAGCTTATTTCAAGGTATCGGTGATAGTTCGGATTAATGATTGTGTGATGTATGCATGTTTCTTGCTACTTATGAAATTAATTTTTTAGTTAGGCTTCTGTGTTTTTTTTTTCTCTTTTGGAGGGTGAGGGGGGGGGGGGGGGGTTGGTGGAGGGTACGGGTAGGGATGGGGGATTGGAACCTTTGATACTGTTGTTTTTGTTGGGTTGTTTCAGGTAAAGTAGTTACTCCCGTCGATGTCTACTATTTTTATTTGATGTGAAACGTTTTTAAAACCAATTCGATCTCTCAACACAATTTTGAACAGTGGCCTTAGGGGCCTTATCTTCATTGGAAATTTCGTGTACCTACATACACCTTTTGTTATCATAGCAAAGGAAGTGAACGCGATTCAAATTTTAAGGTTGTCTCCGCCTAGAAAAAAGAAGTTTCTAAAATGATGTGAAATTTGTACAAAGTATCAATTAACCTCCACACTATTTGTTAGGGTATGATGTTTTCCTCTGTATTCTTCCACAACCAATATGGTAGTACCATTTATATTGGTTCTTGTATCCCTATTGTTGTTGTAATTACTAGTCTTGTTAAGATGTTTTGTCATTTTTTATTTTTGATGATTTCATCATTTTTTTTATTATTATTTTCTTCTTTATAAGTCATTTTCGCAAAAAAATAAATATTACTATACTAGGTAATAATATAAGTGTAAAATATCTATTTTATCCTTAATAAAATGATTTACAACCACAAAAATTTCTATCATGCATTTTTAACCACAAATTTTAAGTGTCTTCCTTTCTTTCTTAAATTTATATCGAGTCCAATAACCTCACATAAAATTCACGCCGAGTCAAACTACCTCATATAAAATGGGATGGAGGAAATAAAAATTAGAAAGAGAAATTAAGAAAAAAATCATTTCAATAAAAAAGAATGTGGGGTTCAATGTTAACTAAATAAATAAATTTATTGCTAAAAATAAAATGGTGGGCTCCGTAAAAATACCATTAAAAATCTTAGTTTAGTGAAAATAAGCCATTTTGAATATATCCGAATATTTATGTATTGTTATTGGATAGGGATGAAACATGGAACGATTGCATCTAATTCACCTTTAAAAAAAGATCACTCAACAAAAATTTTAAGCGCGGATAAAATACTTTTTGTTTGTGTGTGTTTTAAGCCGCGGCCATCTTTACGTTTTTCGTTCATTTTAATTACTTTGGCAGTGTAAATTGCGTCATTACTTTGCTAGCATTCATTACTATTGGGACTTAGTAATTCTCATTTATATGAAAATAAAATCTATGTATAGCAAAAAGGAAAAAATTAAATTAATAAAGAAAGAATGTCATGGCAATATATGGTTTTCATTTAAAAAGGGAATCAAACATGTACTTATTTACCAATAAACAATCCACTTATTTTTATAAGTATTTACACAAAAATTATATGATTCCTTCGATATAAGTAGCTCCGCCCCTGAATAGGAGGTTTTGATTGAAGTAAAGAGAACTCTTAAAAAGAGGTTTGAATATCTAAATCTACTAACATCTATCCCCAATGCTTCCTATTGGCTTCTTCAAGTGTAGCTCCGATCCAAAGCTCCAAAATATAAAAAAAAATGGTAATGTTAGAGAACAATATATACAACATAAATCAATATTGCATAATTTCAGAGTTGTTTCTATTCTCTATCCTCCTTAAAACAACAGCTACCCAACCACCCACCACCACCGCCTCACCACTGCCAACACAAAAGATTTCAATTCCAACGTTTATAACTAATAATGGCCAGAAAAGTCATTTACAACAAAGAGATAGTGGAGAATTAAATTAAAAGAATTGTGGAAGCTAATTAATATGATCATGGATATGGTGGAGGCTGAAGAAAAAAATGAAGATAGTTTGAAGAGTAGATTTAATATTAATTTTATTACCACAAAAGGTAATAAGAAATTGTTTAGAATCTTTTTTATTTTTTTGTATAATCGACTAGAATAGCAATGCAAAATATTAGGGGAGCTTGCACTTTGATCTACAATCTTCTAAAAAAAATGAAAAGTTAGTTATTCAAAAAAGAATAAGATACTAACCTATTCTATTTTACTTAACAATTAGACTGGATCTTCATCTCGAACATCAACTATTTCTTTCCATCATCTAACCATATTGGTATAATGTATGAGATGTCAACTATTCTATTGAATCTTAAATCGTCTCTCGTTTGTGTAATTTGACTTTGGCACTAGTTATTAATTTTATAATGCTATGATCTTTTCAGTTACGCAGTGGAGAGAGTGCGGGTGCTGATTAAGAAAATAGAACAGGGGGGTGGGGTTTATGTGTGGACTGGCGTGGGTCAGGGGGGGTCTGTTCTGAGGGGTTGGGTTTCCTAGTTGCCATTATGATTGAAAAACAAAATTTTGGGAGTGAAAATTTAAATTTAAAGGAACAAAAAATTCGAAGTGGATGTCTTAAAGAATTTTTATACTACTACTCTGTAAATACTAATAGTTTGTTAAAAAGCAAACTCCGAACCTGCTTCAAAAAGATAAGGAACCAGTAAAGCCATCATCTTTTTTTCGTTCCCGGACGCCTCACACCTCATCAGTACCTGTCTAGCTCTAGAGGCATATTACCCAAACAGATTGTAGTCTTGCTTGTCAATTTACAAATGGTTGCTCTCAATTTATACTACTATTTTGTTAGTAAATAAATAATAATTGTTTGTTTGAGCCCTTATATTACAAATAAGTCCAATTCTAGAATAACTCCCTACAAAACGAGGGAAATTCTAATTGTTTTTTTTTCATGTAAATCCATGAAAATCATAAGATCCTTCAAAGATTTCTTTCTCCATATATTTCTAGAGTATTCTACTAAGGACTATATATTCTTGTTTCACCATTAGTCTTCCCTATGGACAAGATATAAATATAACTGTTAATGAGTCTTACGTATTATTTACAAATCAGTCTGCACTCTAGAATATCTACACACCTACAATATTCTAAGGCCTGTACATTATCCATAGGTCTGTTACATGTAAATCCTAAAATTCTAGATCCTTGTAATGATTTCCCTCCATATATTTCTAGACTATCCATTAATGAACTGTTTTCTTTCCATGTAAGTCTTTCTGTGGACCTATATAAATAATTACTTTTATATAAGTCCCTATATATTTACCAATAAGTCTCATTCTAAATATTCTACGCAACTAGAATATTCTAAGGCATTTTCATGCAAATAGAAGGAATTTCTAATATCTTCAAAAATAATTTCCATATATTGCTAGAATATTCCACTAAAAACTGTTTTTCTTTCATGTAACTCTCCAACGGGGACAATCTAGAAATAATAATTATTATATGAGTCCTACCAATTTACAAAATAAGTCCTATTCTATAATAATCTATTAACTAGAAATATTCTAAAAGTAAGGCCTTTTCAGGCAATAATAGAATTTTTTTAAGATCTTTCAAGAAAGAGTTCTCTATTATTTCTAGGACATTCCACTAGAATTGTTCTTCTTTTCAATATAGTTCTTGCCATATGGACAATGATAATAAATAAGAGATTGGTTATATGAGTCCCTACATTTTATAATAGTCTCAATTTCTAGAATACTCTACCCAACTAATACTTTAGGCCTTTCATGTAATAGATGAAATTCTACGATCTTCAAAATTTCTCCATATATTTCTCTAGAATATACTCCCTAAGGACTATTCTTCTATCAATGTTAAGTCTTTTCATATGGTCAAAATAAATAACAACTGTTCTTCGAGTCTTTACATGTTTACAAATAATTCTCCATTCTAGAATCCTCTACATCCTAAAATATTCGATTGGAGAATTTTTCTTTATTCCATGAAATTCTAAGATCTTCCCAAAGATGTTCTCATATATTTTTAGAATATTTCTGTTAAAGCTTATTACGGACGAAATTTTTATGTCATACAAACTCTATTGGTATGATGCATGACGAAATCATGGACATAGTTGCTAGGTTTTGTTGAAAATTAAAAAATCTTCTTTATGTTTGGACTTTATAGTGACCATGTTGGTAGTGTTGTGGCCTTTTGGTCTCACCTAACCAATTGGATCATCTTTGGCATCTCCTAGAATAAATAATATTTTAATTACCGTAAAGCCACATAACTATACCCCATTTGGTCTAACATACAAAGAACACTTCATAAAAGGAAAAAAATTCATGAGAATTTGTATTATTTCATGTTCAAGGTACTTAAATGTAGCGACGTAATTTTGAATAGTAACAACAATGTCATTGATTTTGTGAGGTACTTGGATTCCTTCAAGAAAAACTTTAATAACAGTTTACTTCAATACAATAAAGGAGAAATGGAAGAAAAAGAATGGTATTATAAATAAAATTACAAAGATACATGAAGTTTCATGATTATTCTGAATCGGAAGGAGTTTTCATAAGACAACTTGAAATAGAGTATTGGTCCTTATGGTTAAGTGTTTAAAGATAGGATGTGAGAGAATAAATAAGAATATAGAATTGCGTTGCAGTTGACTTATCTGAAATAAGAACGACGACATGAAATAACAAACTACTAATAATAATAGAAAATTGAGTTGAACTCCCTGAAAAATAGAAAACTCTATATTTGAAAAATAAAATAGAGTTCAAGGTTGAAGATACCTAATGAATTTCTAGAAATGGGTATGAAAGCAAATCTTTGAAAGACAGAAAATTTCATAGTTTTTAGATGAAAGTCCTTAGAATAATTCTAGTTGAGCTGTAGAGTTTCTAGAATAGGCTTATTCTTCAATCCATAAGGACTCCATAACAATTATCATTTATTACATTAGCCCCTAATTAGTGTTATAAATAGAGCGACAACTTTGTAAATTAACCACCAATACAATCATCTCTACAAAAAGCCCTTATAACTCTCTATCTATTCCTACTGCCTTCCTACTTCCTGCTTCCTCCCAAACTGTAAACCCCAGGATGATTTCTACCATGAAACTCATCAGATTCCAGATCTGGTATAGTTTGGCTGATCATGGATCATTCCAATTATCACTCAACTATTGTGTTCGAATCTCCCTCGAGAAGGTTTATCTTGATTTTTATAAACTATTATGATTGTAGTTTATTCTTTTCTTTCATCTTTATTTGTCATATACTGAGGGTGAACCAGATAGTTCTTTATATCTACTAGTATTGTTTATGATATGAAAGTGGAATTAATATCTTGTGTTAGTTTGACTGGAGGCAATTTCCAATCTCTCTTGATTTGCTATTTTGTGTCCCCTTATTTTTTCTTTGCTGTGAACTTCTAGATGAGTGAAGCAACGCTAAGATGGTTTATGTATGTGTAGAGGAAGTGCGTAGACAATCGGTAAGAAAGTGCAATAGGTAGATAACAAGGGTACATGAAGGGTAGAGATAACAAAAAAAGTTTAAGGAAGTGATTAGATCAGACTATACACTTATTTTGCCAAGTCTGACTCTAGATTAAGGAGTGAGGTCGAGTATTTGGGGTATAAGGTTATGTAAGTTTTAAGGTTATCCTGGCATTGCAAAAGGTTTAATGCCTGTTAGGGTATGTCGTAGTACTTGTTACCCTTGTGTTCTGTCTATGTTTATTTATTTGTTTTTTAATTATCGCAATTGTTTTTATTGTTCTTATAGTTTTGAGTTCTTGTAAACTTCACACTACTTTCTTTTTAACTGTTATGTTTTCTTCATTGTTTTTTTCTTTTACTTTGATTTGATGCGTTACAGTCAAGAATTCTTCGAAAATAATCTTTCTAGCTCCTTGATGTAGTGGTAAGTTCTGCGTACACTATACCCTCTCAGGCCCACTTAGTGGGATTCACTGTGACTGTTGTTGTTGTATAGGATGTTGAATGAATGCAATTATGAAAGAAAATAAAGTTACAACAACAATATACATAGTGAAATTCCACAAAAGGGTCTTGGAAGGGTAGAGTATATGCAGACGTTACCACTACCTCGTGGAAGTAGAGATGTTTTCAAAAGAGTCTCGGCTCAAGTGCAACAAATTCTAGTACAAGAATTAATAAAACAATATAATAAAACATAATAATTAACCAGGGAAGTGGTGGAAAGCCTACAAGAATAACAAAATAATGCGATAATTAAAACTCTATTAAAACCATATGACGATAGATGTCAAAAGCAAGAAGTACAATAGATAGGCTAGTAACAACGATAAACATAAACTCGTATCCTCCAGCTCCTCTTATCTAATGTCGATGTCTCGACACTTAAAAAAGGTGTGTGTAATGTCATGTCCTAATCACCTATTCCACCAACACCTCTTTAGCGCTCCCTCCCCATAACTAGAATGACCAACCTTTCCGCACCTCCTTTAGTAAAACATTGGCACATCTCTTCACTTTTTCAAACTATCTCATCAATTTTCCTCCTCGTCAAAGAAAGTTACAAATTAGTTCAAATTAACACAATACAAAAACATACTCTTTTTTTTTTTGAAGGGGGGGTTTACGCCATCAAAGCAAATAGTTATTCGAACAACCATAAATTATCTGAAGTGTTGAACCATATAGGAACCTTGTGTTTGTAATGTTTATATTCACAAGGCAGCAAGAGATGGGACATAACTTATCTAAACCAATACCCCAAACCTCATAAATCCAGTTTCTAATTATTTATGTGATAGTGTTTTTTTAAAAATTACCAAACTAGATCTACTTTGGATTTTGATAGTAAATCCCTAACACTATTGATTGATTAGGTCTGTTATTATCACTTATAATCTAACTTTTTTTTACTTTTATGTTGTTGCTCAATCCATTTTGAGCTGAGTGACAAACCATTGCTACAACAAGTGTGATTTAATATATATATATATATATATCTATATATATATATATATATATATATTATATATATATATATATATTTGTCTCTAACATTACATGCTTTCTATTTGGGACTACACTTGAGAAAGTCAAAATTGGGAGCAATTTGGAAGATGTTAGCAGTTTTATATCTATTAATGCTCTTTTCAAGAGTCTCTTTTACTTCCCGATCAACCTTCTATCCACGGGCGATTACAGTGTTATGTGGGGAAAGAGTTTTGGACGAATTTTAATTACTTTTCTGGTACTCGATATTTGTATAGAAAATCGTAACTATACAAACATAAACATAATTGGAATGATTCATTGTAAGTAAGAGGCTCCACATTAATCAATATTTTCCCTTTTTTCAGCAATCCTTGATTCTCTTTTAAAAGAAAACACATGTGTGCCTTGAATGGGTTATACAGGCTGGTGCATTGGGTTTAAAATGGAAAATGAGTCGTTTTAAAAATTTGGTTAGTTTGAGTCAATCTGGAAATTTTCGTCAATTAAGGGTTACAAATAATGAAAGTAGTGACATAATGGTAAGAATGACATTCGGTTTAACAATAGAGATTTATGTACAAAGTATTCTATAGATATATAGTGTTTCTTAAAGGTATGACTCTTGCTTGAAATTTGAAAATTTTTTACAAATGCCTGATATTCAGTGAATTTGAAATTACATAACATTTTACATATGTATATGTGAAATAATCTTTTTGAAGTATCAGCTTAAGATTTTTTGATTACTAACCTGAATAATCAACACTTCTCAAAGTATAGGCAATTAAGAATATGATAGTTTATAATATTCGTTCATAACTATCTATTATATTTTCGTTCCTATATGCACAAGCACTCTAAATCATAGACCTGGCCCCTTTTCAGTGTCCTCAGTGAAACTCTGTCTGTGTCATAATAATCTAGTTATCATATGTTGATGTTCATCTATCTTTCGTAATTTTTTTGTTTCATATTCCTATTTTCTTTTTCTTTTCCATTTCTCCTTCTATATTGTATCGAAGTGAACTGTTTTAATCTTTTCCTTTTAAGAATAATGAAAGTAGGGGTGGTAATTTCAGCCCATATTAATAAAAGAGCTATTTTGATCATATAAATGACTTAAAATAGCTCAAGCTATTTGTCATAAATAAAATCTCCTCAAATATGGTCGAAATGAATTCAATATGGGTATCCATTGATCATCTTACATCACTTATTTTTCACTTTTACTATAAAAAAAAATTAGAGGTCGGCTTGGTAGAATTGGGTGGAGTGGGGGTGGGGGGTGGAAAATGCCCGGGAGAGAGATTAACCTTTTTTGTTTTATATACAACCCTATATTTCTTTTTGAAAAAAAAAAAGGGCGTGTCCGTGGAGGGTGGGGGGTGGGTTGGGGGCTTCGGGGGGGTTGTTCATGGCGGGGGGAAAAATTTCTTTTTTGGAAAATTTTTTTCTTAGGGGTAGGTTGGTGAAAAGTGGAGGGGTGGGTGGGTGCCTGGGGTATGTGGAGAGAGGTACATTTATGTTCTTGAAAAACAAATTTGGTTAAATGAGTTAGAACTATTTTGACCAAACCATATTTGACCAAATCCATATTATATTTGGATGGATTATGATCCAATCATTTTTTTCCAGACCATATTCAAACCATGCAAAATCAATCCAATCCGACCGTTTGTCACCCTTATATGAAAGTACCACCTCACAAATAATGGACGTTATACTAGTAGATCTTCTTTACGAGATTTATTTGCTAGAAAAGAAGATTTGTCCGCTTCTAATAATGAATTCTTTTTTTTTCTTCTATGAAATTGATAAGTGATTTTTGTTTTATTAATGACTGATGTGTCGTAGTTATGATGATTTATGTAATGGTTTTATAATGATTTTGAAGGTGAAAGATAGAGCGTTTTTGACTTCAGCTTAAAAGCTGGTCAACTGACTTATCAGCTGTTTTTTGACTATTTAGAGCTGTTGCAATACTCCCCCCCCTTTCCCCCCCCAAAATAGCTTTATTTTAAAGTTACAAAAACCTTTTTTAACCAAATTAAAAGTTGGGGTAGGGTGCCTTTTTTTTTTTAGGCTTATAAGCTGTTTTTAGTTAACCACATTTTTATCTTTTTGCCCTTAATATTTTATACAATCTCCAAATTTCCATATAACCCAACATTTCTTCTTTGGCTTCCATTCCCTTTTCACGTTTGACATAACAATTTCAGCTCTTTTAATCCAAACGCAGATGTGCTATTTTAAAAATAAGGTTCAGCACTTTTAAAAGTACTTTTTTAAAGCGCTTTTATTAAGCCCATCCAACGGGCCTTATATCGAAGAAGAATAGTTTTTTAGACATCTCCATCTACTTCTATTTACTTTTGTATTATCTATACTTGGAGAGTAAAATAGAGTATAAGCACTCCAATTTTCGTCCATATCACTCTCTATTCTTCATATTAGAGAGATGAATAGTGGTTCTTCTCCCTTCTCCTCTTCCCGAATTTGGAGAACTATTATTCTACTTTTTTCAATATTTTATTATTATTTCTATATTGATCTAATTAACAGATTATTTTTACATATTAATTTATAATTAAATATCTAATATTGCATAATTCTTTTTAAATATAAATGGTTAAATAATTTTTAAAAATATATCTTGTTTACACATATACCTACTTTATTTCGAATTATAGTAATTTTATTTTTTCTTATGTTCATCAACAATAATTGTGCTGTTTATTATTAATTTTCACTCAAAAATATATAGCAAAATTAAATAATAAGTGAAAAATTTACTTTAAAAATAACAATCCTCATGATAATTTAAATGCAAGATAACAATACAACAATCATAATATAATAATTTAAAAAACGAGATAAATACAATATCTCCTACCATATATTTACTTACTCACAAGAATTATTTAGTAATCTATAGGGAGCCGAGTTCCTTTTTTTAGATTTAGCACTAGTCGAAAGAGGAAAAATAGGATATGATCCAGAGAATTGTTGGACTCGAACTTGTGATTGTCGATATAACGAAATATAATTAGGAATTAGGATACGATGCTGCCCAAACTTGTTTCAATTGTGGTTATGTTATTATAAATCAGAATAAAATTAATGTTTATATTAAATAAAAAAAATTTAGATCACATGAAATTACTAAAGAATTTTTGGGAAAAAGAGAAGAAGAATTTATCATGTATGACATAAGAAAATAAAAACGAAATAATAATACTAATATTGGGGAAAGAAAATATTTTTTCTTTTATAAGAGTAATAATAAATTAAGACTCGAGTTGTTAAAAAAATAAAAGACTATAAAGAAAAATTTATATTTTAATTTTATTTACTTTCATTAAATTTATATTTATATAATTTATCTTGTTCTGCTATATATTTTCTACATCTCATCACACTACATTCCCTCTCCCTTTCTCTCATTCTTTCTCCCTTCTTCTTTCATCTTTTTTTCTCCTTTTTTCTTTTTTCCTCTTATTTCTCTCTCACTTCTCCCTTGTCTCTCCTTTTTTCTCTTTTTTCTCTCTTCACTCCTCTCTCCTGTCCCTCTCCGCTCCTCTTTTTTTTTCTTTCTTCCCTATCTCCCTCCCCTCTGTCTCCTCTTTTCTCCCCTCCCTTTTTCTCCTTCATTCTTCTCCTTCTTTTACCTTGTCTTTTATCTACTTTTTTACCTCCTTTCTCCTCTTTTTTGGACCCGCTCTTTCTGTTAATTCTTACCCCAGTTTTCTCTCTTTTCACTACAATCTCTCTCCTCTCTCTTTTTTTTTTCCCCTTTTTTCTTAGCCCTTTCTCTTCTCTTGTTCTCATCTCTACTATTTTCCTCTCCTTCTTCTCCCTATATCCTTCCCCTCCTTTCACCCGTCTATCTTCCTTTCCCTTCATGTATTATCTTTCTACTTCATACTTCTCTTCCAATATTTTCATTTACTTTCTCCCTTCCCACTAGTTGGTAATCTTTCTCTCATTATTTTCACTCTAGATATTCTCAGTAGTCAGCCACGCACAAACTTTTCCTTTTTCCAGATCCCCGTCCCCCCACTCCTGCTATATTTCCCTCTCGGTACTCTCCACAGTCGATCTGCGCTCTCTGGTCCCCATCTTAAGCATTTGTCTATTCCCCCTTACACTTTTTCGGGGACCGTTAGTCCGCAGTCTCCTGCCACTACATGTGATGTTGTCCCTGTAATGCTCTCTTTATCTTCTTCAATCTAACCTCCCGTTCTTCCGTCTCATTCCCTTATTCCATACGGCCTTTCGTTCGCCCCTGGTACATTAAACACTCATAGGTCTCTCTCATACTTTCCCCTCTCTCCTTTCTCCACTCTTCCCTTCTCTTCATTTATATCCCCCGTCTCTCTGTGCCTCTCTTATCTCTCCCTCCCTTCCCTTTCCTTTAACCTTTCTTCTTCACTCTTCCTTATCTCTTCACATCTCCTACACTCTCTATTTTTTCTGTGTCTGTACTCGCTCCCTTCGGTCCTTTCCCTCTTCTCCCTTCCTTTCTCCGCTTTTTCCCTCTCTCTTCATCTCCTTCTGTGCCTTTTTCTTCCCCATTTTCTCTCCCCTCTCTTTCCCCTAATTTTTTTCTGCTTTCTTTCTCCCTTCTCTCCTCTCTTCCCTTTCTTTTCTCTCCTCCCATTCCCCATCCGTCCTTTCACCTGCTCGATGTCTTCTCTAACTTCTCTACTCCGCGTAAACATCGTTTCATCTATATATCTCCTTCTAAGCAGCTCGCTCGACATATTCCTCCTACTCTGAAGTGCCTACTATCTACCCGACGCTCCTCCGTTTCGTTTCCCTATCGTGCTGCTATTTCCTCTATGTATATTCATTGCCATTCAAGTCGTGCTTGTCTTTCGCTTGCAAAGTACTGCTCCTTGGTGCTCCTTCATCCTCTCGTCTCTACGTCATACTTTTCGTGACATTCTCCCGTTTTCGACCAGCTCCGACCCTCGTTCCTTCTATATTCTCTATTAAGCCTTGTTCGCTCTTCTTTCTCATTCTCCAGGAGCGGGACTTGATCTTTAAATATTGGTATCATACATTTAAGCACCAAGAGAGACCCTGGGCTTTTATTGTGTATCATATTTGTCCAGTCTCATCATCCCACTTTGTTTTCTCTTTTCGTTTGGTTCTCCTTCTTCTCAGTTCTCCTTTTTACATTTCTCTGGTATTCTCTTACCTTCTCTCTCTCTCCTCCATACCCAATAACCAAAATCTCACTCTTCTTTAAAAACGTCTCTTATCCGCTCTCCATCCTCTCTGTTCTCCTCTCGAACCTTCCTTTGTTCTCTGCCACTCCCTCTTTTCTCCTTCTCTTTGGTCTACTCCACCGTACTCCTCACTTCCTTTCTACGCTTCTCAATAATTCTGCTTTTATTCTCCCTTCTCTTCTATCCTTCTCACTTTCCTAGCCTGACTGCCATCGATCCTCTTTCTTGTCGCGATGAATTCTCTTTTAAACTTCCGTCCTGCTCCACACTTCCTTCTTTTGTTTTTTTCCCTCTCCCCCCTTTCTCTTCTCCTTATTCTTCTCCCCTTCGTTTTTCCTTCATCCTGCCCCTTCCTCCCCATCTGCCCTTCTCTTTCGCTTCTCCCTCCTTTCCTTTTTCTTTCCTCCTTTTAAAACTCCCTTCTCCATCACCTTCGTCTTAATGGATTTTTACCACCTGCTCTCCTAGACTCCCTCGTACGCTTTCGCGCAGGCCTACCCTGTCAATCTGTCCATCTCTTTATTTTCCTCATTTCTAAAACCTTCTCATAATTGTTAGTCTACTCGCCCTGCCTAATTGCCTTCTGTAATCGGATTGCGTAGCAATCTACATATTTTTCGCTGCTCTGTCAGATTGGTGCTAACCTCGGCCCAGATGTGCATTACTACCTATCTTTGTATTTGACCAACTTGCTTGCACGGTAGTGTTCATTGTGTTATCTTTTATTGATTGCCATCTGCGGTTGCCAACTCTCCCGCTCGCGTCATCATCTGCCAGATTTTGTCTACCTCCCTTCTCTCCTTTTCTCTTCTCCTTCCCTCCTCCCTCCTCTTTCCCCATAGTCCTTCCACTTCTCTCTAACTTGCTCTCTCCGTATCTCATGCTCTTCGATGTTTTTATTTTTATTTTTTAAATCTTACCACCCATAATCCCTTTAGCAATCATTTTCACCACGATCCAATTCTTATCTCTTATCTTCCCTCTATTTCTCACTCGCCCCTCTTCCCTTTCCCTTCTTCTATCTACCTTTTCTCTCCTGTTTCCCCTCCCCTGTGTTTTACCCTATCACTCGCCTTTTCAATTGAGATAAATACCCTATCTCTTCTTTATCTCTGTTCATATTAGTTTCTCCTCTTCCTCTCTTTCCCCTTATACACTATTTATCTCCTTTTTACTATATCTGTCTCCACCCCTCCAGCTCGTTCTCTCAATTTTCTTTCTCCTTTCTCACTCTTAACGTCAATTCTCTCTCACTTTCTTACGTCTCTCTCTCATACGCATTAGGCTCCCTTCTTTGTTTGTGACGCTTTAGCCAATCTCATGATAATAAACCAGCTACCTCTCTTGCATTTCTCCAATTTCGTCCTTTTTTGACTTTGAAACTTCTTTTTATATTTTTTTTTTTGGAGGGTTACATAACTTTAAATATTGGAGAGGCCCTAAATCGAATTTCTGAAATATATAGGAAATTTTTTTAATACCATAAATTTTAACATAGAAAGTCATCAAATATTTTAGTTGTGTAGAGTATTCTAGGAATGAAACTTAGATATAAATATATAAGACTCCCATAACAATTATTAGTTTATAAAATTAGCCCTAAATTAGTTTTTGTATAATAGATAGCACCAATCATTTGTAAATAATTATAAAAAATCAAGTCATCTTCACAAAAGCCTCATAAATTCTTGGCTTACTTTAAGCTTCACTAACCCCTATATTTGCCTATTTATTCACATCTTAATTGATGGTGTAGATTATTCATTAAGAGTGACGTTTGCATCTCCTTGAAGCGTTCGCACTCTTGATTTTTATAAACTATTATGTTTTTCCAATTTATGCCTTTGTGTCATATTTGTTTGCTATCCTTAGTCTGACCGAATTTTATCTGCATTATTGTGAGACTGCATATAGTTTGGTTATTTATATCTTACTACTATTGTTTAAGAAACGAAAGTGGAAGTAATGAATATTTTGTGGTTAGTTTTTACCGAAGGGTAAAGGTAGGTTTAAAAGTATTAAAAGAGCTGATTAACCGGATATAATGGCCATTTTATGTTGTGAGTACTTGACTCTAGAAATGGAGTGGTGGTTCGTATATTTGGGTAGAAGGTTAATAGGGGTGAATTGTTTATGTTGCCCTTGCGAAGGTTTATGGCTTGTTAGGGTCATCATCGTACTTGTTACCCTTATAATTATTGTCATATGTTGTTTATTGTGTTTTAGAGTTATCGCATTATTTTTATTGTTCTTGTAATTTCTTTCTTATAAACTTTACACTACTTTCTTATTTACTGTTATGTTTTCTTTATTTTTTTTTTCTTTTAATTTGATTTGATGCGCTATAGTCGTGAACTTTTTGAAAACAGTCTTTCTACCTCCATGACGTAGTAGTAAGATTTGATACTCTTATACTCTCTCAGGCCCTGCTTAGTGGAATTTCATTGGGTATGTTGTTGATGTATAGGATATTGAATGAATGCAATTATGAAAAAAAGAAATTACAACAACATACATAGTGAAATTCCACAAGAAGGATCTTGAAAGAGTAGAGTGTATGTAGACCTTATCACTACCTCGTGTAGATAGAGAGGTTGTTTTCGAAAGAGTCTCGGCTCAAGTGAAACGAATTCTAGTACAAAGAATTACTAAAACAGTATAATTAGAACATAACAACTAACAAGGGAAGTGGTGGAAAGCCCACAAGAAAAACAAAATAATTTTCTAGTAAAAACAGACGACAATAGATATCAAAAGCAAAAACTACAATAATACGGCTAGTATAACAAAAAGCCTAAACTCGTGAAAAGTAAGACAACACTCCACTACCATCTACCCTAGTACCTATCCTCCGGTCTCTTTTATCTAAGGACAAGTCCTCAACAACTTGAAGTTGTCTCGTGTCCTATCTAATCACTCATCATCAACACTTCTTTGGCCTACCTCTCCACATACCTCGTATAACCAACCTCTCGCACCTCCTTAGTAAACATCGGCACATATTTTCACATGTCCAAACCATCTCAATTAGACTTCCCTCATTAAAGAAATTAAAGTTACAAAGAGAAAAATAACACAAAACAATACTTTTTTTTTTGGAAGGGGTGGTTACTCCAGTTGAACTATCAAAGCAAATAGCTATTACGAGCAACCATCAGGGGCGGACCCAGTAAGCCAGACGCGAGTGCTCGAGCACCCATTGATTTCTGAAATTTTTTGTATAAATATGTAGAAAATATGATACATATGTTATTATGAGCACCCATAGAACAAAAGCAGCTATGGGCGAGCGGGTTTAAACGTCTGCAATAAGAGGCGTGCGAAGCCACTGGCGAGGGTTCGAATCCCAGCATTTCTTTTTTAAAATTTTATCCAGCGAATTAAGTAAGCACCCACAACCTTTAAATCCTGGATCCGCCACTGGCAACCATAAATTAGTATGAAGTTTGAACCATATAGTGAACTTGTGTAGTTGGTAGATGTTTATTCACAACAACAAGCTAATGTCCATTAAAAGTTGTTTACACCAAAAGAGCAAGAATACTAAAATATTTCATACTATTACTTAATGAATAAAATTAGATCTATCTTCAAAATATTCTTTCATTTCTTTTCTTTTTCTTCTACACTGACCGACCATATACATGAATGAATATTAGCTCATTCACCACTCTTTTGAGTTACTGATAAATGCACTCGAAGGGGAGAGACTATGCGGGAGAATATAGAAAATGGCTGTTATATATCAACTTATAATCTAAGCTTTATTTTACTTGTATTTGTTGCTCAAGCCACTTTGAGCTGATTGAACAAAACTAATTGCTACACAAGATTGATTTATATTGTTATATATATATTGTTCTCTAACATTTACATCGCTTCTTATTTGGGAGTTACACTTGAAGAAAGTGAAAATTGGAAGCATAATTGAAAAGATGTCAGCAGATTATATATATGAAGCCTGTTTTCAAGAATTCTCTTTTACTTTGGTACTTCCGATCAAACCTCCTATCTAGGAACAGAACTACAACGTTATGTTTGAGAAGTTCGAACGAATCCAATAATTTTAGTTTAAATTTTTTATTTATATTAGAAAACATTATAACTACACATAATACTTTACAAATGTGAACCCATTGACAGTTTTTCTTTTATTTTTTTTCTCCTTTTTTACAACGTTGATTCTCCTTTTTTCTGGTAATAACTGTCAAACTATTACCACTGGCAATAACAATAGAACTATGATTTTTGTTTGATCAGATACATACCCTTCGTTATATTGGTCCATTTTATAAATCTAATATATCTAAGGTTTAATCATTATGCAACATATTTCCGTGGCGCAACAAAGCATATATGTCTAGGGAGAGCAAGACATTTTTAGAAAAGCAAGATGAAAATACAAAAAATGAGGAAAAAAACGTAGCTCTAAATTATCATTAAGTATGCTTGATAATTGATATTATTTAGAAAATATAATTCTTAGATTATATTTTTTTTCCACATATCGAACACGAGAAAATAGATCAAACTTACTTATTATTTCAAATATCATTTTTTAACAAAACATTTTACATGAAGATTAAAACATATTCCATCGTACTGAGCCCAATCTATCTAGGTATTACATGATTCTATTTTAATATCAACATATTAGTCTAATATTTTATTTATAATATCATATTAAATTTGTTTGCTTCTGTATTGGTTAAGGTCATTTTATTTCTTTTTTAAGTATATCTAACGTATATACATGAATTATAAACTAAGGGATGCTCAAGTAATTCTTTAATAATATTTTAAGTCAAAAGAATGAAACTTTAAAATTTATTTTTTATGTAATAACTTTGCTTCACAAATATTATTTTTAATTACCCATTCTCATCTAAACTATATTAGTATCACTCTCATCTAATTTCCTCTTTATATTAAAAAAAAACATTTAATCTCTCAATTAATAAAAAGTTACCGACCAACTCCAACAGTTATACCATCAATTCAAAAAATAAAAATACTCAATTCAAATAGAAAATAAAGTTTATTGAGGTAAAATATACTAGTAATTCTAGTGATATGTAACAACCTAGTTTCGTCGTTATAGAAATGTCAACGAGGGAAAAATTGGGGCAGGAAACTTTTTTTCGTAGTGTTGGTATTTTTCCAACCTTGTCAAGATTTGGAGAAAAATCAGAGTCATCGGTGTAGGGAAATTCGGTAGATATCGGGTGGAGTAAATATGAATTTGATTGCATAATCGGTTAGGTAACTCGTACGATTTCACTGAATTGAATTTGAATAAGTAGATTTTCGGGAATCACTCTTTAGCGTTAAGGGTATTTTCTAAGCGTAATGGTTTAGAGTGTGTTGTAAAAATGGAGAAATTTGAATTTCTCTAAAAAGGTTTTTGACTTACTTTTTGGCCGTTGTAGCTGGATTGTGCTGCTAAACGGACGCAGTTTCATTGTTAAGCAGCCGCAATGAGGATTGGATGATAGAATTTTTGTGATTTTCAAGCGAGGTTCTTGGTTCAAAAGCTGCAATGGTACGGGTTCCGCTACCAGCGGATGGGATCGCTCTAGCACAAGAACATCGCGATAAAGTCTTAAATAAAACCTCTAAACTATCTGTATTTGTACATTTTTTTACTTTTTAGAGCTAAAGAACGACCTGTCTATTCCAACTCGTTTTCCCCATTCATGAAGTAAAGGTAAGCTTTTATCCTCCCCCCACTCCCGAATTCACTTTCGAATCCGGAGAATGCATAGATGAATATTGATGGGGAAGGGTTTCCCTTGATAGATTTTATGGTTGTAAGTAACCCTAATTTAGATAATTGGGAATCATGGGTTTGATCTAGGGTTGATCATAGAATTATTAGTAATCAGGTAATTAGCGATTGTTTGTTGATTCCCGTGTAATTGTGATTGTTTGTAGATCAAGAACAAGCTGAATGAATCCGAAAAGGAAAGGATCAAGTTTTCTTCTTCAGGGTTTCAAGCTTGTTTCAAGGTAGGTGCTAGTTGCGATTACATACTGTGGTTCTTTCTTACTTATGAAATGGTATTTTTTATCTTCGTTTTTTTTTTTTTTTTTTCTTGGGGGAGGGGGGTGAGGAGGAGGGGGGGGGGGGGGGGGGGGAGCGACGCAGGGTGAGGGGGTATTGGAACCTATGATACTTTTTGTTTGTTGTTTTAAAGGTAAACGTAACTCCCCCGTCTGATTTTCTAACCTATTTTTATTTGATTGCAAAGTTTCATTCATTCAAGTTCGATCCGACTCCAACATCATTTACGAGTGCCCCTTTCTTGTATCGTTCATTGGAATTTCGTGTACCTACATACAACCTTTGTTATCACGCAAGGAAGTAAACGTGATTCAAAATTTGAAGGTTGTCTCGCCTAGAAAAGAAGTTTCTAGGATTGTGAAATTTGCTATCAAAGTATCAATCTTAACCATCCACACTATTTGTTAGGTAGGATGTTTTTTGTATATATTCTACACACCAATAGTGGTAGGTACCATTTATTGTTTCTTGTATCCCGATTGTTGTTATAGTTACTAGTTCTTTTAAGAATTTTCGTTATTTTTTATTTTTGAATGTTCATCATTTTTTTATTATTATTATTTTTTTTAAGTCAGTTTCCAAAAATATATATATATTACTATACTAGGTAATAATATAAATATAAATATTATTTTCTCTTAATAAAAGATGTTAACAAAACCAACAAAAATTTCTATCATTCATTTTTAACCACAAATTTTAGGTGTCTTGCTTTCATTCTAAATTTATATCGAGTCAAATAACCTCACATAAAATTCACGCCGAGTCAAACTATCTCATATAAAATGGGACGGAGGAAATAAAAATTAGAAAGAGAAATAAGAAAAAAATCATTTTCAAGAAAATGAATGTGGCGGTTCAATGTCAACTAAATAAATAATTTATTGCTAAAAAATTAAAATGGCTACTAACTCCATTAATCTATAGTTTAGTGAAATTTGCCATTTTTAATATTACAGAATATGTTATTGTATAGGGATGAACATGGAACGATTGCAATGCTAATTAACCTTTTAAATCACTCACAAAAATTTTAAGCCGGATAATACTTTTTGTGTGTGTTTTTAAGCCGCGCAGCTTTAAATTTTCGTTCTTTTTATTACTTTGCTAATGTAGATTCAGTTCATTACTTTGCTAGCATTCATTACTATTGAAACTTAATAATTCTCATATATATGAAAATAAAATCTATGTAAAGTAAAAAGGAAAAAACTAAAGCAATAAAAAATGTATGCAAGTATATGGTTTTCATTTAAAAAAGAATCATGACATGTAATTTATTTACCAGTAAACCCCCCACCCCCAACCAAGTACTCCCCTTATTTTTATTAATTAATTTACAACAAAAAATTGTATGATTCTCCGTTCCTTCGATATAAATTGCTCCGACTGCCTGAATAGGAGGTTTGAATCGAAGTAAAAGAACTCCTTAAAAGAGGTTTTCATATATATAATCTGCTTAAGAACTCTTCCAATTGCTTTCTCAAGTGTAGTCTCCATCCAAAGCTCAAATACGAAAAAATGTAAATGTTTAGAGAATATTATCACAACATAAATCCATATTGTCTAATTTATCATCGTTTTTTTCCTATCTTCCTTAAAAAACAAACAACCACCCACCGCTCACCACTCCACTGGCCCAACACAAAATGATGTCAAACGTATAAACTAATAATTGGCCAGAAATAGTTACAAAAATAGATAGGTGGAGAATCTAAACCGCTCAAAATAAATGGTGGGAATTCTAATTAATATTATCATGGATATGGTGGTCAGTCTGCAAGAAAAAAATGAAAGATATTTTTGAAGATGATTTAATATTAATTGTTTATTCAGCAAAAGTATACGAAATTGGTTTAGAAGCTTTAATTTTTTTGGTATAATCGACTTAGAATGACAGTGCAAATCATAGGAAGCTGGCAACTTCTGATCTACATCTTCTATGAACAGTGTTTTTATATCCAACAAAGAAAAGATACTAAACTATTCTATTTTACTTGAAATGAGACCTAATCTAATCTTCTAAACATCAACTATTTCTTCATTCATTTAAACCATGTATAATGGTAATTAATTGCACTACTTCTATTGAATCTTAGATCCGTCTCTCTTTGTGGTAATTTTCTTTGCACTAGTTTTATTAATTTTATAATGCGTGGGATCTTTTCAGTTAAGCATGGAGAGAGTAATTTGTTGATTAGAAAATAAGACATGACCAAAGTTTCATTTTTTTTTCCTATTCCAATATTGAAACAAACCAAATTGAAGGAGTGAGAAAGTTTGAAATTTAAAGGGACTAAAATTCGAAAGTGAAATGTCTTAAAGAATTGTGGTCTACATACGATGTATACTAATAGTTTATAAAAATCAAGACGCGAATCTGCTTCAAGAAGATAAGAACGCAGTAAAAGCATCATATTTTTTCTCGAACGCTCAAACCTCATCAGTACCTCTCCAATAGGCTCTAAGAGGCATATTAACCCAAACGATTTGCTATCTTTTGCTTGTCACTTTCAAATGTTTTGCTCTCATTTTATCTACTACTTTAGGGTTAATATATAATCATAATTGTTGTGTGAGTCCCTTATAATACAGGTAAGTCTACATTCTAGAATACTTCCATACAACTAGGAAATTTTAATATTCTTCAAATATTTCTCCATAATATTTTTTAGAGTATTCTACTAAGGACTATATAATTTTGTTTCATCTTGTTTCATTTTTTCCAAAATCACCGTTAGTCTTTCCTATGCAGATAACTCATAATGTTATATGAGTCCCTTACAGTATTAATTTACAAATAAGTTCGCACTCTATAATCTCCTACATAACCTAAAATATTCTAAGCTTTTACAATGTAAATTCGTAGGTCGTTACCTGTAAATCCATAAATTCTAAGATCTTGCAATGATTTCTCCATATATTTTCTAGAAATATCCATTAAGAACTATTTTTCTTTCCATGTAGTCTTTCATGTGGGACAATATATAAATATCAATAATTTGATACGATTCCCTATATATTACAAATAAGTCTCAATTCTAGAATTAATTCAAGCAAACTAGAATATTCTAAGGCATTTTCAATGCAAATAGAAATATTTGTAAGAATCTTTCCAAAAAAATTCCATATATTTCTAGAATATTCCACTAAAAAAAACTGTTTTTTCTTCATGTACTCTTCCATGTGGACCATATATAAATAAACAATTGTTATATGAGTCCCTACTTTTTACAAAGTAAGTCCGCAATTCTACAATGTTCTACGCAACGGATATCTGAAGGCCTTTTCATTCAAAGATAGATTTATTAAAGATCTTCAAAGATTTTTTCTCTATGTATTTCTAGAATATTCACTAAAGAATTGTTTTTCTTTCAATTTAAAGTCTTCCATATGGACCAAATGTAAATAAGAATTGTTATACTGAGTCCCCTACAATATTTATAAATAAGTCTCTTTCCTAGAATACCTACACACTAAAATACTTTTAAGGCCTTTTTCATGTAACTAGATGGATTCTAAGATCCTTTCAAAGAATTTCCTTTCGCCATATCTTTTTAGAATTACTCCAACTAAGACTATTCTTCTATCAATGTAAGTCTTTCATATGGTCAATACATAAATAACAATTGGTTATAAAAAAATACGAGTCATGTACATATTGCAAATAGAGTCTCCATTCTAGAATCTCCTACACACCTAAAATATCTAATTAAGAATTTTTCTTGTATTTCCAATGAATTCTAGGGGACTTCCAAGTTTCTCCATATATTTTTTTACAAATCTTCCGATAAAGGCTTATTATGGACAATTTAAGTCAAACAACGGCTTACTGTATGAATGACATGAAACTAAATCCAATGACAATAGTTGATAGGTTTTTGTTGAAAAGTAGAAAAATCCTTTTTTAGTTGTTGGCACTTTATAATGACAAAGTGTTGGTACATGTGTTGTGGCCTTTTTGTCTCACATAACCATTTTGTGATCATCTCTGGCATCTACTAGATATAATAATAGTTTAATTACCGTAAACCATCTAACTATACCACCTCTGACCCATTTGGTCATAACAATAAAAACACTATCATAAAAGGAAAAAAACGTTCATTAAATTTGGTTTTTTATTTTCATTTTCAAGTGATTAAATTGCGTAAGTAAGTTTTTTGATATAACAATGCATTATTTTTGTGTGTACTTTTGTATTCCCTTAAAGGAAAACTTGAATAACAGTTTACTTCAATACATAGAAGGAATGGAAGAAAATTGAATGTATTATAATAAATTACAAAGATACATGAGTTTTCCATGATTATTATGAATATCGGATGAGTTTGAGTTTTCATGAAAGACCTTAAATAGGGATTGGTCTATGGTTAGAGTGTTAGTAAGATAGGGATTAGAGGAGAAAAAAATAGAATTAATGATAGAGGAATTGAAGTGACTTGTTGTCTGAATAAGAAATAAGAATGAAAATGAAAAAATACTAATATAATAGAAAATTTAGTTTGAAACACTGAAAAATCGAAACCTAGATTTGACACAAAATAACATAGACAGTTCATTTGCAACCTCACCATAGCTTTCACGGTTCTGAAGATACCCCTTTAGAGAAGATCTAGAAATGTAAGTGAAGAATCTTTTGAAAGACATAAAATTTTTCATGCGGGTTAAGATGAATGTCCTTTAGAATACTAGTATTAGAGTTTCTAGAGAGGGGACGGATTAGTAAATTAACAGAAGGACTCACTAACAAGGTAGAATTATACCTTAGCCCGAAGTTATGGGGAGAAGAGAGAACAGATATGTTGTAAATTCCAACCAAGTGAATCAAGCCAATCTCCTACAAAAAAACCTGATAAACAGATCGCTCTCGCTAGCTCTATCTATGCCCACTCCGGCCGTCCCTCCAAAGCCGGTAACCCAGACTAGGTGCAGCCTGAAACTCATCAAGATTTCAAGAGTCTGTATATGCTGAATTATGGATCGTCCATGATCAACTATTAGTGTTTTTCGAATCTCCTCGAAGAAGGTTCGAATCTTGATTTTTACAAACGATTAGTGTTTCAGTTTATGCATTTGCTTTCATCTTTATCTGGCATTACTGGGATGAACCATAGAGTTGTGTTTAGATCTTACTAGTATTGTTTTTAATGATATAAAGTGGAACTTAAATCTGGTGTTGATTGACCTGGGAGGCAATTTCCAATCTCTCTTGATTTGCTATTTTTGTGTCCCCTTATTTTTTTTTCCTTGCTGTGAACTTCTAGATGAGTGAAGGCAATTCTAAATGGTTTAGGCATTGTGGAGGAAGTTGGCGTCGGACAATCGGTAAGAAAGTGCAATAGGTAGATAGCAAGGGTACATGAAGGGTAGAGGTAAACAAAAAAAGTATTAAGGAAGTGATTAGATCTGACATAATACAACTTTATTTTATCAAGTAAATGACTCTAGATAAGGAGTGAGGATCGAGTATTTGGGTAGAAGGTTAGCAGGTTGAAGTGTTATCTTGCATTGCAAAGGTTTATGCATGTTAGTGTAATGTCGTAGTACTTGTTTAAACCCTTGGATTCCTTGTCATATGTTGTTTATATTTTTTTTTAAATTATCGTCATTGTTTATGGTTTCTTATAGTTTTTTCTTGTAAACTTCACACTACTTTCTTTTTAAAACTGTTCTGTTTTTTTCTTCATTGTTTTATTCTTTTACTTGATTTGATTGCGTTACATACAGTCAAGAATTCTTCGAAAAGTCTTTCTAGCTCCTTGAGGTAGTGGTTAAGTTTTGCGTACACTATCCCTCTTCAGGCCCCCCCCCCCCTTGTGGAATTCCACTGTGAATGTTGTTTGTTGTATAGGTTGTTGAATGAAATGCAATTAATGGACAGAAAAATAAAGTTACAACAACAATTACCCATAGTGAAAGTTCCACAAGAAGGGTCTTGGAAGGTAGAGTATATGCAGACCTACACTACCTCGTGAGGTAGAGATGTTTTTTCAATCGAGTTCGCGGCGGCTCAAGGGGGCCAACAAATTCTATACAAGATTAATAACATGTACTAAAACATAATTTAACCAGGGAAGTGTGGAAAGCCTACACGAAATAACAAAATAAGGCGATTAAGAAATGTACTCGTAAACCAATATGACAGAGATTTGCAAAAGCAGAAGCACAATATACGCTAGTACAACTATAAACATAAACTCGGAAAACAAGAGGACACTCACTACCAATCTACCCTAGTGACCTATCCTCCATACCTCTTATCTAGGTCAGTCTTCGATAACTTAAGGTGTTTCATGTCATGTCCTATCACCTATATCCCACACTCTTTGGCCTACCTCTCCCATACCTAGTATGACAACCTTTCGCACCTCTTAGTAAACTTTGGCACATCTCTTCAACATTTCCAAACCATCCCAATCAGACTTTTCTCGTCAAAGAAAGTTACAAATTAGTGCAAAATAACACAATACCATACTCTCTTTTTTTTTTTTGGAAGGGGTGGTTACTCCATATCAAAGCAAATAGTTATTTCGAACAACCATAAATTAGTCTGAAGTTTGAACCATATAGAGAACCTGTATAGTTTGTAGATGTTTTATTCACAGCAGCAAGAGATGGGAGATAACTTAGTCTGAACCATATAGCAAACCTCATAAATCCAAGTGTCCTAAGTTATTTTGGTGCTAGTTTGTAAAAATTACCAAACTAAGCTATAACGTTGATTTTATAGTAATCCTAACAACTATTGATTGATTAGGGCTTTATATATCACCTTATCATTGGGATTAGGGTTGTTATAATCAACTTATAATCTAAGCTTATTTTACTTGTATTTGTTGCTCCAAGCCAGTTGATCTGATGAACAAAAAAAAAAACCATTTGCTACTTTGATTTATATATATAATATATATATATATATTACCCTCTCTCTCCTCTCTCCTCCTCTCGCTCTTCTCTCTTGTTTCTCTCCCCCTTCCATTGCTTCTATTTGGGCGCTACCCCTTGGAAAGTCCAAAATTGGGAGCAATTGGGAAGATTGTTTCGGCAGTTCTATCTATGAAGTCTCCTTTCACAGAGTTCTCTTTTAACTCCGATCAAACTCTAACATTATAATTGCTTCTTTATTTTGGGAGCTACACTTGAAGAAAGTCAAAATTGGGAGCAATGGGAAGATGTTTAGCAAGGTTATATCTATGAAGTCTCCTTTCAAGAGTTTCTCTTTTACTTCGTATCACACCTCTATCCAGGGGCGGACTACAGTGTTTATGTGTTAAAAGAGTTTGGACAATTCATTACTTTTTTGTTTGGTGAAACTTCTATATTGTATTAGAAAATGGATAACTATACAAAATATAACTACATAATGGATGATTCATTGGCGTCAAGTAAGAAGGCTACCACATTAATCAATATTTTCTCCTTTTCAGCAATACTTGATTCTCTTTTTAAAAGAAAACACATGTGTGCCTTGAATGGGTTATACAGGCTGGTGCATTGGGTTTAAAATGGAAAATGAGTCGTTATGAAAATTTGGTTAGTTTGAGTCAATCTGGAAATTTTCGTCAATTAAGGGTTACAAATAATGAAATTAGTGACGATAAGGGTAAGAATGACTTCGTTTAACAATAGAGATAATATGTACAAGTAATTCTATAGATAATATATGTTTAGTTAAAGGTAGTAGAACTTTGCTTGATAATTTAAAATTTTTACAAATGACTGATATTTCATTAATTTGAAATTAAAGAACATTTTACATATTATATATAATAATATACTATTTCATTGATTTGAAATTAAAGAACATTTTACATATTATATATAATAAGATACTATTTTTCTTACTTCCAAAATTAAAAATTATAAATAAATAGACTTTATAATAAAAACAGAATTTTGGGAGTATTTGGTTCTTGGGTCCTAAAGTAGATCCCTTCATGTAGATCAATGTCGAGTAGATTTCAATATCGTGCTTATTTCTCGCCATTTGAGTAGATTAAAATTTGATGATTTAAATTTATAATAAAAAAGTAAATAATTTTAATCATATCAAAGCAAATAAATTTCAACCATCAATTTTTAGCTAGATACAACAACTCATGTATTAATCAAAAGTGTAATCAATATATATATTTTTTTCCTTTTTTTCCAATTGGTAAAAAAGTTAAGTGATTGTGTAAAATATTCATTAATAGTAAGTAAAATAGGCCAAGAATGTCCTCAAGTGAAATGAAAGCAAATGAAAAATACTATTTATATATATACGGGAAGCATCCTAGTGAATAGTTATGAATCGTGATCACTTACTTGCTATAAATTTCTTCTCTTCTCTCTCCAACACGCTATCCATACAAACATCATTAAACGTCTCGAATATACTGAATAGTTTGTGCATATCTTTTCAATAACATTGTCAAGATGTTTTTTCAAGGAACATCACTTTCTTAAGAACTCATGAAGTATTAAGTTTGGGATTGATTAATATACTTTTGTTTGGTTCATGATAAATTTCATACTTAATTGTAGGATATCCCAATTTATTTCACATACACTAACAATACAATATAATGTTTTTTTCGTTTGAAAACGAATGGTTTCTTTCCTCCCCTTCTATTTTTTGGTAAGTGGCAATTCTCTTATTTCAAATTCAACATTTCACATGACAAATAACGAATTAAACTACAATATCAAAAGGAATATATATTTACTCAAAAGTCTCTTTGTTCACTTTAATTATTATTAAATTTTATGGTCAAATTAAAAATAAGACAAAGCGCCTAAAGTAAATCCTTAGCGATTTATACGACAAAGCACAGATATATGTTTCAATATTGTGAATGCCCAAAAAAAAAAACAGAAGCTAAGGAAAAAAAAACATTTTTTTGTGAGGATTTACAAGTAGGGAAACAAACTTCTTATTTATCATATTAGATTCGGAATTTATTTTGTGTTTTTTATCAAAAGTTGTTGCCTTTTAAAATTATAAAAATTCCAACATGATCATATTACCTTATTCTTTATTTTCAAGTGTTTTCCATAAAACTTCGAGTATCATCATAAAAGTTTATATCTAAATTTAATGTTGACTTTCATATATTCCTTAATAATCTCGTTGATAGTATCATTCTCTTTTTCTTCTCCTTTCCTTCTCCTCTTAAGTCGATCAAAGTGACTTGTTATAATTTGTGTCTGCTAAAAACAAGAAATACCCACAAATAGGGTATTGTACTATAGATCTTACTGATCCCCATTCATTTGAAAATTTGAAAGAGATTCTTCTATCCTAATATTTTGGTTTTTTCTGTTCCTTCTATGAAAGTGATTTTTAAATATTTTTCTGATCAAATGGTTTTTTGTAGTTATGATTGGTTACGGTAGTAGTTTAAGTTTGTAAGGTGGAAAATAATTGTTTGTACGGTCTTTTTACCATATTATATATATTCGAAGTTTTGTTTGCAAATATTTTAATATTGTCCGGTTGATAGCATTGTAATATCAATAATTTAACACATGACATACAAATACATACCTCAATATACAGTGTATAATGTCATTTTATAATACTATATAAACCTTTCCCCCCTAATTAAGAATCCTTCGAGATATTATATGTTTCTTGATAGAGAAATGCTTTCTAATAAGTCAAGTCATCAAACTCTTCATCTTTACCATGAGCATACATTAAAAAAACTGAAACTTATCTAAATTATACTATAAAAAAAATATTTATCATTTGTAGTATTTTTTTCACTTGATCACTTTTAATATATTTAAAAATATAATTTTAATATATTTACGGTAAGAACAATTTATTATTAACGTATGAGGGATAATCTATTTATAATACTAGGTGTCAACTACTTACCAAACAGCATAACAGTATTTTTAGAAGCACTTATAATAATGAGTGCATTACTTTCAAATAATAAATAAATAAAATTTTTATACTAAAAATTAAAATGCGCTATTAATGCCAATTAAATCTCTAATTCTGTCCTAAAATACAATGTTTTATAAAATTTATATGGAATATGTTTCTTGTTATTACAT
This sequence comes from Solanum habrochaites, assembly GCA_027704765.1. Classification (NCBI taxonomy): domain Eukaryota; kingdom Viridiplantae; phylum Streptophyta; class Magnoliopsida; order Solanales; family Solanaceae; genus Solanum; species Solanum habrochaites. The sequence continues at coordinate 70,414,900 of JAKWJA010002497.1, read as the reverse complement.
AGGAATGACAACAGAACAACTACCGTGCAAATTAAATTTTTATTAAAAAGCCAACAAATACCGCATAACCTTGTTTTTGTGTTTTAAAGTCGCCTGCTTTAAGTTTTCGTTCATTTTGTTACTTGCTAATATGATTATTCAGTCATTACTTCGCTAGCATTCATTAACACTGAAACTTAGTGGATTTTCCTGATATGGGTTAAAAATAAAATCTACCTATACAAAAGTAAAAAACAAGCTAAGTATTAAAGGACACAACTTTGCAAGTTATGTGTGAACATCAGGATAGTGAATCGATTTCAAAAGAGAATCGGACATGTATTTATTTACCAATAAATCATCCTCCCCTTATTTTTTTAAGTATTTCGCACACAAAACTATACATCGAACTAAGTAGCTCCACCCCCTGGATAGGAAGTTTGGGTTGAAGTAAAACAGAACTCTTAAAAAGAGCTTCGTAATATATAATGCTGCTAACAGCTTCTCAATTGCTTTCAATGTTCACTTTCCTTCAAGTGTATGCTCCAAAAGCTCCCAAATAAGAAGATAATGTAAACTAATGCTTTTAGAGAACAATCTATACGCAACATAATCATGTGCTAATTTGTCAATAGTTGTGTTTTCTCCTATCTTTCCTTAATACAATAGCCAAAACGCCGCTCTACACCACTGTCACCAAAGATTGTCAACATCTATAAATTAAAAATTCGCCCGAAGGTAAATTACAACGACTAGATAGGTGGGGAATTTAAAATTCAACAGAAATGTGGAGGCTAATTCATATCATCATGCATTGGTGGTGAGTGTGGAAGAAAAGAAATGAAAGATATTTTGAAGATAGATTTAATATCAGTTATGTTCACAAAAGTAATATTGAATCGTTTTGAATCTTTATTTTTTTTTTTTGTAATCAACTTAGAATAGAAGATGTAGATCATAGGTAGCTTACAGTTCTAATCTAAATCTTCTATGCAAAGTTGTTTATATCAAAAAAGAAAATATACTAAGCTATTCTATTTTATTGGCAAATCAGACTAGATCTACTTCGAAAACATCACTTTTTCTTTCCATCCATACTAACCATCATATGGTATAATGGTATTAGATTCCACTACCTTCTATTTAATCGTGGATCCCTTTCTCTTTTGTGTAATTTTCTTTCGGTACTAGTTATTAATTTATAATACTTGGATCTTTTCAGTTAAGCATGGAGAGGAGGTAGTTTACTCACTTGGGTTACGGAAAGACAGAAACATGAAAGTGTCTATTTTTTTTTGTCTATTCCATTATTTGGAACACAAATTGATGTGAATTGATAATTTGAAATTTATAGAAATTGAAAATTCCCAAAGTGAATGTCTTACAGAATTTTGGTCTGCATACGCTGCAATACATATTTTAAAAATAAAATAAGTGAAGACCGAACCTACTTCAAGAAGACAAGAAACGCCAGTATAAAGCCCAGCCCCCTTTTTTCTTGACGCCTAATCCTCATTAGTACCTCTCATGGTTAGCTCAGGATGCAAATACCCAAATTCCACCCCCACCACTCATTCTTCTTTCTTGTCATTTTACAAATGGTTGTAGTCTATTTATACTACTAATTTTAAGGGTTAAATATATAAATATAATTTGTTATGTGAGTCCCTTAACATATCACAAAATTCTAATTCTAGAATACTCTATGCAAACTAGAATATTAAGAGGGTTTTCAATGTAAACTCCATGAACTTCTAAGATCTTCAAAGAATTCTTATATATTTCAGAGTATTCTACTATTCTTCTTTCCATGTAAGCCTTCCATATAGACAAATATAAATAATATTGTTATATGAGTCCTCACATAGGTACAAAAGTCTACATTCCTAGAATCTCTATACTACTATAATATGTTAAGGTCTTTTCATGAAACTAATCCCTGAAATTCTAGGATAGTCAAAAGATTTCTCCATATATTTCTAGAATAAGTATACGAAGGACTATTCTTATTTCATGTACAATCTTTGCTAGGTCAATACAATAAAAATAATTTGTTTATTATCCGTACAAACTACCATAAGTCCCCTTCATTCTAGAATAACGCTTACATAACTAGATTTTTATTTTATTTTTTGGTAAATCCACCAATGAAATTCTTAGATCTTCCAAAGATTTCTCTATATATTTCTAGAATATTCCACTATGGACAATTCTTATTTCCATGTAAATCTTTCATATGGTCAATACATAAATAATAATTGTTCTATGAGTCACTACATATTTACAAATAAGTCTTCATTCTAGAATACTCTACACAATTAGATTTTTCTTGTAAATCCATGAAATTCTAAAATCTTTCAAAAATTTCTTCATATATTTCTAGAATATTCCATTACGACTTATAATGGACAAATTTATGCCACATACTGTAACAAACAGTAATCACAACGAGAAACTGTAGCCAAACTCTTTCACTGATATATTTACTGGTGTACTAAGGCAACATAGAAATAGTACTAATACAATAGAAATGGCATAAGATAAAGTAATGGGAATAGATATTAGAAGGAGATGAGAAATCAGAAGAAGGGGATGAGAAATCAGAATTTCACTCCAAACATATTCGCTGCTCTGCATTAATGTACCTACTTTACTGCCTATACTGCTTGCTTGCTTGCTTTTGATATCGACCTCTCGTTTTAACGTCTGGGCATTTTACTTATGTACCCCTCCTTCTTTTCCAAACGTAAACCCCAGTGTTTCGCAGGAGGAACCCTTTCTAAGCACTCTACGTGCATATCCATGTGTTGTTCCATTATTATCTCGTCATCCGTTGTCATCTGCTCAACGTGTTTGCGTTCAACAACAATAATCCCGTCCCTGCAAAGCAACCTTGTCCTCAAGGTTTGTATTGGAGCTGAGAAGTTGGGTCTGCACAATCAATCAAATTGTAGCGGGGTAACTTGTTGTTCAGAGTCCCCAACACAAGCTTGAGCATAGAGACATGAAATCCAAGGGTGAATTCTTTGGCTGCCTCGGGAAGTGTCAACTTATAATCTACTGAACCAATTCTCTGAGGACCTGGAAAGGACCAAAATAACGTCCCCCCACCCCGGCTCAGTTTGTGTCCTTTTGCAAACGAAGAGTTACTTGTCTATACCGGGCTTTAGTTTAACAATAAACCCAGTCCGCCTCTCAAAGGCAACTTCAAGTCCCTAACTTGCAGCCAAAGTCTTCATTCGTGTTTTTGCCCTGTTCAATTTGTTGCTTGGCAATTTGCAACACTGCATCTCGTTGAGCAAATAAGATTCCACATTTTGCTAGCAGTGCTGCCCATTTGTAGCGAGCGCCAATAGTAGGGGTTTCACGACCATACAAAGCTTGGAAAGAGTCAACCTTGCGGATGTTTTGATAGGGGTAATTGTACCATATTCGCCCAAGGTAGTCATATTCACCCACCCACTTCGAGGGAACATCAACACATGCAGCGGAGGTACTGCTCTACACATTTTGTTGAGAGCTTCAGACTCCCATCGACTGTGGATGGCTAGGAAGACTCATAGCTAAGTATATCCTTGTAGCGATTGATATTCTTGCCAAAAAGAGTGTAGAACCTGGGGTCTCGATCAGTAACCACAGTCCTTTCGAGGCCCATGAAGGTCGAATAACTCCAACCGGCAAAAGCTTCTGCCACTGTGTTGACTAGAAGAATGTGGGCGAAGAGGGAGAAAATGGGGTCGCATATTGTGTATAACGATCAACCACTGTCTTATGGGTAGTTTTGCTTTTGAGCTGGCAGACAAGTAACAAAATCCAGTGCAATATCCTTCAAAATACCTGGTCCGAATTGGAAGCAGTTGCAAACAAACCTGTTGGATGTCAAATGACGTGTCCTTCATTTGCTTACAAACTTGGCATGTAGCGACATATGACCAACACTTGTCGCATTGTTTCCACAAGAAATTGGAAAGCTAGCGATGGTAACGTTCGAGTTATTCGCAGCATGCCCCCCAATGGCTGTTGGAGTGAAACTCAATTAGGAGCTTATGGCGGAGTGACGAATCAGAAGGACCACCAACCTTCCCCTATAGAAAAGGAGACCGTTCTTTAAAACTATTAGTGAGATATTTCTCATCTTTTGCTGGACACTTTCCTCTGAGTTCTAGTAATTCAGGATGGGATTGATTTAAAGCCTTCAACTCATCCCTAAATTGCAAAGGTGTTTTTTGACAGTCGAGGAGCATCAAAGAAGGCATATTGAATGCGTTACAGTTGTGCTAATAGATTTCGCAACAGTGTTCTGCTTACTCGGCCTGGTAAACTATCTGAAAATCATACCCAACTAACTTTGTTGAGCCCCCATTTTTGTTGCCAGACGTGTTTGGATTGTTTGATTTGGTCAAATTCCTTCAAGACATTGTTGATCGGGTAAATTGTAAACCTCCTCCTTCCCAATAGATATGTCGCCATTTACTTACAACTTGAGTAATGGGCGAACCGTTCTCTATTATAAGTTGACGCCTGCTGCATCCTTGGGACTCACTTTTTTTGGCTGAAAAGCTATAGATGACCCTTCTGTGATAAGATGGCCCTCCAATGCCTTTTCTCAGAGGCATCTGTTTTCTTACTTGGAATTCTTGTTGAGGTCTGGCAATGCCAACACAGTGTAGAAACTCACTTCGCTTCAAGTATCAAAGCATGTTTGTCAGCCCTCACTACCATTTGAAAGGTTTCCTTCCGCGCAATAAGTCTGATGCGGCCCTCAATTGCAGCATAATGATGATAGAAACGTCGGATATACTATCCGGATAACCCCAAAACTAACGGATATCTTTCACTACGAGGAGTGGGCCATTTTGCGGGATTGAGATAATCTTGGCCGGATCCACAGACAACGCCTTTATAGCAGATGGCATGTCCCCCAAATAATCCACCGAAGTTTTGCCAAATAAGCACTTAGACAGTTTGGCAACCAACTTGATTTTTCTAAGTAGGGAATAGGACAGTTCCATTGCTCCAGATGGGCCTTCCAAGTATCGTCGAGAAAACTAACACAAGCCATCGTAAATTTGGGGCCTTAAAAGAGGCATTCATTGTTGCTTAGTGGAAGTGAGGGTTCATTCGTAATTCCCAAAGGGCATTCCCAATGAACTCATATGACCCTTCCCATGATTGCGAAATGCCAGTTTTGGACACATCTTCAGGTTTAACCCTTATCGGTTGGTAGCCCCAGACAACAAGTCAAAGTTAGAAATATTGTGCCCCATGCAATTCATCAAACAATTCATCTATGGCGGGAATGGAAAGCGATGTCACAGACTGTTAGGGCTTTATGCTCGAAATCAACCAAATCGCCATGTGCCATCTTTCTTTACTAACAGTCACCGGAGAAGAGAACGGACATTGCTTGCCTCTACTCACCCCCCACCTCCCTCTTAAGCTATCAGTGGACTAGGCTGCTCCATAACCTTCGTTCTGGAATAAGGATAAACCTGTAGCAGGGCTAGGTGCTAATGTGAGGGACCTTGTCTGTTTGCGGGGTGAGTTTTATGGATGATCTTGTAGTACGTGACGGGGGAAAGCCCCACTGGTTTTTTTCCGTGAAAAACATCTTAAAGAGTTAATAGGATAGCCCTCGCATCCAATTCCTGCAATTAGGTTCCCCCTCCTTATATGTCTCTCCTCGCCTCATCTATCGATTTTTAGATGATAGAATGAAGCAATCTATAGTTGCAAGAATTTTTTTCTCGCAAGCTAGTAATTTAATATTGGTTTGAAACATCCATAGGAGGGTCTCCTTTTCCTTTTTTCACCTTTTATACCATTCAAGTGCTTCCAAATTCTTCTCTGGTGGTATAATTCAGTGAGTACACGGCCTAACTTGCGAGCCAAGAATACCTCCTAATTCCCATCAAAAAAAAAAAAATGAAAAACCCTCAAATGGCAAGACATAAAATCCTTCCACACCAGTTTACTCCCCCATGCATTGAAAGAGGATTTGCCTTTCTTCTAGACAGCACACTTAGACGTTGCCACTACCAACCATAACAGCGAGATGAGGAATGTTCTCTACAGAAATTGCAGTACTTCACCGCACGCTGGCTGGAAATGAAGTTGTGGGTACTAACCCCATCCATTAAGACCCTGAACCAAAGACACCCATTAACATTGTCCAGTAACGAAGAGTAGTTGGGGAATGACCCACCGGTTAAGGCATGGTATGAGATAGCAGAATGCTCGTGTTCCCTCTAGGTGTTGCAACTCTTCTGCTAATCTTCTGCCAAAGTTCAATCGAGGACGAGAGTTTCCGACAAGGATAACTCAGTCTCTGGTTCATTAGTGAGAAGTAATAACTGAGGAGGCGATTTACACTTGTGACCCGCTGTATACTTTTCCTCACAATAATAACAGAGACCCCGTTCTCGCCGGCTTTGAATCTCCGCATGCGATAGTCGTCTTAGGAGTGGGCGATTTTGCCTTTGTGAGGTGTAAGGGACGGTTGAAGTGGATGAAATATTGTTTGGGGTGGTGGTAGGGCTTGGTAACAGAGGCGGAACCTTATTAGCTTAAGCGGGTCGTGTCGGACCCTTTTCGGAGAGAATCCGACGCTCATGGATATGGGGCTAACTTCTAGTAGTATCTTCAAGCTTTGGGCCTCATGGGCAAATCATAGAATTTTTAATGTCCTCCATCAATCAGAAATACAACAAGTTACCCATCATCCCATCAGATATATCAGAAGTTTTTCAATTCGCAATGTTCAAAGCGGCACTAAATTCAGATATGGTGGTTACCTGCGGAGCTTTGCCAATCGACCTCCGCTGACATCGAGAACCCTTCTCCCTGAACGAACTCGCCGCCTTCTCCTCAAAGTGATTTCCAATCTATTAACTGTTTGTTCCGGAACAAAACCACCTATACCAACTCTATGCATCACCCATCCAGATAAAACTAAGCCAGAGATAGCCTTTGATTTTCTGCAATATCATTAATCAAAGTAGCGCTCTGTCTGAAAAAATCCTGCCTCCGATTTTGTTCACAACATCGACGACCCATTTCCACAATGCAGGCTTATGCCGAGAGTGGGTGCGCTAAAACCCGATCACCAATCAAATTTCCCTGCCAAGATGCACGTGAAGACCACCCTCCATGTTTGGATCTCGATTGAGGATGAGTCGTCATTGCTTTTTGTCAACCACCCTTGCAACATGTAGCGGGAAGCTCAAGAATATCCTTTAGAGGACTGACTATTTACTACCTTTCCCTGACTCATCAATGAACGCCTTGAGTTGTTGTTTTGGTCCTCCATCAGAACCCTCTGGGATGAAAGCAACCAATGTAACAAACAGTAATCACAACGAGAACAGTAGCCAAACTCTTTCACTGATATATTTACTGTGTACTAATGCAACATAGAATAGCTATACATAGAAATGGCATAATATAAAGTAATGGGGATAGATATTAAAAGGTGATGAGAAATCAGAATGTCCAACACTCAAACTATTCGATGCTCCGCAATATGTACTACTGCTTGCTTTTATAATCTGACTCCGTTTAAAAACCGATCTTCGGCGTTTTACTTCTGTACCCCTCCTCTTTTTTCCAAACGTAAATCCCCAAGTTTAGCATTAAGGAATCACCTTTCTTAAGCTTCCCTAACGTGGCATATCCATGTGTTGTTCCTTAATTTCAGTTCATCCTCCGTGTTATCCTTGTCATCTGCCAACGTGTTTGAGTTCACAACACATACCGCCTAACTGGTATGATGACATGATAAATCATGACATTACGGTTGATAGGTTTTGTTGAAAAATAAGAAAAATCTTCTTTTATTTTTGGGCTTTATAATGACAACAAGTGTTGGTATGTGTTGTGGCATTTTGTCTCACATAAGACATAACCATTGGATCATCTCTGACATCTATTAGATATAATACTCTAATATCTTAATTATCGTAAACCATCATAACCATAGCACATTTGTTCATAACAACACAAAAAACACTTTCATAGAAAAAAAGAAAAGAAAAAGAAAGTTCATTAGAATTTGGACATATCTCCTTTTCTAGTAATTGAATTGGCGTTAGTAAAATTATCTTGTGAGGTATTTTTATATTCGTTAAAAGGAAAAAAATAATAACAGTTCACTTCGATACAATAGAAGGAGAAATGAAAGAAAAAGAATGATACTACTATCAACAAAATTACGAAGATACATGAAGTCAACATAGGATAAATATGATTATTATGACACCAAAATGGAGTTTCATGATGACATTTAACTAGAGGATTTATCTAATGGTTAGAGAGATTGGTAAGATAGGAATTTAAGTGACTGATAAAGATATAAGCTGGTCCAAAAATAAAAAAAACATTCTATATTTTCTTAAATGTAAACTTTTTACTTAGTACCCTAATTGTTAACCTTCTTTTTGATCTTGAAACTCTATTTTTTTAGGAAAAAAACAAATCATCCTATGTTCAAGTGAAGTCATGCACTCTAAAAGTAAAACGCCATGCACGTTTCAGAATCGAGGTGAAAGATATAGACTGACGAAGGATAAAATACCTTATTTATCAAAATTAATCTCGTTTGATACATGTCAATTATAAAGAAACTTCAAAAGGAGAAGAAGCAAATGAGAGATTTTCATATCATATGATGAAATATGATTTTGAAGTATCATCTTAAGGATATCTTTTATTAATAACCCTGAATAATCACACTTCTCAAAGTATAGCAATTTAAGAAAATATTGATATTTTATAATTTTCGGCTCATAACTAATCATAGACTTGTCCCCTTTTTCAAGTGTCATCATGAAACTCTGTCTGGTGTCATAATAATCATATTTATCATATGTTGATTTCATCTATCTTTGTAATTTTTTGTTCATATTACCTTTTCTTTTCTTCCATTTCTCCTTCTATTATTGTATCGAAGTGAACTGTTATTAATGATTTTCCTTTTAAGGAATATGAAAGAAGGGGTGGTAATTTCAGCCCATATTAATAAAATGAGCTCATTTTGATCATATATAATGACTTGAATGAGCTTCAAGCTATTTTAAAAAAAGTTTCTTCAAATATGGTCAAAATGGATTCAATATGGTATCCATTTGATACATATTACATCACTTATTTTCACTTTTACTCAATAAAAAAATTTAGAGGTAGGTTGGTAGAAGTTGGGGTGGAGTGGGGGTGGGGGGCGGAAAATGCCCGGGAGGAGAGGATAAACTTTTTTTTTATACAAAAACAGACATTCTTTTTGAAAAAAAAAGGGTGTGTTGGTGGAAGGTGGGGTGGGGTGGGGGGAAGGGGGTTGCCAGGGTGGGGTAAATTTTTTTTTTTTTTGAAAAATATTTTTTTTAGGGGTAGGTTGGTGAAAGGTGGAGGGGTGGGTGGGTGCCCGGAGTATGTGGAGAGAGGTACATTTATGTTTTTGAAAAACAAATTTGGTTAAATGGGTTAGAACTATTTTAACCAAACAATGTTTGACCAAATCCATATTATATTTGGATGGATTATGATCCAATCATTTTTTTCCAGACCATATTCAAACCATGCAAAACCAATCCAATTCGACCGTTTGTCACCCTTATATGAAAGCACCTCACAAAATAATGACATTTATTACTAGCAATCTTAACTTTACTCAGATTTATTTGCTAGAAAAGAAGATATGTCCGCACTCTAATAATGAACTTTCTTTTTTTTTTCTTCTAATGAAAAGTTATTTTTGTATTATTTGACTGAATGGTGTTCGTGTTTATGATTATTTATTTATGGTAATGGTTATAATGATATTTGAAGGTGAAAGACTTATATTGAAAGATGAATAGTTTTTAGACCATCTCCAATCTACTTCTATTTTACTTTGTATTATCTATATTTGGAGAGTAAAATAGAGTATAAGCACCCAATTTTCCGTCCATATCAGTCCTCTAGTCGTTCATATTTTATGGATAGCTGAATAGTGGTTCGTCTCTCCGAATTTGGAGACTATTATTCACCCTTTTTTTTTCACTTTTTTTCAATATTTTATATTATTTCCTTATAATCTAATTAACCTATTATTTTACATATCTTTCATTAATTAAATATCTCTATGTTCATATTCCTTTTTTAAATATATTGAGTATAATATTTTTAAAAAGTATATAATTATTTAACATAAGACTACTTTTCTTTCGAATTAATAGTATTTTATTTTTTTTCTATGTTCATCAACAATATCGTTTGATTTTATTATTAATTTTCACTCAAAAAAAATATAAAAATTAACAATATAAGGTGGAAAAATTTGAATTAAAAATACAATAATCATGATAATTTAAATGCAATATACCAATACAATACAATACAATACTATGCATAATATTTAAAACGAGAATAAATTACAATATATACATACCATAATATTTAATTAATCACAGAATATTTAGAATAATCGGATTGGTCGTTTTTGTAGATTTAGCACTATTCGAAAAGAAAAATCTATATGATCCAGAGAAATGTGTGCGATCTAGATGAGATTTCGATTGTTATTGTCGATAGACGAATATATAGGAATGATTCCCAAATTGGTTGTCGATTGTGGTTATTGTTTAATTTAGAATTCAGAATAAAATATAATTTTATACTTAAATAAAAAAATTTAGATCCATGAAAATTATATCAAATAATTATGTGGGAAAAAGAAAGAAGAATTTATATTCTGCCTCCCGCCCCTCCGCCCGCCCTCCTCCTCCTCCTCCCTTGCGGCGCGCCCCCTCTTTTCTTTTTCCCGCGTCCACTCCGCCTCCGCCCGGCTTGGTTGGTTTATCACCCCTCCCCGCCCGCTCTATTGGCGGATAAACTAGCCTTACGATTGGAGAGCTCTAAATAACATATTCTCGAAATATATAGAGAATTTTTTTAATAAAATAAATTTACCATGGAAAGTCCCTCCAGAACATTTTAGTTGTTAGGAGTATTCTAGAATGACAACCTTACTAGAAATTATAAGGACTCACATAACAATTATTATTTTATAAGTAGCCCTAATTAGTTGTATAAATCGAGAGACAATCATTTGTAAAATTAATCCGAAAAGAATCAAAGTCATCTTTCACAAACGCTATAAACCTTTGTGGCTTTACTTTAGCTTACACACTAACCCTATAATCCCTCTATTTATAATTCCATCTTCAATGATTGGTGTAGATTGATCAATTAAGAGTGCCGGTTTGCATCCCTTGAAGCAGGTTTCCCGACTCTTGATTTGTGTTAAACTGTAGTGTCCATTTTTGCCCTTTGGTTGTGGTCTATTTGTGTGCTATGCAATTAGTTTGGACTAATTTTAATCTGCCTATATGGGGATGAACCATATATTTTGTTTATTTATATCTACTACTCTTGTTTAAGAAACGAAAGTGGAATTATGAATTTTTGTGTTCGTTTGAGACCTGAAGGGGTAAAGATGTTGAAAAAGGATTAAGAGCTGATTAGACAGGAAATAATGCAATTTTATTTTTGTTCAAGTAATTGACTCTAGAGAAGGAGTCGGGTCGTTATTTGGGTAGAAGGTTCGTAGGGGTGAATTGTTTCTATACGCCTTGCGAAGGTTTAGGCTTGTTAGGGTCTGTTCGTAGTACTGTTTACCCTTATATTTATTGTCATATGTTGTTTATTGTGTGTTTAATTATCGCATTATTTATTGTTCTTGTAATTTATTTCTTGTAAACTTTACACTACTTTCTTATTTACTGTTATGTTTTCTTTATTGTTTTTTTTTTCTTTACTTTGATTTGATGCCCTATAATCGTGAATCTTTTGAAAACAGTCTTTCTACCTCCATAAGGTATTAGTAAGATTTGATACTCTTATACTCTCTCAGGCCCCGCTTAGTGGAATTTCATTGGGTATGTTGTTGATGTATAGGATATTGAATGAATGCAATTATGAAACAAAGAAAGTTACAAAGACAACATACATATTGAAATTCCTCCAACCAGAAGGATCTTTGAAAGAGTATAAGTGGTATGTAGAACTCTTATCACTACCTCGTGTAGAATAGAGAGTTGTTTTCGAAATAGTCCCTCGGCTCAAGTAAACGAATTCCTAGTACAAAGAATAACTAAAACAGTTATAATTAGAACATAACAACTAACAAGGGAGTGGTGGGAAAGCCCACAAGAAAAACAAAATGAATTTTTCTAGTAAAAACAGACGACATAGATATCAAAAGCAAAAAACGACAATAACGGCTAGTATAACAAAAAGCCTAAAAACTCCCGTGAGAAAGTAAGAAACACTCCACTACCATCTACTACCCTATACCCCTATCCTCCGGTCCGTCTTTTATATCTAAGGACAGATTCCTCAACAACTTGAAGTTGTCTTCGTGGTCCCTAATCTAATCACTCATCCTCAAACACTTTCTTGGCCCTACCTCTCCACATACCTCTAGAAAACCAACGCTACTCATCTTCTCACCTCCCTAGTACTCCTCATCTACAGCTATTTTCACGATGTCCAATTCCAAACCATCATCAGTCAACTTCCCTCATTAAAAGAAGAAATTAAGTTTAAAAAGAGCAAAATAACACAAAACAATACCTTTTTTTTTTTTGGAAGGGGTGGTTACTCCAGTTGAAATATCAAAGAAAACCATAAACTAGTTTGAAGTTTGAACCCATATAGTGAACCTGTGTAGTTGGTAGAATACTAAACTATTTCATACTATTACTTTGTGAATAAAATTAGATCTATCTTCAAAATATCTTTCATTTCTTTCCTTCCACACTGACCACCATATACATGATGATATTAGCTTAATTCCACTTCTTCTTTTGAGTTACGGAATATGCACTCGAAGAAGGGAGGGACGTATGAGGGAGATAGAGAAAAATGGTTGTTATATATCAACTTATATCTAAAAAAAGCTTTTGTTTTAATCCTTGTATTTGGGTCCCTGCTCACGCCACTTTGAGCTGTAATGGACAAACCAATGCTACACAAAATTGATTTATGTTGTTATATATATATTGCTCTCTAACATTTACATTGCTTCTTATTTGGGAGCTTTGGAGCATCATACACTTGAAGAAAGTGAAAATTCGAAGCATAATTGAGAAGATATCAGCAGATTATATATATGAAGCCTCTTTTCAAGAGTTCTCTTTTACTTTGATACTTCCGATCGACCTTTTTTAACCCCAAATTAAGTCATTATATAAAACAATTTACCAAAGTAATATCTTTTTCTTTCTTAAAATTTTACAAAACTAGTAGAGAAACGTATTTTCACGTTACGTTTTAGGTTATAGTTTATGTTTTAAAATTTAAAACTAACAAAGCATTAGGTTGTATCGTTACTGTAAGTAACGTTTTACTCCTAAAAAATGTTATTTTCAGTAACGTTTTATTCCTAAAACGTGACTATGAGTACGTTTTAGGATCGAAAACGTTATTGTGAGTAACGTATATCAATCTGACGCCATCAACTTTTAAAAAAAATAAAATATATCCTCAAACGTTACTGTGGAAATACGTTTATACTATTTTGTAAAATTTTAGAAAAACGTATTATTTTGGTGAATGTCTTTATATAACTTGGCTTAGTTTGTGTTAAAACCTTCCTTCCCCTCCCGATTTCAAACCTCCTATCTAGGAACGGAACTACAACGTTAATGTTTGGGAGTTCAAACGAATCCCATAATTATATTTATTTTAAATTTTTTTTGTTATTTATTATAAAAACATTGTCACTCATATATAATAACTTTAACAAATGCGAACCCCTTGAACAGTATTTTTTCTCTCCTTTTTTTGATCTACATCTGATTCTTTTTTTCTTTTTTTTTGATAATAACTGTGAAATATTACCACTGCAACAACAATGAAACTATGATTTTGTTTTGATCAGATACATACCCTTCGTTTATACTTTGGTCCATTTTATATCATAATATATATAAGGTTAATCATTATGCACAATATTTCGTGGCCAATCAAAGCATATATGTCTAGGAGAGCAGATATTTTCTAGAAAACGCAAGATGAAAATACAAAAAATTAGGAAGAAAAAACGTAGCTCTAAATTATCAATTAATTATGCTTGATAATTGATATTATTTAGAAAATATAATTCTTAGATTATAATTTTTTTCCACATATCGAACACAAGAAAATAGATCAAACTTACTTATTATTTCAAAAATCATTTTTTTAACAAAACATTTTACATGAAGATTAAAACATATTCCATCGTACTGAGCCCAATCTATCTAGGTATTTACATGATTCTATTTTAATCTCAACATATTAGTCTAATATTTTATTTATAATATCATATTAAATTTGTTTGCTTCGGTATTTAAAATGTCATTATTGTTAAGGTCATTTTATTTATTTTTTACGTATATCTAACGTATATACATGAATTATAAACGAAGGGATGCTAAAGTAATTCTTTAATAATATTTTAAGCTAATAGAATGAAACTTTAAAATCTATTTTTTATGTAATAACTTTGTTTCACAAATATTATTTTTTAATTACCCGTTCTCAGCTAATCTATATTAGTATCACTCTCATCTAATTTCCTCTTTATATTAAAAAAAACATTTTTTTAATCTCTCAATTAAATAAAAAGTTACCGACCAACTCCAACGGTTATACCATCAATTCAAAAAATAAAAATACTCAATTCAAATAGAAAATAAAGTTTATTGAGATAAAATGTACTAGTAATTCTAGTGATATGTAACAACCTAGTTTCGTCATTATAGAAATGTCAACGAGGGAAAATTGGGGTAGGAAACTTTTTTTTTGTAGTGTTGGTATTTTTCCAACCTTGTCAAGATTTGGAGAAAAATCAGAGTCATCGGTGTAGGAAAATCCGGTAGATATCGGGTGGAGTAAATATGAATTTGATTGCATAATCGGTTAGGTAACTCGGGCGAGGAACTGCGCCACGATTTCACGAATTTAATTTAAATAAGTAGTTTCCGAGAATCGCTCCTTCTTAGCGTTAAGAGGGGTATTTTTACTATCTAATGGTTTAGAAGTATGTTGTAAAAATGGAGGAATTAAAATTTCTCTAAAAAAGGTTTGTCCTTACTTTTGGGCCGTTTGTAAGCGGAATTTGGTGCTGCTAAAACGGGACGATTGGTCATTGTAGCAGACGCAATAAAGGATTGGATCGTTCATAGATTTATTTGTGATTTTTCAAGCGAGAGTTCAGCTGGCTCAAAAGCACATGGATGGGTGCCGCTACAAAACAAACAGCGGGAGGGTATCGCTCCTATAGCAGGACATCTCGCAAATAAGATTCGTAAATAAAACCTCTAAATCGATCTTTATTTTGACTCTTTTGACTTTTTAGAGCTAACGAACGGAGCCTTGGTCTATTCCAACTCGTTTTTTCATCACCATTGCATGAAGCTAAAGGTAGAGCTTTTACTCCCGAATCGTCACTTTAAGATCCGTAGAATGCTAATTAAGATATGAGATATCTGATGGGGAGGGTATTTCCAGTTGATTAGAAGATTTTATGGTGTACGTCACCCTATATTTTTCTAGTATAATTGGTGGATCATGGGTTTGATCTAGGGTTGATCATATAATTGTTAGTAATCAGGGTAATTAGCGATTGTTTGTTGATTCCCGTGTTATTGTGATTGTCTGTAGATCAAGAACAAGCTGAATGAATCTGAAAAGGAAAGGATCAAGTTTCTTAGGGTTTCAAGCTTGTTTCAATGTAGGTGATAGTTGCGATTTCATGATTGTGTGATGTATGCATGTTCTTGCTTACTTATGAAAATTGTTTTTTAGCTTCTGGTTTTTTTAATTTTCTTTTGGGCGGACGGAGGAGGGGGCGGGGAATTGGAACCTTTGATACTGCTGTTTTGTTGTTTTAAGGTAAAGTAGTTACTCCCGTCGATTTCTACCTATTTTTATTTGATTGAAAATTTTAACTCAATTCGATCTCTCAAACATCAATTTACGAGTGGCCTTATCGTTCATTGGAAATTTCGTGTACCTACATACACCTTTGTTATCATAGCAAGGAAGTGAACGCTATTCAAAATTTGAAGGTTGTCTTGCCTAAAAAATAAGTTTCTAGGATTGTGAAATTTGCTTATCAAGTATCAAACTTAACCATCCACACTATTTGTTAGGTAGGATATTTTCTGTATATATTCGTACAATGTACTAAGCTTAATGCCTAGTATATTGCTCAGTTAAAGCTTGTTGAGAATGTGATCTTAAATAAGTAATTAAGGAGGTTACAAATTAAGGTAGAATGTTAATAGATAATTGACTGTTGTATAACTTAACCTTCCACACACCAATAGTGGTTGGTACCATTTATTGTTTCTTATATCCCGATTGTTGTTGTAGTTACTAATTCTTTTAAGAATGTTTGTCATTTTTTATTTTTGAATGTTCGTCATTTTTTTATTATTATTTTTCTTTTAAGTCAGTTTTCAAAAAAATAATATATTTCTATACTAGGTAATAATATAAGTATAAAATATCTATTTTACCCTTAATAAAATGATTTACAACCACAAAAATTTCTATCATTCATTTTGAACCACAAATTTTAAGTGTCTTCCTTTCTTTCTTAAATCTATATCGAGTCAAATAACCTCACATAAAATTCACGTCGAGTCAAACTACCTCATATAAAATGGGACGGAGGGAATAAAAAATAGAAAGAGAAATAAGAAAAAAATCATTTTCAAGAAAAAGAATGTGGTGGTTCAATATCAACTAAATAAATAATTTATTGCTAAAAAATAAAAATGGGCTACTAAATACAAATTAAATCTAAAGTTTGTCATAATATGCCAATTTTTTAAATATTATACAGAATATGTTATTGTTATTGTTATTGTATAGGGATGAACATGGAACGATAGCAATGCTAATTAAACTTTTAAATCACTCACAAAAGTTTTAAGCCGGATAACACTTTTTTGTGTGTGTTTTTAAGCCGCGCGGCTTAAAGTTTTCGTTCATTTTATTACTTTGCTAATGTAGATTCAGTTCATTACTTTGCTAGCATTCATTACTGTTGAAACTTAATATTTCTCATTTATATGAAAATAAAATCTATGTATACACAAAGGTCAAAACACCTCAAAGCCATCCCAGGAAAATGTATGCAAGTATCTGGTTTTTTCATTTAAAACAATAGAATCAGACAGGTTTTTATTTACCAATAAACAATCCCATTTATTTTTTATAAGTAATTTACACAAAAATTATATGCTTCCTTGATATAAGTAGCTCCAACCCGGTGAATAGGAAGATTTGATCGAAAGTTAAAAAGAGAACTCCTAAAAAGAGGTTTCTATAGTATTCTGCTACAATCTTCCCAATTTGCTTCTTCAAGTGATCTGCTTCCGATCCAAAGCCCAAAAAACAAAATGTAAATGTTTAGAGAAGAATATATACCAACATAAATCAAATTGGCATATTTATCAATAGTTGTTCCTTCTCCTTAAAAAAACAGCCACCGCTCACCACTGCCCACCCAAAAAATTTCAAACTTCAAACTAATAATTGGCCAGAACGTAAGTTACCCAAAGAGATAGGTGGAGAAATCTAAACTCAAAAGAAATGGTGGAAGCTAATTAATATTATCATGGATATGGTGGTCATCTGCAGAAAAAAAATGAAAGATATTTTGAAGATGATTTAATATTAATTTTATTCACAAAAGTAATACGAAATTGTTTAGAATCTTTATTTTTTTGGTATAATCGACTTAGAATAGAAAATGCAGATCATAGGGAGCTTGCAACTTTGATCTACATCTTCTATGAAAAGTTATTTATATCA
This sequence comes from Solanum habrochaites, assembly GCA_027704765.1. NCBI lineage: Eukaryota > Viridiplantae > Streptophyta > Magnoliopsida > Solanales > Solanaceae > Solanum > Solanum habrochaites. The sequence continues at coordinate 70,397,077 of JAKWJA010002497.1, read as the reverse complement.
AAAAAGAGAAGATACTAACTATTTTCTTATTTTTACTTATCAAATGAGAGTAGTCTATCTTTTAAACATCAACTATTTCTTTCATCCTTCTAACCATTCAATAGGTTATAATGGTAATAGAGCCTTCACTACTAATTCCTATTGAATCTTAGATCTGTCTCTCTTTTGTGTAATTTTCTTTTTGCACTAGTTATGAATTTATAATGCGTGAGATATTTTCAGTTAAACAGTGGAGAGAGGTAATTGCTGGATTAAGGAAATAAGAACGTGACAAAGTTCAATTTTTTTTCCTATTCCATTATTTGAAACACAAAATTGATGTGAGTGAGAAATTTAAAATTTAAAGGAACTAAAAATTTGAAAAGTGAATTGTCCCTTACAAGAATTTTTGGTCTACAATACGCAATTAATACGAATAGTTTTTATAAAATCAGACTCGAACCTGCGTCAAGAAGATAAGGAACGCAGTAAAGCCCCACATTTTTTCCTTTTTCCTCGACGCCTCAAAGCCCTTAATCAGTTACCCTCTCAATATCTTCTAGAGGCCATATTTACCCAAACAATTGCTATTCTTGCTTGTCAATTTACAAATGGTTGCTCTCAATTTATACACTAATTTTGTGTTAATAGATAAATAATAATTGTTGTGGTTAGTCCCTATATAATTACAAATAAGCCTACACTCTAGAATACAGAAATACTCCATACAACTAGAAATGTGAATATTTTTATGTAATCCATGGAATTCTAAGATGCCTTCAAAGATTTGTTTTTTTTTTTGTGGTTTTTTCCCTCCATATATTTCTAGATATTCCTACTAAGGAAGCTATATATTCTTTTCATCATCACCGTTGTCCTTCCCCTATTGAACAATATATAAATAATAATTGTTATATGAGTCATTACATATTATTTACAAATAAGTCTGCACTCTAAAAAAAAGAAATCTCTTAACCAACCCTAAAATTCTAAGGCCTTTACATGTAATCGTGAAAATTCTAAGATCTTGTAATGATTTCTTTCTCCATATATTTCTAGAATAATCCATTAAGAATTGTTTTTCTTTCCATGTAAGTCTTCCATATGGACAATATATAAATAATAATAATTGTTATATGAGTCTCTATATATTTACAAATAAGTCTCAATTCTAGAATATTCTACGCAACTAGAATATTCTAAGGCATTGTCATGCAAATAAAAGGAATTTCTAAGATCTTTCAAAAATAAATTCCATATATTTCTAGAATATTCCACTAAAAACTATTTTTCTTTCATGTAACTTTCCATGTGGACAATATATAAATAACAATTATTATATGAGTCCCTACATGCTTACAAAATAAGTCTCAATTCTAGAATATTCTATGTAACTAGAATATTCTAAGGCCTTGTTCATGCAAATAGGATAGAACAATTTTAATTCTTTCAAAGAGTTTTTTCCTCTATGTATTAGGTTGTCAGAATATTCCACTAATAATTTGTTTTTTCGGTTCAGATGTAAGTTTCTTTCCATATGGACACAATATAAATAGAATTGTTATATGAGTCCCCCACATAGTTTGATAATCTCAATTCTAAAATACTCTACAGTCTACACAACTAAATGACTTTTTAAGGAAGGCCTTTTCATGTAATAGATGGAATTCTAATAGATCTTTCAAAGATTTCTCCATATATTTCTAGAATATACTCCACTAAGGACTATTCTTATATCAATGAAAGTCTTTCATATGGTCAATAAATAAATAACAATTGTTATACGAGTCTTTACATATTTACAAATAAGTTTCCTTTCTAGAATACTCTAAACACCTAAAAATTTTAATTTTAAGAATTTCTTTTATAATATTAATAAATTCTCTCTAGGATCCTTCCAAGATTTCGCCATAGATTTCTAGAATATTCCGTTAAAGCTTATTATGGACAAATTTATGTCACACAACGGCTAACTGGTATGATGACATGACTAAATCATGACAATAGTTGATAGGTTTTGTTGAAAAGTAAGAAAAATCTTCTTTAGTTTTTGGACTTTATAGTGACAAAGTGTTGGTATGTGTTGTGGCCTTTTGTCTCACATAACCATTGGATCAACTCTGCATCTCACTAGAATACAATATATTTGGCCTTAAGTCATCGATATCCCCTTAAGTTGTCGCGCATAATTCTTTAGTCACCTAACAGATGACTCTTACCTATTAGCCACTTTAATATTGATAAATCTTTACCTATTGACATAAACTAACAATTACCTTTTAACCTTTACAAATATTGTAGCGTGTAATGCACACTCCTTATCTTGACAAAAATTACGAATAGAACTACGACACGTGGCATATATTGGGCCCATAATTTAATTTTAAAAAATAAAGACATTTTCCTTCCTTTAATAATATATAAAAAACTTAATTGATAAAAAGAAAATCTTTCTTTCCCCCATCTAACTTACTGCCCTTTTTCTTCATCTTCTTCTCTCTTCTTCTTCTCTTTTTCCCACATCACCATTTCTCGTATAACAAAAGAAAATACCTAACCCTATCTCATTTCGAATTCTACCCCAAATATTTTCCTCTTTCATTTTTCTTCGTTATATATTATTCCTTTGGAACGACTATTTCAATTTTGTAAATATAATCGACCTTGATATATATTTTGAAATCACAACAAATAAAAATTCAAATTATGTCAAATATTTTATAGCATTTCTAATAAGTTTATGAATTTTGATTAGTTGCTCATTTGTAGTTTTGACAAATAAAAATGTACAGATATTGGGGTGCATTTTTTAACTCCAAATGGTCCATTTTTTTCTTGCTTCTGAAAATTCCGCAGGTACTTTTTTTACATAAAATGCAAAAACAAACAGACAATCCAACCAATAAAGGCAGAGAAAATTTTGCAAGTTTTTTATTAATGGTGGGTTGAAGGAAGATGAGTGTGGGGGTGTTTTTTTTTTATTGACATTTTAACCGAATTTATGTTTTAATTAACTTACATTTTTTTTTATATTTAGTCAAATGCCATGTCAAGTGGTCCACAAAGTAGATATAAATATTTTTAAAAAAAATAAAAAAAAAAATGCATTCCCGCTCTCAGCAGCAGGAGAATACACTTATTTGCCACCTTAGCGTTTTTGTGTTTACTAGGCACATTTCTTGATAATTTAGGTGTTCACTAGGTATAAGTCCTAGTCAGTGTCCTAAGTGAATTAATGTGGACAACTTTAAATGAGCCGCAGGATGACTTAAGCCATAATATTTTGTTTTTTTTAATTACCGTAACCCATCATAAGCTATAAAACCCCCATTTGGTGTCATAACAATACAAAGAACACTATCATAAAAGGGAACAAAAAAGTTTCATTAGAATTTGGATTATTTCATTTTCAAGTAATTAAAATTAGCGTAAGGTAAGTTTTGTAATAGTAACAATGTCATTATTTTGTGATGTAATTTTTGTATTCCTTTAAAGGAAAAAAACATTAATAACAGATTAACTCTTCAAATACAATAGAAGGAGAACTGGAAGAAAAAGGATTGGTATTATGAACAAAATTTACAAAGACACATGAAGTGTCATGATTTTATAAACCAAAACCGAACGGGGTTCATGAAGACACTTGAAATAGGGGATTGGTCATGGTTAGAGTGTTTTGTAATGATAAAGGTTAAGAAATATAATAAGAATAAACTTTGAGTTGGAAGTTGATTGTCCGGCCCTCCCCCCCTCCCCCTGCCTCGACCCCCCTCCTCCTCCCCTCGCCCCCTTGCCTTGCCCTGCCCCCGCCTCGGACCCACCTCTCCTTTGACCCCTACAACTCAGAGGTCACGATTGCACCATCTCCTTACTTCGCCTCTTCGCCGCAGTGTATGAAGAAATCTTTGAAAGACATTAAAATTTCATAATTTTACATGAAAGTCCTTAGAATATTCTAGTTATGCAGAGTATTCTAGAATATGGACTTATTAGTAAATACATAAGGACTCACATAACAATTATAATTTATACATTAGCCCTAATTAGTTGTATAAATAGAGAGACAGACATTTGTAAATTAACCAATCAAGTATCAAGCAATCTCCACAAAAAGCCCTTATAAACTCTCTATCTATTCCTACTCCTACCTTCCTCCCAAATCCTTTAACCCCAGATGATGTTCATCCATGAAACTCATCAGAGATTTCCAGATCTGTATAGTTGCTGATCATGGATCAATCCATTATCAACTATTAGTGTTCGAATCTCCTCGAAGAAGTGCCGTCCATACTTTAGGATTTTTGGGGAGGTGTCAAGGAGCTATTAGTGTTTCAGTTTATGCTTTGCCTCTGCTATCTGGCCATCGATCGGAATATAAGCCCCTGCATATACTGAGGAGGGAACCATATAGTTTGAATGTTTATATCTACGAGTATTGTTTTAAGGATATGAAATCGTGGAATTAATATCTTGTGTTCCGTTTGACTGGAGGCAATTTTCAATCTCTCTGAATTGGCTATTTTGGTCCGCGTTGGGGTGTGTTTTTTCCTTCTGGAACTTCTAGATGAAGTTGAAGGCAACGCTAAGATGGTTAGTCATGTGTAAAGGAAGGCGTAGACAATCGTAGAAGTGCAATAAGGGTCGGATAGCAAGGGTACATGAGGGTAGAGGTAACACAAACCTCTTAGAGGAAGTGATTTGATCGCCATAATACAAACTTTATTTTGTCACGAGTACATGACTCTAGATAAGGAGTGAGGAATCGATATTTGGGTAGAAAGGTTAGTAAAGGTTTATGTTATCTTGCATTGCAAAGGTTTCATGCCTGGTAGGGTATGTTGTAGTACTTGTTACCACTTGTTGGATTCTTTTTGTCTATGTTTGTTTATTTTGTTTTAATATCGTATTGTTTTATTGTCTTATAGGGTTTTTCTTGTAACTTCACCCTACTTTTCTTTTTAAACTTTATTTTTTCTTTTCTTCATTGTTTTTTTTTCTTTTACTTTGATTTGATGCGTTACAGTCCAAGAATTCTTCGAAAAATAGTCTTTCCTAGCTCCTTGAGGAGTGGTAAGTTTTCCTGCGTACACCTATACCCTCTCAGGCCCATTAGTTGAATCACAGTGTGAATGTGGTGTGTGTATAGGATGTTGAATGAATGCCAATATATGAAAGAAAAAAGTGAAGTTTCAAACGAACAATAGTACATAGTTTGAAATTCACAATGAAGGGGTCTTGAAGAGGTAGAGGTATAGCACAACCTTACACTAACCTGTTGGCGAAGGTAGAGTGATGTTTTCACAAGAGTCTCGCTCAAAGGCAACAAAGTTCTTAGTCACAAGAAGTAATAAAACAATATAATAAAACATATAATTATATCCATGGGAGAGTGGGGAAGCCTACAAAGTGAATAACAAATATCGATAATTAGAACACCTAGTCTATATAAATACCATATGACGTAGATGTCAAAAGCAAGAGGTACAATAATACGGCGTGTGACACATAAACATAAACTCGTGAAAAAGAAGGAACACTCCACTACATCTACCCTAGTACCTATCCTCCAGACTACTCTTAGCTAACGCGACTATGGTCTCTCGACAACTTGAAGGTGTTCATGTCATGTCATCACCTATATCCAACACCTCTTTTGGACTAGCTCTCCCCATACCTAAGGGGTATGACCACCCTTCCGCACCTCAGCTTAGTAAACGTTGGCACATCTCTTCACATTTCTCAAACCTATTTCATCAACTGTTCCCTCAAAGAAAGTTACAATTAGTGCCAAATAGACACAATACCATACTTCTTCTTTTGTTTTGAAGGAGGGTGTACTCCATAGCAAAGCAAATAGTTAGTTTAGTCGAACCACCATAAATTAGTCTGAAGTTTTGAACCATATAAGCGAACCTGTGTAGTTTTCGTAGTTGTAGAGTTTTATTCAACAGCAATGAGATGGAGATAACTTAGAAAAAACTGAACCATAAGCAAACCTCATAATCCCAAGTGTCCTAAGTACTTTATGGTTGCTAGTTTTAAAATTACCAAAAATGCTATACTTTGATTTTATATGTAAATCCCCTAACACTATTGATGATTAGGGCTGTATATTGATCAACTATAATCTAAGCGTTATTTTACTATGTATTTGTTGCTCAAGCCCATCTTTGATTGATGAACAAAAAACCAAATGCTTACACAATATAGATATTACTTATATATACTTATACTATATTATAATATTATAATATAATATCTGCGTATTCTCCCCTAAATTTTACATTGCTTCTTAGTTGGGCTACACTGAAGGAAAGTCCAAATGGGAGCAATGGGGAAGCTGTAGTTACGCGCGTGTCTATCTATGTAAGTCTCCTTTCAAGCGTCTCCTCTTTTAACTCCCTCGATCAACACCCTTCTGATCCAGGCATGGGGAGCTACAGTGTTATGTGGTGGCAAGAGTTTGGACGTAATTCAATTACTTTTTGTAACTTCTATTTTTGTATAGAAAATCGAAAACGTTACAAAAATATATTACCTAAGGATGGATTCCTGGAAATGAAGGATGGGGCTTACCACATTAATCAATATTGTCTCCTTATTCAGCAAAGCTTGATTCTCTTTTAAAAAGAAAACACAGTGTGCCTGAATGGGTTTATACCAGCTGGTGCAATGGGTTTAACATGAAAATGATCTTATGAAATTTGTTAGTTTGAGTCAATGCTGTGAAATTTTGTCCAATTAAGGATTACAAATATGAAATATTGACGATAAGGTAATAATGACTTCGTTGTTAACAATAGAGATCATATGAAAGTAATTCTAGTAATAATAATGTTTTAGTTAAAGGTAGTAGAACTTTGCTTGATAATTTAAACTTTTTTACAATGACGTATATTCATATATTTGAAATAAAGAACAGTTTTACATATTGTATATAATAATATACTATTTCTTAATTTGAAATTAACACGAAACATTTCACAGATTATATTATAAGATACTAGTTTTCTTAGCTTCCAAAATTAAAAATTATAAATAAATAGACTTTTAATAATAAAAAGAATTTTGGGGAGTATTTGTTCGTGGCTGTAAATCAGATCTTTTCGCCGCCATGAGATATGAGTAGTAAATGCTAGTGATTGTAGAAATTTGATGATTTAAATTATAATAAAAACCGAAATATTTTTAATCATATCAAAGCAAATAAATTTCAACATCAATTTTAGCTAGATATAAGCAACTCATGTATTAATCAAAGGTGTAAACAATATATACATTTTTTTCCCCTTTTTTCCCAATTGGTAAAAATGAGTGATTGTGTAAAAATATTCATAATAGTAAGTAACAATAGGCCACGAATGTCCTCAAAGTGAAATGAAAGCAAATGAAGTATTATTATAAGATATACGGGAAGCATCTATGAATAGGATGAATCGTGTCACTTTACTTTGCATATAATATTCTTCTCTCTCAAAACACGCTATACATAAAAACATCATTAAACTCTTCGAGAGTACTGAATAGTTGTGCGATCTTTTCAATAACATTGTCAAGATGTTTTTTCAAGGACATCACTCTGAAGAAATCATGAGTATTAAGTTGGAGATTGGATTAATATACTTTTGTTTGGTTCATGAATTAAATTTAATACTAATCTGTAGGATTTATCCAAATTTTATTTCACATACATTAACCAATACATATAAATTTTGCGATTGAAAACGAATGGTTCTTTCCTTCTTATTTTGGTAAGTGGCAAATTCTCTTATTTCAAATTCAACATTTCCATGACAAATAAGAATTAAAATTACAATATCCCCCAAAGGAAGTCTATTTCACTCAAAAAGTCTCTTTTTTCACTTTATTAATTTTATGTCAATTAAAATAAGGACAAAAAGCGACTAAAGGTAAAGACTTTACCTTTAAACGACAAGCAACAGTTATCATAGGTTTCAAATTTTGTGCATGCAAAAAAAAAAACAGAAGAAAAACCATTTTTTTGTGAGTGGATTTAAATTAAGGAAACAAACTATCTTATTCCATATTAGATTAGGAGCGTTTATTTTGTAGTTTTATGACAATAAGGTTGTTGCCTTAAAATTATAAAAACTTAAACATCGATCAAATATTACCTTTTCTATTTCAAAAGTATCATAAAACTTCGATTATCATCATAAAGGAATCTAATTTATATGGACTTCATAATATGCTTAAAAATCTGTTGTGATAGTATCATTCTATTTTTTTCACTTTCTACTTCTATCGTATCAAAGTGAATTGTTAATAATTTGTGTCTTATAAAAAAAAACAAGAACGTACTCACAAAATAATGGTATTGTTTACTATTAGATTACTGATACCCATCATTTGTTTGGGAAGGAGATATATTCATTATTCCTAATATTTTGTTTTCTTTTTCCTTCTATGAAAGTGATTTATATTTTTCTGACAAATTGTTGTAGTTATGATGGTTACGGTAGTAGTTTAAAGGTTTGAAGGTGTGAAAATAATGGTTGTACGGTGCTTTTTACCATTATATATAGTCGAAGTTCCTTTGGACACATATATATATGTCAGGTGTATAGCATGGTATATACAATATTACTATACACATGACATACAAGTACATACATCAATATACAAGGGTATATGTCAATTTACATACAGATGAAACATGTCTTAATTTAAGAAATCTCGAGATATTATTGTTGTCTAATAGGAGAAAACACTTATAATTAAATTGGCAGGGGTATGTCAAATCAATAAATAAATAAAATATTTTATAGCTAAAAAATTAAAATGTGCCCTATTAAATGCCAATTCAAATCTATAATTTTCATAATAATACCACATTTATTAAAAAAAAATATATTAATGGTTATTGTTATTACATGGAATGACAACAGAACAACTACGTGCAAAGTAAACTTTGTAATAAGCCACAAAAAACGCATAACATTGCTTTGTGTTTTAAAGTCGCTTGCTAGTTTCGTTCATTTTGTTACTTTGCTAATATAGATTATCAGTTTCATTACTTGACGAGCATTCATTACCACTGAAACTTAGTTAATTTTCTGTTATTTAAAAATAAAGTTCATATAGAAAAAAAGTAAAAAACAAACTTAACGTAATAAAGGAAAAATTGTGAAAAGTATATGGTTTTCTTTAAAAAAAGGAATCAAGACAACATGTATTTATTACTCAATAAACAATCCACTATTTTTTATAAGTATTACACAAAAAAACATATTAATTCAAAGTAATAGCTCGTGTCACGGACTAGAGTATTTCGCTAAGACTCCGTGCGGCACTTGACAAACTCTACTCATGATTTTTCACGATCTCGTAAGCTCAGGAAGCCTTTAAATCGGACGCTAAGAGAATAAAAGAAAGACTTTGAAGAGAGGACTTGTAATTAGCTGAGAGATTGCTTACAACTTTGGTTGGTTGGTTGGATGCTTTTACAAATGTATGACCCTCCTATTAATACTCCCAAGGCCTAAGCGTAAATAAATTCAATTGTTTACAAGTCGCTAAGTGATTACATTAATACAGGTTCTACATTCACTAGGAATAGTCTTTAGCTCTTCCAAAAAGGCTCCTAGAATTCTCTAGTCTGCCATGGATTCTAGAAGGACCTCCTCCTAGAACTTCTCTAGTCCGCCAAGGATCTAGAAGGGTCTTATAGAGTCTCTCTTCTACGGCTCCAGGTCCGTTTGCCCATGTATGCATGCAAAAAAATGGCCAAGATTGTGGCGGGGGAACAATACACACTCTCCCCCACCTAATGATTGCGATGATTGCGTCGCATTGCAGGTGTATCAGTTATCCGAGTTTGGCGTAGACGATCATCATTTTAAAGCACTCGTCAATCCCTGCGACAGCCTCCTATCGTTGCTGATCTCTGCTCGACCGATCTTCGAACTTCCTCCTTCATAGGAGGCAAGTGCCTCGGCGGTTCTTTTTATCACTGGCGTAGTGTTTCATCCTTGGAAACTTCTCGAGCGCGGTGGGTGGCAAGGATTTTCAGCACCATTGCTTCTCATAAACTTGCAATGGTGGCTGCTGATGTGTCTTTCGTGACCCTCCCTCGAGATTCATGGCCGTCAGCGGACCGATCCCTCCGTATTTTGTGCTTACATGGGAACCATACATGTTCATCCTTGTCTCCTATGATCATCAGGTGTTGGAGATAAGGATCGATCACACATGGCACTGCTGGAAGAACTCTGGCCCAAGAATATATCAAAAATATCTAAGGAAGGACGGTTGAATTTGGTTTTGACCGCTAGCAATCGTCTATCGTGATGCTCACTCCGTGCGCAACTCCATCTAGGGAGTTGGTGGTGCATTGACGTCCATGATTTTGGGCGTGCTGGACTATATAGCAACCCAACCTCGTTGTGCTGTCTGGCAATGAGGTGGACCTCAGCACCTGTGTAGACCAGCGACGAGCACGTTTTCCGTGATCGTTGATGTCACGTTTGAGGCATGCCTAGACTTTGTCGGCCCGTATTTGCATGCATTCTGCTCCTCCTTGCCTCGGCTCTCTTGCTGGGCTTCAGTGGTTTCTTGGTGACAGCTCTGCTAGACTTATCAAGCCCAAATGCATAGTCTCTTGACTTCATTCTTCCCTTGTGCTTCCTTCTCCTTCCGCTCTCGGAGGATGGATAGCCCAGGTTCTTCAGTCAAGGTTACTTTGCAGAAACATGTGGTCCACCAATAGAGCACCATTCCTTGGAAAATGGTGTCTTTTCACATGTGACATGATATCCGGACATCTTGTCGTTGGACATATGGGGTCATGCAGTGAGGTCGTTGATCCCGCCTCGCCTCTTGGGTTTGTGGCCGTTCTCCTCACCTTCGCCCACGATCTCCCCCACATTATATGACTAACTCCCTTGTCGTCTCTCGACCACTGTAAGACTTCTCCTGCCTGAAAGGCTGTCAAAGCTTCGGCTGTGTGAGGCTTCATCAATAGTTCCGACATGCGTGTTCCAACTCCGTTCGGCCCAATTTTGAGAAGCCCTCAATGAAGTGGAAAAAATATCGTCATCCGTGAGGTTAGGAATATAAAGCGTTAAGGGTGGTGAACTCCCACACATACGCCGTCTGCTACCCTTTTCTTTAAACTCCCTAAAAAACAACTTGCGCTTTGCCCCTAGATGGACGTTGTTTTAGGGAAGAACGCCTGTGAACTCTCGCGGAATTCGCTCATACGTGTTCATGGTTTGGTCCCTTCTTGATGTCGGGATCTTTACGCCTCCCACCATAGCATGGCCATCTCTGATGAAAGATACAAACAAGCCGTGTGATCTTGGCCTCTAGCAATCCTCACCGATTACAATTGAAATAGTCTCCAAGTTCCATAGGAAATTTCCACGATCTGGGCGTCGCGCGACACCTTTGAATATTGGGGATTGGGAGCCCGAATCTGGCCTCCCTTTCCCCGGTGAAGTGATGTCGATCCACCAACCTCCCTGTCTTCATTGAGAGTTTCACCTCGTTCTTCAGCAACTCAATCGTGTCAGTTCTCCAGAACCGATAACTCAAAGGATTGTAATGGCCTCCTTAATCTCGAACTCGGCACGAGTCGGACCCTCCAACTCCTTTCGGATGTTCTCAGCTATCAAGGGGTGAAGTTTCAAGGGGTTTGAATTGTTGCCGTCCACATTCATAAGTGCCGCCTAAGATCTCCAACGGCCTGCTCACCATTTCTACCCTTGCAACCTATTTTCTCCGGCCAGACGTCTACGGCTCCTCACCTATCTCTTCGTATTACATCGAAAATTCGTGGGGTGGGTTGAGAGGTTGCGGCCTTGATTGTGTGAGCTCGGGTGTATTCTTCATGTTCCCTTATGCTGCTTCTCCCTTTCTTGTTCTCTTTCCTCATCCATGCGGACGTTGGTGGTGATAACGCCGATAACGTCGGCCTTCGTTGTCATTCTATATGGATACATTTGCTATGATCCCACTTTGTCACGGACTTAGATGTATTCGCTAAGACTCCATGCGGCACTTGACAACTTACTCATTATTGCTTTCACGACTCTCGTAAGATCAAGTAAGCTTTAAACTCGGAACGCTAAGAGAATAATAAAGAAAGACAAGAAGACTTTGGAAGAGGAGAATTGTATATGAGCTTGAGAGCTTTGCTACAACTTTGGTTGTTTTGTGGATGCTTTACAAATGAAATGGCCCTCCTATTGATTACTACTCCATAAGGACTAAGAGTAAATAAATAGTGTTCTAAAGTCCTAAGTGATTACACTTTAATACATGGTTCTACTTCAAGATTTGTCTCTAGCTCTTCACCAAAAGAATCTAGGAATTCTCTAGTGCTGCCCCAGGATCTAGGAAGGACTCCTAGAATTCTCTAGTCCTCCCCAAGGATCTAGAAGGGTCTAGAGCTTCTCTTCAGCTCCAGGATCTTCTGCCCCATTCGGATGCGGCAAAATGGACAAAATTATGGCGGGACATCACATGCCTATGAAGGAGAGTGACGAAAGTAAAATATAACTCTTAAAAAGAGGCTTCATAGATAGAATCTGCAAAAAATCTTCAATACTTCATTTTAACTTTCTTCAAGTGTCATTCTCCAAAGCTCCCAAATAAGAAGAAATCTAAATGTTTAGAGAACAATATATAACAACATAATCACTATTGCATTAATTTATCAATATTGTTCCTATTCCTTAATACAAAAGCCACCGCTCACAACTGCCTAACACAAAAGATGCCATTCAACGTTAATAAACTAATAATGGCCAGACCAGAAAAGTAAGGGACCAAAGAGAGATAGTGGAGAATCTAAAACTCAAAGAAATGGTAAAAAAGCTAATAATCTGATCATGGATATGGTGATCAGTTTGTAAGAAAAAAAATAAAAGATATTTAAAGATAGATATAATTTAATTTTATTCACAAAAGTAAAACGAAATTGTTTAGAATTTTGTTTTTGGTATAATCGACTTAGAATAGAAAATAACAGATCATAAGGGCGGAGCTTGCACTTTGATTTAATCTTCTATGAAAAGTCTAAGAGATAAAAAAGAAAAGATACAAAACTATTCTATGTTACTTAGCCATGAGACTAGATTATCTTCGAACATCAACTATTGTTTCCTCCATTTCTAAACCATCATATTATAATGGTATTAGATTTCACTACTTCTATGGAAATCTTCGATCCGTCTCTCTTTGTGTAAATTTCTTTTGCCACTAGTTATTATTTATAATGCGCTGGACCCATCCTTTTCCGTTAAGAGTGGAGAGAGATGGTTGCTGGGTTAAGCAATAGAACAGAAAAAAGTCTATTTTTAACAGCACTTTAATAAATGTGGCAGTTTACCTGTCAAATTAAATAAATAAATAAAATATTTAAGCTAAAAAACTTTAAAAATGCGCTATAAATGTAATATTAAATCTAGAAGTTGCATAAAAAAGACCATATTTTTAAAAAAATTTATATGAATATGTTATTATTATAAATAGGAAAACAAACAGAACAACTACCGTCAAATTAACTTTTTAATAAGCCACAAAAACATTAACGCAAACATATTGTTGTGTTTTAAAGTCGCTTCTGCTTTAACGTTTCATTCATTTGTTTACTTTGCTTAACTAAGATTATTCAGTTTTCATATAATTTGCTAGCATCTCATTACCATCAGAAACTTACGTAATTTTCTTCGTTTGTTATTGACAAATAAAATTTACTATAGCAAAAAAGTAAAAACAAAACTAAAGTAAAAGGAAAAAACTATTGCAAAGTACTAGTGTTTTCTTTCAAAAAGACGAATCAGACAGTATTGTCACTTCAATAACCACCTCACGGACGGAGGTTAAGAGTGATTACATAAAAGAGAGGCCTACTCGAAGTAAGTAGCTCAGTCCTAGGGATGGAGGATTGATCGAAAGTAAAGAACATAACTCTAAAAAGAGCTTCATAGTATTAATCTGCTAACAGCTCTTCTCAAATTCTAACTTGTTTCACTTCTTCAAGTTATGCTTTTTTTTTTTTTCCAACGCCCAAATAAGAAAAATGTAAATTATTAGAGACACAATACATAACAACTATCAATAATTATGCATAATTTGTCAATATTGTCCTATCTCCTTTTAATACAAACAGTCACGCTAACACTAATGCCCAACAAAAAAGATTTCACAACGTATAAACTAAAAATACGAATAGCTAGAAGTAAATACACAGAAGACGTCAGAGTGGGGAATCTAAAACTCAAAGAAAAGTGGAGGCCTAATTCACTACGTATCATAGCATATGGTGGTGGCGAGTGTGGAAGAAAAGAAAGGAAAGAGAGTTGAAGAGAGAGGGATTAATCCAAGGGGTTGTCATTCGAGGTATTTTGTATAGCGGAAGCTAGAATAGGAAGATGTAGACATGAGGTTGAGCTTATAATTTTAATAGCTTACAACTTATTGCAAAGAAGTTGTTCATATCAAAAAGGAAAAGACTACTAAACTATGTATTTTATTGGAATCAGACTGATCTATCTTCAAACATCCTATTCTTTCTCATCCACTAACCATCATATGTATAATGGTATCAGATTCCACCTTATATTTAATCGTGCGATCCCTCTCTCTTTTGTTGTTGTATTTCTTTTGCACCTAGTTTATTAATTTATAATGCGTGGGATCTTTTGCTGTTACGCAGGGAGAGAGGTAGTGCTGGGTTAAGGAAATAAAAAACATGAAAAGTTCGTATTTTTTTTCGATTCCTTATTTGAAAAACACAAAATTAATGTGAATGAGAAATTTAAAACTAGCAGAGAAAACCTTGGATAAAAGCGAACATACCTAGTGGAAGAGGACGACAAGTGATCGGAGGGGCGTGTACGGACCCTAAGCGAGCAGCTCGGAGGCTCATTCCGACTAGGTGATCCGTGATGCTTCTGCGTGTGACAATAATACAAATTTGGATTTAAAAAAAAAGAATTTATAAAAATCAAAGACCTAGAATCTGCTTCAAGGAGACACGGGGCCAAACAGAAAACGCCAGTATCTGTATAAAAGCAGCCACATTTTTTCTCGAACGCCTTCTATAATCTTTAGTATCCTTCAATAGCTCACGAGGCACCAATTACTCCCAGATTGTTGTTCTTGCTTGTCAATCTACAAATGGTTGCCACTTATTTATAACCTACTAAAATTTAGGGTTAATATCTATAATAATTGGTATAGAAGTCCTTACATATGTAACAAAAGTCTACATTCTAAATACTCTATACAACTAGAATATCTTAAGGTTTTTCATGTAAATAATCATGAAATTTTAGGATATTCCAAAGATTCTCCATATATTTCTAGAATATTCCACTAAGGACTATATTATTTTCCAATGTACGTCTTTCATATGAGTCAATAAGAAAAAATTTAATTGTTATATAGTCCTACAAAATCTACCAAATAGTCTACATTCTAGAATTCTCTACAGAAAACTAGATTTTTCTTGAAATCATGAAATCCTTAGATTTCCAAGATTTCTTTATATATTTATAGAATATTCCCTAAAAATATTCTTTCTTTCCATGTACGTCTTTCATAGGTAAATGACATCATAAAAAAAATAATTGTTATATGAGTCCCTACAAATCTACAAATAGTCTCATTCAGAATTCTCTACAGAACTAGTTTTCTTGTAAATCCATGAAATCCGTACGATATTTCAAGATTCTTTATATATTTCTAGAATATTCCTAAGAACTATTCTTCTTTCCATGTACGTCCGTGATATGGTAATACATGAAATAATAAATTGTGTATGAGGCCTACATATTACAATATGTATTCATTCTGGAAAATTCTCTACACCACTAGGGTTTTTTTGTAAATCCATGAAATTTTAAGATCTTTCAAAAATTTCTCCATATTTCTAGCATATTCCATTAAGACTTATTAATAACAAATTTATGCCACATAACGCCTAAAGGTATGATGACGGGATAAATCAGACATTAGGGTTGATAGGTTTTGTTGAAAAGTAAGAAAATCTTCTTTGTTTTTGGCTTTATAGTAACCCACGTGTGGTATGTGTTGTGGCCTGTTGTCTCACATAAAGAATTAACCATTGGATCATCTTCTGAATCTATTAGATATAATAACTCTAATATCCTTAAATTATAATAACATCATAACCCTACCACCATTTGGTCATAACATACAAAAAAACTTTCATAGAAGAAAAAGAAAAAGAATGCATTATTTTGTGTGGTACTTTTATTTAATTTGGACATATCTCTTTTTCTAGTAATTAATGGCCGGTCCGTCGCGTACGTAAGTTAAAGTAAGTTCGTAGTCAACACAATGCACATTTGGTGCTGGTGCTTTGACATTGTTAAAAGAAAAAAAATAATTAAGAGGTCACTTTGATACAAAAGAAGGAGAAAGGAAGAAAAGAATGGTACTACTCTCAACAAAATTACAAAGATACATGAAGTCGACATAGGATAAATATGATTATATGATACCAAAACGGAGTTTGTTGACGACATTTAACTAGGGATTTATCTATGCTAGAGAGATTGTAAAGAATAGGAACACAGCAGAGAAGAAGAGATAAGAATATGAGCCCAAAGTTTACCAAAAAGTTCTATATTTTCTTAAATATAGAAAATTTTACTTAGTACCCTAATTGTTAACTGTTTTTTGGACCTTGAATCTAATTTTTGTAAAAAAAAACAAATCATCCCTGGTCAAGTGAAGTCATGTACTCTAAAAGGTAAACGCCAGCACCTGGGATTTGCGGTTGGATGGGGGCGGGTGTCCAACAAAGACAGAAGAACAATAATTAAAATATTTTATAATCAGTGTGAAATTCTAACTAGCCGGGCACGTTTCGAATCTAGGTGAAAGTGGAAGATATGGAAACGATAAAATACCTTTTTAGTAAAGTGATCTAGTTGCGATGCTGTCGATTATAGGAGGAAACTTTATTAGGAGAAGAAGCCAAATGAAAGATTTTCAATCATATGATGAAATATGATTTTGAAAGTATCATCTTGAACGATATGTTCCGATCATAACCCTGAATAATCACACTCTCAAAGTATAGCAATTAAGAAAATATAGATATTTTATAATCTTGGTTTCAAACAATCTATTCTTTTGGTTCCTATTTAAGACTCTAATCATGAAACTCATCTGGTTGTCATAATAATCATATTTATCATATGTTGATTTCATCTAGTCTTTGCAATTTTTTGTTCTATTACCTTTTCTTTTCTTCCATTTCTCCTTCGATTATCGTTATCGAAGTGAACTGTTATTTATATATTTTCCGTTTAAGGCATATGAAAGTAAGGTGGGCATTTCAGCATATTAAGACACGGAGCTCATTTTGCATCATTATAATGACTTGAATGAGCTTCAAGCTATTTTACAAAAAAGCTCCTCACAATTATTGGCAAAATGGATGCAATATGGGTATCCATTTGATACTAGTATTAGATCACTTATTTTCACTTTTACTACAATTACAAAAAAGTCTAGAGGTAGGTTGGTAGAAGTTGGGATGGAAGTGGTGAGTGGGGGGGCGGAAAATGCCCGGGGAGGAGGGGTTAACTTTTTTTTTTAATACAAAAAACAAATATTCTATTTGAAAAAAAGGGTTGTGTTGGTGGGAAGGTGGGGTGGGGTGGTGGCAGGGGGTTGCGAGGGCGGGTGGGGTAAAAAAAAAAATTTGAAAAATATTTTTTTTAGGGGTAGGTTGGTTGAAAAGTGGAGGGTGGGTGGGACAGATGCCCGAAGTTATGTGGAGAGAGGTACATTTATGTTTTTGCAAAACAAATTTGGTTAAATGGTTAGTTAGAACTATTCTGACCCAAACTATGTGACAAATTCTTATATTGGATGGATTTATGATCCAATCATTTTTTTCCAGGAACCCATATTCAAACATGCAAAACCAATCCATCTGAAAGTTTGTCACCATTATATGGAAAGTACCTCACCAAAACATGACATTATTACTAGCAGATCGTACTACGCCAGAAGATTTGCTAGGAAAAGAAGATATGTCCGCCTTCTAATAATGAACTTCTTTTTTTTTTCTTCTATGAAAGTGATATTTGTATTATTATGACTGACTGTGTTGTAGTTATGATGATTATGTAATGGGTATAATGGATCTTGAGAAGGTGAACGACTATATTGAAAGAGAATAGTTTTTAGACCATCTCCAATCTACTTCTATTTACTTTGTATTATCGATATTGGAGGTAAAATAGAGTTAAGCACTCCAATTTCCGTCCATACACTCTCTATCTGAATAGTGGTTCTCCGAATTTGGAGAACTATTATTCCACGTTTTTCAATATTTTATTATTATTTCTATTATTATTTAATTACAGATTATTACCTCTAATTTATTTTATTAATAAATTCTAAGATTTATAATTCTTTTAATATAAATGAGGTATAATATTTTAAAAATATAATATTATTTAACAATACTACTGTCTTTAGAATTAATAGTATGCTTATTTTTTTTCTTATGTTACATCAACCAATATTAATTTGATTTTTATATTAATTTCACTATAAAAAATATACCCCCCCAACATTAAAATATAAGGTGAAAGTTTATTTAACAAATACATAATCATGATAAATTTAAATGCAAGATAATAATACATACAATTACATAATATAATAATTTAAAACGAGATAAATTACCCAATATATTACATACAAATATTTTTTAATTAATCACAAGAATTATTAGTAATCTGATAGGTCGTTTTTAGATTTAGCACTATTCGAAAAAGAAAAATCGGATATGATCAGAGAAGTGTTTGCGTGAGATTGCGATTGAAGTTGTGAGTGTGATAGACGAATAGAATTAGGATATGATGCCAAAATTGTTGTGGTTTTGCTGGTTATGTTATTAGGAAATTAGAATTACATATAATTTATATTAAATTAAAAAAATTTAGATCACATGAAAATTATATAAAATAATTATTGGGAAAAAGAAGAAAAAATTTACTTTAGGAAATAAGAAAATAAGAACGAAATAAATAATAAAATAAATTGAAAGAGAGGAAACAATATTTTTCTTTTTAAGAGTAAAAATAGAGAATTAGACAGGAGTGGTTGTTAAAAAAAATAAAAGACTATATATTTGGAGGGTGAAATAGACTTAAGATTGGAGATGGCCCCTAATAAAAAAATTCTAGAAATACTATAGAGAAGTTTTAATACCATAAAGTTACAGTGGAATGTCATCAAGAACATTAGTGTGTTACGTTGTAGAGGTATTCTAGAAGAAAACTTAATATCAATTATTACAGGACTAACATAACAATTTATTATTTAAATTAGCCCTAAATTAGTTGTATAAAGAGATGATACAAATGATTCTAAATAATCAGAAAGAATCAAAGTCATCTCACACAAAAGCCTCATAAAACTCAGTGGCTTACTTTAGCTTACACTAACCCCTATCAATCAACAACCATACACACTCCTTGTAAACATCGAACTCTTTTTCACAGTCCAAACATCCAGTCAAACTTCCCCATTAAGAAATTAAAGTTTCAAAGAGCAAATAACACAAAATATACTTTTTTTTTTGGAAGGGGTGTGGGTATCCAGTTGAAATATCAAAGAAAACCCATAAATTAGTTTGTGAAGTTTGACCATATGAGTGAACTTGTGTAGTTGGTAGAGTTAGTCACAGAAACAAGCAAACGTCTATTCAAAGTTGTTACACAAACGAGCAAGAATCTAAAAAGTTCATTATGAGTACTTAATGACTAAAATTAGGTCTATCTTCAAAGATTATCTTTCTTCTTCACTTCACATTGATAACACCATATACATGATGATCAGCTTAAGTCGCACCATCTTCTATTGAGCTACGAGAATATGCACTCGAAGGGGGAGGGACGTAGGACGGAGATAGAGAAAAATGGTGTTACTTAAACTTATAATCTAAAGCGGTTGGTATTAATGATTGTGACTCAAGCCACTTTGAGTGTTGAAACAAAACCAATGTGCACAGTGTGATTATGGTTGTTATATATATGCTCTCTCAACATTTTGCATAATGTGATCTCTTATGCGAGCTTGGGAGATCCATAACTGAAGAAAGTGAAAATTGGAAGCATAATTGAGAGAGGAGTCACAGAGATTGATATATGAAAGTTCTCTTTCAAGAATTCTCTTTTTACTTTGGTACTTCGATCAACTCCTAATTAGGAAGAACTTTATACCGTTATGTTTGAGAGAGTTCGAGCGAATCCAAATTTTAGTTGAATTTTTTATTTATCTTAGAAAACATTGTAACTATAACATAATACTTTACAAATGCCGAACCAATTTAAACAATTTTTTTTTTCCTTTTTAACGTTTGATTCTTCTTTTTTTGTTAATAATGCGAAAATATTACACTGCAACAATAATACGACTATGATTTTGTTTTGATCAGATACATACCCTTCGTTTATACTTTAGTCCATTTATATCATAATATATCTAAGGTTAATCATTAGGCACAATATTTCATGGCCAATCAAAGCATATATGTCTAGGAGAGCAGACATTTTCTAGAAAACGCAAGATGAAAATACAAAAAATTAGGAAGAAAAAACGTAGCTCTAAATTATCAATTAATTATGCTTGATAATTAATATTATTTAGAAAATATAATTGTTAGATTATATTTTTTTTCCACATATCGAACACAATGAACATAGATCAACTTACTTATTATTTTCGAATATCAGTTTTTCACAAAACATTTTACATGAAGATTAAAACCTATTTCCATCGAACTGACCCCAATCTATCTTAGTATTTCAATGATTCTATTTTAAATCCAACATCTTAGTCTAATATTTTATTTATAAATATCATATAATTGTTTTGCTTCTTTATTTAAAATGCTAGTGTAGGTCATTTTATTTCTTCTTTGACGTATATCTACGTATATCCATGAATTATACACTAATGGAATGCTAGAGATTCTTTAATACTATTTTAATCCAAACGAATGAACTTTAATCTATTTTTTTTATGTAATAACAAATAACTTTGTTTCACAAATATTATTTTTAATTACCCGTTCTCATTTAATACATATAAGTATCACTCTCATCAATTCAAATAGAAAATAAAGTTTATTGAGATAAAATGTACTAGTAATTCTAGTGACATGTAACAACCTAGTTTCGTTGTTATAGAAATGTCAACGAGGGAAAAATTGGGGCAAAAAACTTTTTTACGTAGTGTTGGTATTTTTCCAACCTTGTCAAGATTCGGAGATAAATCACAGTCATCGGTGTAGGGAAATCCGGTAGACATCGGATGGATAAATATTAATTTGAATTGCATAATCGTTTCGGTACTCGTTAAGAACTCGTACGATTTCACGAATTGACTTTGAATAAGTAGATTTGTCGAGAATCGCTCTTTACATTAAGGGTATTTTCTAAAGCGAATGGTTTAAGTGTTGTAATGGAGATTGAGGTTCTCTAAAAAAAAGGTTTCTTACTTTTGGCCATGGTAAGCGGGACTTTGTGCTGCTAAAACGGGATGAGTGTCATTTACAGACCAATTGAGGATGTGATGTATAGATTTTTGTGATTTTTCAAGCGAGAGTTCAGTGGTTCAAAAACTGCAACGGGATGGGTGCCGCTACAGCGGGATGGGTATCGCTCTAGCAGGACAGTCGCGAATAAAGTCGTAAATAGAACCTCTAAACGATCTTATTTGACATTTTTTGACTTTAGAGCTAAAGAATGACCTTGGGCTATTCCAACTCGTTTTCCACCATTCATGAAGCTAAAGGTAAGCTTTTAACTCCCCGAATTCACTTTTCCATCCGTAGAATGTAATAGAATGAATATTGATGGGAAAGGGTTCCTTGATAGATTTTATGGTGTAAGTAACCCTAATTTAGATAATTGGGATCATGGGTTTGATCTAGGGTTGATCATAGAATTATTAGTAATCAGGGTAATTAGCGATTGTTTGTTGATTCCCGTGTAATTGTGATTGTTTGTAGATCAAGAACAAGCTGAATGAATCCGAAAAGGAAAGGATCAAGTTTCTTAGGGTTTCAAGCTTGTTTCAAGGTAGGTGATAGTTGCGATTACATGATTGTGTGATGTATGCATGTTCTTGCTTACTTATGAAAATTATTTTTTAGCTTCTGTTTTTTTTTTTTCTTTGTTTTTTTTTTTTTGGGGGGGGGGGGGGGGGGGGGGGGGGGGTGGGGGGGGTGTGGGGGGGGGGGGGTACGGAGGGAGGGGGGAGTGGAACTTTGATACTGTTGTGTTGTTTGTTTTTAAGGTAACGTACTTACTCCCTCGATTTCTACCTATTTTTATTTGATTGAAAAGTTTAGCTCAATTCGATCTCATCAACATCAATTTTACGAGTGGGCCTTATCGTCATTGGAAAAAAAAAAAATTTCGTTTACCTACATACACCTTTGTTATCATAGAAAGAAAGTGAACGCGATTCAAAACTTGAAGGTTGTCTTGCCTAGAAAATAAGTTTCTAGGATTGTGAAATTTACTATCAAGTATCAATCTTAACCATCCACACTATTTGTTAGGTAGGATGTTTTCTGTATATATTCAACACACCAATAGTGGTAGGTACCATTTATTGTTTCTTGTATCCCGATTGTTGTTGTAGTTACTAGTTCTTTTAGATGTTTGTCATTTTTTAATTTGTGAATGTTCGTCAATCTTTATTATTATTATTTTTCTTGGTAGGTCTTTCAAAAAAGGGTAAATATAGTTACCTATACTAGGTAATAATATAAGTGTAAAATATTTATTTTACCCTTAATAAAATAATTTACAACCACAAAAATTTCTATCATTCATTTTTAACCACAAATTTTAGGTGTCTTCCTTTCATTCTTAAATTTATATCGAGTCAAATAACCTCACATAAAATTCATGCCGAGTCAAACTATCTCATATAAAATGGGACGGAGGAAATAAAAATTAGAAAGAGAAATAAGAAAAAAATCATTTTCAAGAAAATGAATGTGGCGGTTCAATGTCAACTAAATAAATAATTTATTGCTAAAAAATTAAAATGGGCTACTAAATACCAATTAAATCTATATATAGTGAAAATATGCCAATTTTTTAAATATTATACAAGATAAGGTTATTGTTAATTGTTATTGTATAGGGATGGAACATTGGAACGATTGCAATGCTTAAGTAAACCTTTTAAATCACTCACAAAATTTTAAGCCGGATCATCTGTGTGTGTTTTACGAAGCCGCGCAGCTTAAATTTTCCGTTCTTTTATTACTTGCTAATGTAGATCAGTTTTCCATTACTTGCTAGCAATTCATTACTATTTGTGAAACTTAATAATTCCATATAAAGAAATAAAATCTATGTAACGGAAAAAGGAAAAATCTAAGCAATAAGGAAAAATGTATGCAAGTATATGGGTTTTGCATTTAAAAGAGAATCAGACATGTATTTATTTTACCATAAACCATCCACTTATTTTTATAAGGATTTAACTAAAAATTATATGATTCCGTCCTTCGTATAAAGTAGCTCCACTCCTGAATAGGAGGTTTGATCGAAAGTAAAAGAGAACTCTTAAAAAGAGGTTTCATATATATAATCTGCTAACATCTTCCTAATTGCTTCTTCAAGTGTATGCTCCGATCCAAAGCTCCAAATAAGAAAAAATGTAAATGTTAGAGAACAATATATAACAACATAAATCAATATTGCATAATTTATCAATAGTTGTTCCTATCTCCTTAAAACAAACAGCCACCGTCTCACTACTGCCCAACACAAAAGATTTCAAACGTTATAAACTAATAATTGGCCAGAAAGTAAGTTACACAAAGAGATAGGTGGAGAATCTAAAACTCAAAAGAAATGGTGGAAGCTAATTAATATTATCATGGATATGGTGGTCAGTCTGCAAGAAAAAAAAATGAAAGATATTTTGAAGATAGATTTAATATTAATTTTATTCACAAAAGTAATACGAAATTGTTTAGAATCTTTAATTTTTTGGTATAATCGACTTAGAATAGAAAGTGCAAATCATAGGAAACTTGCAACTTTGATCTACATCTTCTATGAAAAGTGTTTATATCAACAAAGAAAAGATACTAAACTATTCTATTTTACTTAGCAAATGAGACTAGATCTATCTTCGAAACATCAACTATTTCTTTTCATTCATTTAACCATGTATAATGGTATTAGATTTCACTACTTCTATTGAATCTTAGATCCGTCTCTCTTTTGTGTAATTTTCTTTTGCACTAGTTATTAATTTATAATGCGTGGGATCTTTTCAGTAAGCCAAGCTGGAGGAGATGTAGTTTTTGATACGAAAATACCAACAGAACAAAGTTTCTATTTTTTTCCTATTCCATTATTTGAAACACAAAATTGAAGTGAGTGAGAAATTTGAAATTTAAAGGAACTAAAATTCGAAAGTGAATTGTCTTAAAAGAATTGTGGTCTACATACGCTGTAATACTAATAGTTTATAAAAATCAAGACTCGAATCTGCTTCAAGAAGATAAGGAACGCAGTAA
Organism: Solanum habrochaites; assembly: GCA_027704765.1. Lineage (NCBI taxonomy): Eukaryota > Viridiplantae > Streptophyta > Magnoliopsida > Solanales > Solanaceae > Solanum > Solanum habrochaites. The sequence goes on along the minus strand of JAKWJA010002497.1, from coordinate 70,372,521 downwards.
AAGCAACCATATTTTTTCTCGGACGCCTCAAACCTCATCAGTACCTCTCAATAGCTCTAGAGGCATATTACCCAAACAGATTGCTATTCTTGCTTGTCAATTTACAAATGGTTGCTCTCAATTTATACTACTAATTTAGGGTTAATATATAATAATAATTGTTGTGTGAGTCCCTATATAATACAAGTAAGTCTACATTCTAGAATACTCCATAGAACTAGGAAATTCTAAGATTCTTCAAAGATTTCTCCATATATTTCTAGAGTATTCTACTAAGGACTATATATTCTTGTTTCACCGTTAGTCTTTCCTATGGACAATATATAAATAATAATTGTTATATAAGTCCTTACATATTATTTACAAATAAGTCTGCACTCTAGAATACTCTACATACCTAAAATATTCTAAGGCCTTTACATGTAAATCCGTAAGGTCTTTACATGTAAATCCATAAAATTCTAAGATCTTGCAATGATTTCTCCATATATTTCTAGAATGATCCATTAAGAACTATTTTTCTTTCCATGTAAGTCTTCCATGTGGACAATATATAAATAATAATAATTGTTATATGATTCCCTATATATTTACAAATAAGTCTCAATTCTAGAATATTCTACGCAACTAGAATATTCTAAGGCATTCTCATGCAAATAGAAGTAATTTGTAAGATCTTTCAAAAAAAAATTCCATATATTTCTAGAATATTCCACTAAAAACTGTTTTTCTTTCATATAACTCTTCCATGTGGAAAATATATAAATAACAATTGTTATATGAGTTCCTACATATTTACAAAGTAAGTCCCAATTCTACAATGTTCTACGCAACTGGAATATTCTAAGGCCTTTTCATGCAAATAGATAGAATTTTAAGATCTTTCAAAGATTTTTTCTATGTATTTCTAGAATATTCCACTAAGAATTGTTTTTCTTTCAATGTAAGTCTTCCATATGGACAATATGTAAATAAGAATTGCTATATGAGTCCCTACATATTTATGAATAAGTCTCAATTCTAGAATACTCTACACAACTAAAATACTTTTAAGGCCTTTTTATGTAACTAGATGGAATTCTAAGATCTTTCAAAAAAAATTCCATATATTTCTAGAATATACTCCACTAAGGACTATTCTTCTATCAATGTAAGTCTTTCATATGGTCAATACATAAATAACAATTGTTATACGAGTCATTACATATTTACAAATAAGTCTCCTTTCTAGAATACTCTACACACCTAAAATATTCTAATTAAGAATTTTTCTTGTAATTCCATGAAATTCTAGGATCTTCCAAAGATTTCTCCATGTATTTTTACAATATTCTGATAAAGCTTATTATGGAAAAATTTATGTCACACAACGGCTAACTGGTATGATGACATGACTAAATCATGACAATAGTTGATAGGTTTTGTTGAAAAGTAAGAAAAATCTTCTTTAGTTTTTGGACTTTATAGTGACAAAGTGTTGGTATGTGTTGTGGCCTTTTGTCTCACATAACCATTGGATCATCTCTGGCATCTACTAGATATAATAATATTTTAATTACCGTAAACCATCATAACTATACCCCATTTGGTCATAACAATACAAAGAACACTATCATAAAAGGAAAAAAAAGTTCATTAGAATTTGGTTTATTTCATTTTCAAGTAATTAAATTGGCGTAAGTAAGTTTTGATAGTAACAATGTCATTATTTTGTGAGGTACTTTTGTATTCCTTAAAGGAAAACTTTAATAACAGTTTACTTCAATACAATATAAGGAGAAATGGAAGAAAAAGAAAGGTATTATAAATAAAATTACAAAGATATATGAAGTTTCATGATTATTATGAAATCGGATGGAGTTTCATGAAGACACTTGAAATAGGGGATTGGTCTATGGTTAGAGTGTTTGTAAAGATAGGGATTAGAGAGAATAGAATAAGAATAGAGAATTGAGTTGAAGTTGATTGTCTGAAATAAGAAAATAAGAATGAAATAGAAAAAATAATAATATAATAGAAAATTGAGTTGAACTGAAAAAATAGAAAACTCTAGATTTGAAAAATAAAATAGAGTTCATTTGAAAAATAAAATAGAGTTCAAGGTTGAAGATACCCTTAATAGAATATTCTAGACATGTGTGAAGAAACTTTGAAAGACTGAAATTTCCATAGTTTTAGATGAATGTCCTTCAAATATTCTAGTTCTGTAGAGTATTTCTAGAATAGTGACTTCTTAGTAAATACATAAGGACTCACATAACAATTATAATTTATACATTAGCCCTAGTTAGTGTTATAAATAGAGAGACAGATATTTGTAAATTAACCAACCAAGTATCAAGCAATCTCTACAAAAAGCCCTTATAAACTCTCTATCTATTCCTACTCCTGCCTTCCTCCCAAATCCTTTAACCCAGATGATGTTCATCCATGAAACTCATCAGCGATTTCAAGATCTGTATAATTGCTGATTATGGATCAGTCCATTATCAACTATTAGTGTTCGAATCTCCTCGAAGAAGGTTCGAATCTTGATTTTTATAAACTCTTAGCTGTTTCAGTTATAATGTCATTTTTCTTTCATCTTTATCTGCATATACTGAGGATGAACCATATAGTTGATGTTTATATCTACTAGTATTGTTTATGATATGAAAGTGGAATTAATATCTTGTGTTAGATTGACTGGAGGCAATTTCCAATCTCTCTTGATTTGCTATTTTGTGTCCCCTTATTTTTTTCCTTGCTGTGAACTTCTAGATGAGTGAAGCAACGCTAAGATGGTTTAGGCATGTGTAGAGAAAGTGCGTAGACAATCGTAGAAAGTGCAAAGGTCGATAGCAAGGGTCCATGGAAGGGTTAGATGTAAACAAAAACAGTATTAAGGAAGTGACTAGATCTGACATAATACAACTTTATTTTGTCAAGTAAATGACTCTAGATAAGGAGTGAGGATCGAGTATTTGGGTAGAAGGTTAGTAGGTTAAAGTGTTATCTTGCATTGCAAAGGTTTATGCCTGTTAGTGTATGTCGTAGTACTTGTTACCCTTGTGATTCTTATCATATGTTGTTTATTGTGTTTTAATTATCGCATTGTTTTATTGTTCTTATAGTTTTTTTCTTGTAAACTTCACACTACTTTCTTTTTAACTGTTATGTGTTTCTTCATTGTTTTTTTTTTTTTTAACTTAATTTTATGCGTTACAGTCAAGAAATTCCTTCAAATAGTCTTTCTATAGCTCCTTGGGTTGGGGGGGGTGTGGTTGGTGTGGTTGTGGAGGTAGTGTGTTCTGCGTACACTAACCCTCCTCAGGCCCCACTTAGTTGGAATTCCAGCTGTGAAGGTGGGTGTGTTGTTGGGGTTAGTAGGCTGTTGAAATGAATGCAATTATGAAGAGGGACCAGAAGGGGTGTCATGTGGGTGTTGGTGTTGGTTAGAGCGGGTTGCGAGGTGGGCAACACATATATGGGCATAGTTGAAATTGGTGTGTGTGCATTGTGTGCACAGAAGGGTGTTGTTGCTTTGTGTTGGGGTTAGGGTCTGATGTTTCGGTCTTGATCAGACCTTACCATCTACACTTATGTGTTGTGGTTGTGTTGTTTTTTGGTGTTGTGTTTTGTTTTTGTCGTATATGGGTGTTGGTTTCGGAGATTTTTTCATATGTTGTTGTTGTTGCAGTGGGGTTGCGTGTCGCTCAAGGGGTGCACCAAAATTCTAGTCATGAGAATAATACAACAACAATATAAAAAACATAATAATTAAAACCGCTGGTGGGGGAAGGGGGAACCGCCTACAAGAATGATGGGGGGGCAAATAATGCGATAATTAAAATCTATTTAAACATATGGACGATAGATGTCAAAAGCAAGGGTACAATAATACGACTAGTCAACGATAACCATAAACCTCGTGAAAAGCAAGACGGACACTCCACTACCATCTATACCCTAGTACCTATCCCCAGACTCTCGTACTATTTGGCGGTCATGTCCTTTGACAACTTGAAGGTGTTCCTGTCTTCTAATCACCTATAATCCAACACCTCTTGGCCTACCAGAACTCTCCCCATACCTATATGACCAAACCTTTCGCACCTCCTTAGTAAACGTTGTCACACTCTCTTCACATTTCCAACATTCTCATCAACTTTCCCGCGTCAAAGAAAGTTTCCAAAGGTGCAAAAATAACAACAATACCATACTCTCTTTTTTTTTTGGAAGGGTGGTTACTCCATATCAATACGCAATAGTTTATTCTAACACCATAAATTAAGTCCTGAAGTTTGAACCATAATAGCGAACCTGTGTAGTTTTGTAGAATATGTTATTCCAGCAGCAAGAGAATGGGAGATACCTTACTGAACCATATAGCAAACCTCATAAAGCCAAGTGTCTTCTAAGTATTTATGGTGATAGTTTTTTAAAAAATTACCAAACCTAGCTATACGGTTGGTGGACTTTGTGTGTGTCTCTCGGGTTGGGGGTGGGGTTGGTCCCTAGACACGTTTATTGATTGAATGGGTTGTGGGCTTTTATTATCCAACTATCATTCTAAGCTTTTTTTATTTGTATTGTATTTGTTGCTCATCCACTTTGATCTGATTGAACAAAACCAAATGCTACACAAATTTATTTATGTTGTATATCTATATATAATATATATATATATATATATATATATTATAATATTATATATATATATATATATATTGTCCTCTAACATTTACATTGCTTCTTATTTGGGAGCTACACTTGAAGAAAGTCAAAATTGGGAGCAATTGGGAAGATGTTAGCAGGTTATATCTATGAAGTCTCCTTTCAAGAGTTCTCTTTTACTTCCGATCAAACCTTCTATCCAGGGGCGGAGCTACAGTGTTATGTGGGGAAAGAGTTTGGACGAATTCAATTACTTTTCTGTAACTTCTATATTTGTATTAGAAAATCGAATAACTATACAAAATATATTACATAATTGGATGATTCATTGGTAAGTAAGAGGCTACCACATTAATCAATATTTTCTCCTTTTCAGCAATACTTGATTCTCTTTTTAAAAGAAAACACATGTGTGCCTTGAATGGGTTTTGGTGGATACAGGTGCTTTTGCATTGTGTATAATAGGAAATGAGTTTTTTGATGACAGATGTTAGGTTAGTTTTGGAGTCAATCTGGAAATTTTCGGCAAGGAGAATACAATAGGAATATTGACGATAAGGGTTAATAATGACTTCGTTTAACATAGAGGATGTCAATATGTACAAGTAGTGACTTGCTAAGTTGGACGTTTTGAGTATAAATGTAGTAAACTGTTGCTTGATAATTTAGAAATTTTAGCAAGACTGTGAGTATTGTCATTAATTTGAAATTAAAGAACCTTTACATATTATATAATAATAATATACGCTTCCATTAACTTGGAAAGAAAGAACATTTTACATATGATATTAATCAGATCTATTTTCCTTGCTTCCAATTACAAATTATAATAAATAACTTTATAATCAAAATAGAATTTTGTGGAGTATTGGTTTCTTGGGTATCGTGCTTATTTTCTCAACATTGAGTAGATTACATTTGATGATTAAATTTATAATAAAAACGTAAATAATTTTAATCATATCAAAGCAAATAACTTCAACCCATCAATTTTTTTAAGCTAATACAGCACCTCATGTTTACAAGTGTAATGAACATATATATATAGCCATTTTTTCCCCTTTTTCCAATTGTTAAAAAACTTAAGTGATTGTGTAAAATATTCATTAATAGTAAGGATCTTGTAGTAATATATATCAAAAAAATGAAACTTATATAAATATACGATAAATAAAAAATATTTATCATTTGTAGTAATAATTATTTTTTTCACTTGATCACTTTTAATACATTTATAATATAATTTAATATATATTGCTAAGCCACAAAAAATACCGCATAACGTTATTGTGTTTTAAAGTCGCTCTGCTTTAAAGTTTTATTCCATTTTGTACTTTGCGAAATAGATTATTCAGTTTCATTACTTTGCTAGCATTCATTACCATTGAAACTTAGTAATTTTCTGTTATTTGAAAATAAAATCTACATAGAGCAAAAAGTAAAAACAAACTAAAGTAATAAAGGAAAAACTTATGCAAAGTATATGGTTTTCTTTCAAAAAGAGAATCAGACATGTATTTATTACTCAATAAACCATCCACTTATTTTTATAAGTATTTACACAAAAAACTATACTTCGAAGTAAGTAGCTCCGCCTATGGATAGGAGGATTGATCGAAAGTAAAACATAACTCTTAAAAAGAGGCTTCATATATATAATCTGCTAACATCTTCTCAATTACTTCTAATTTTCACTTTCTTCAAGTATATGCTCCAAAGCTCCCAAATAAGAAAAAATGTAAATGTTAGAGAACAATACATAACAACATAAATCAATATTGCATTATTTGTCAATAATTGTTCCTATCTCCTTTATACAAACAGTCACCGCTCACCACTGCCCAACACAAAAGATTTCACACGTTATAAACTAAAAATATAACCAGAAAGTAAATTACACAGAAGAGATAGGTGGGGAATCTAAAACTCAAAAGAAAAGTGGAGGCTAATTCATATCATCATATGCATATGGTGGGGAGTGGAAGAAAAGAAATGAAAGATATTTTGAAGATAGATTTAATATCAATTTTGTTCATCTTTATTTATTTATTTTTTGTTTTTGTAACACCTTGAATAGAAGATGTGATCATGGGTAGCTTATTATTTTAATCACAACTCTATGACCAAAGGTGTTTATATCAAAAAGAAAAGATACTAAACTATTCTATTTTATTGGCAAATCCGACTCGATCTATCTAAAAACATCCTATTTCTTTCCATCCATTACGAACCATATATGTATAATGTATTGGATTCCACTACTTCATTTAATCGTGGATCCCTCTCTCTTGTGTCATTTCTTTGCCACTAGTTATTAATTTATAAGCGTGGGGATATTTTCAGTTAAGCCGAGTGGAGAGAAGGTGGTAGTGCTGATGGTTAAGGACATAAAAAACATGAAAAGTTCTTTTTTTGTATTGTTATTTGAAACACAAAATTAATGTGAATGAGAAATTTAAAACTTATAGAAACTGAAAATTCGAATGTGAACTGTATAAAAGAGTTTTGGTCTGCATGTGCTGCAATACTAATAATTTATAAAAATCAAGACTCGAATCTGCTTCAAGGAGACAGAAAAAGGGATGTGTTGGTGGAAGGGGTGGGGTGGGGTGGGGGGCAGGGGGGTTGCCAGGGCGGGGTAAATTTTTTTTTTTTTTGAAAAATATTTTTTTTAGGGGTAGGTTGGTGAAAAGTGGAGGGGTGGGTGGGTGCACGGAAGTAGTGGAGGAGAGTTTACATTTATGTTTTTGAAAAACAAATTTGGTTAAATGGGTTAGAACTATTTTGACCAAACCATGTTTGACCAAATCCATATTATATTTGGATGGATTATGATCCAATCATTTTTTTCCAGACCATATTCAAACCATGCAAAATCAATCCAATTCGACCGTTTGTCACCCTTATATGAAAGTACCTTACAAAATAATGACATTATTACTAGCAGATCTTATTTACGCAGATTTATTTTCTAGAAAAGAAGATATGTCCGCATTCTAATAATGAACTTTCTTTTTTTTTTTTCTATGAAAGTGATTTTTGTATTATTATGACTGAATGTGTTGTAGTTATGATGATTTATGGTAATGGTTATAATGATATTTGAAGGTGAAAGACTGATATTGAAAGAAGAATAGTTTTTAGACCATCTCCAATCTACTTCTATTTTACTTTGTATTATCTATATTTGGAGAGTAAAATAGAGTATAAAGCCACTCAATTTCTGCCATACAGTATCTTTTTCATATTTAGAGAGTGACATAGTGGTTACTCCGAATTTGGAGAACTCTTATTCACACTTTTTTTTCACTTTTGTCAATATTTTATTATTATTTATTTTCTAGATATTCTAATTAACATATATTTACATATAATTTTCATTAATTAATATATAATAGTCATAATTCTTTTTAAAAAATAATGAGTATAATATTTTTTTTAAACATCTATATTATTTAACAATATACTACTTTCTTTCGAAATTAAAGTATTTTTTATTTTTTCTTATGTTCATCCACAATATAATTGAATTTATTATTACTTTTCACTTATAAAAAATATACCAAATTAAAAATAATAAGGGAAAATTTAATTAAAAACATACACATGATAATTTAAATTGCAGAAAAACAATACAATACAATACTATATAATAATTTAAGACGAGATAAATTACAATTTATACATACCATAATATTTAAGTTAATCACCCCAAGAATATTTAGTAATATGATAGGGTCGTTTTTAGATTTAGCATATTCGAAAAAGAAAAATAGGATATGACCAGAGGAATTGTTGCGATTGAGATTGAGAGTGTGATTGTGATTGTCGATAGACGAATAGATTAGGATAGGTGCCCCAAAAATTTGTGGTCGAATGTGGTTATGTTATTAGAATTCAGAATAAAATATAATTTTATATTAAATAAAAAATTTAGATCACATGAAATTATATAACAAATTAGTTGGGAAAAGAAAGAAGAATTTATATTATGAAATTATAAAATAAGAAACGAAATAATAATAATAATAATAATAATATTGAGGAGGAGAAAAAAATATTTTTCTTTTTAAAGAGTAAACTGAGAATTAGGCAGGAGTTGGGTGTTTACAAAAATAAAACCCGACTCCCCCTGCCATTTTTTACTCCCTCTCCTCACACCTTTTCTCCCTACCTATATATGTGGAGGGTAAAATAGACTTTAAGATTGGAGAGGCTCTAAATAGAATATTCTAGAAATATATAGAGAAATTTTTTAATACCATAAATTTACATGGAAAGTCATCAGAACATTTTAGTTGTGTAGAGTATTCTAGAATGAAAACTTATATATAAATATATAAGGACTCACATAACAATTATTATTTATAAATTAGCCCTAAATTAGTTGTATAAATAGAGAGACAATCATTTGTAAATTAATCAGAAAAGAATCAAAGTCATCTTCACAAAAGCCTCATAAACTCTTTGGCTTACTTTAGCTTACACTAACCCCTATAATCCCTCTATTTATTCAAATCTTCAATTGATTGGTGTAGATTGATTCAATTAAAGATTGACGTTTGCATCTCCTTGAAGCAGGTTCGACTCTTGATTTTTTTAAACTGTTAGTGTTCCAATTTATGCCTTTGTGTTCATATTTGTTTGCTATGCATTAGTTTGACCGAATTTTATCTGCATATATTGGGGATGAACCATATAGTTTGTTATTTATATCTACTACTATTGTTTAAGAAACGAAAGTGGAATTAATGAATATTTTGTGTTAGTTTGACTGAAGGGGTAAAGATAGGTTGAAAAAGTATTAAAGAGCTGATTAGACAGGAAATAATGCAATTTTATGTTGTCAAGTAATTGACTCTAGAGAAGGAGTGCGGGTCGTGTATTTGGGTAGAAGGTTAGTAGGGGTGAATTGTTATCTTGCCTTGCGAAGGTTTAGGCTTGTTAGGGTCTGTCGTAGTACTTGTTACCCTTATAATTTATTGTCATATGTTGTTTATTGTGTTTTAATTATCGCATTATTTATTGTTCTTGTAATTTATTTCTTGTAAACTTTACACTACTTTCTTATTTACTGTTATGTTTTCTTTATTGTTTTTTTTTCTTTACTTTGATTTGATGCCCTATAATCGTGAATCTTTTGAAAACAGTCTTTCTACCTCCATAAGGTATTAGTAAGATTTGATACTCTTATACTCTCTCAGGCCCCGATTAGGTGAATTTCATTGGGTATGTGTTGAGGTATAGGATATTGAATGAAGGCATTATGGAAGAAAAAGAAAATTACAACAACATAATAGTGAAATCCACAGGAGGATCTTGAAAGAGTATAGTGATGTAGACCTTATCACTAGCCGTGTAGCTAGAGAGGTTGTTTTTCGAAAGAGTCCGGCAAGTGAAACGAATTCTAGTACAAGAATAACTAAAAAACAGGATAATAGAAGCATAACACTAACATAGCGAAGTGGTGGAAAGCCCACAAGAAAACCAAAATAATTCTAAGCTAAAAAAACAGACGACAATAGTATCAAAAGCAAAATACCATAATAAGCTAGTATAACAAAAAGCCTAAACTCGTGAAAAGTAATACAACACTCCACTACCCATGCTACCCTGGTACCCTAATCCTCCGGTCTCGTTTTATCTAAGGACAAGTCATCACCAACTTGAAGTTGTCTCGTGTCCTATAGAGCAATCATCATCAACACTTCTTTGGCCACCTCTTCCACCATACATCGTAAACCAACCTGCTCGCACCTCCGTAGTAAGCATCGACCCACAGGATTTTCAACATGTCCAAACCATCTCAGTCAAATCTCCCTAATTAAAGAAATTAAAGTTTAAAGAGCAAAATAACACAAAAACAAATACCTTTTTTTTTTTTTGGAAGGGGTGGTTACTCCAGTTGAAATATAAAGGAAAGCCATAAAATGTTGAAGTTTGAACCCATATAGGAACCTGTGAGTTGGTAGATACTAAACTATTCATACTATTACTTTTGTGAATAAAATAGATCTATCGTTCAAAATATCTTCTTATTTATTTCTTCCACACTGAACCACCCTATACATGATGATATTAGCTTAATTCCACTCTCTTTTGAGTGACGGAATATGCAATCGAGCGAGAAGGGAGGATACGTATGAGGATGATAGAAAAAAAAATGGTGGATATTCAAACTTATAATCTAAGTTTGTTTTACTTGTATTTGTTGCTCAAGCCTTGAGCTATTGGAAACAAACCAATTGCGAACAAAATTGCTTTATGTTGTATATAATATGCTCTCTAAACATTTACATTGCTTCTTATTTTGAGGAGCTTTGGAGCATCATACAATGATAGAACGGAAAATTCGAAGCATAATTGGAGAAAGATGATCCAAACAGATTTATATATGAAGCCTCTTTTCAAGAGTTTCTTTTTTTTACTTTGATAGCTCCGATGGCAAAGCCTCCTATCTAGGAACGGAACTACAACGTTATGTTTGGGAGGTTCAAACGAATCCAATAATTATAGTTTAAATTTTTTTATTTATATTAGAAAACATTGTCACTATATATAATACTTTACAAATGCGAACCCATTGAACAATATTTTCTCCTTTTTTTTTTATCTACATCTGATTCTTTTTTTCTTTTTTTTTGATAATAACTGTGGAATATTACCACTGCAATAACAATGAAACTATGATTTTATTTTGATCGGATACATACCCTTCGTTTATACTTTGGTCCATTTTATATCATAATATATCTAAGGTTAATCATTATGCACAATATTTCGGGCCAACAAAAGAAATATGGTCTAGGGAGAGCAGACATTTTCTAGAAAAAAGCAAGATGTGAAAAATACAAAAAATTAGGAAGAAAAAACGTAGCTCAAATTATCAGAATAATGTATGCTTGAGTAATTGATATTATTAGAAATATAATCTTAGATTTATAATTTTTTTCAACAGATCGTACCACAAGAATAGATTCAACGGACTATATTTCAAAAATCATTTTTTGTAACAAAACATTTACATGAAGATTAAAACAGATGTCATCGTACTGAGCCCAATATATCTAGGTATTTACATGATTCTATTTAATCTCAACATATTAGTCTAAGAGGGAGGAGAAGAGACAGAGGGAAAAGGGGGGGCGGCGGGAGGGAAAAGGGCAGAGGGGGAAGGGCAGGGGAGGGAGGGGGGGACGGAGAGCGAACGGGAGGGACAGGAAGGGAGAAACGAAGGGCGGGGAAAGTGAAGTGCGGAAGAAGAGGGGAAGCGAAGAGAAGGAAATACGTGATAAAGCGAGGGGGGAGGGAAGGAACGGGGGGCACAAAAGTAGGAGGTGTTTATTACCCGGCTGAACTATCTATATAGTATCACTCTCATCTATTCCTCTTTAGATAACAAAAACATTTTTTAATTTTCTCAATGAAATTAAAGGGAAAATTGTATATAATAGCAAATTAATAACCTAAATAATGGAATAGCTAGGGTTTGATTTAATTGGGCTCCATAGCAAACGTTGGCAAAGAATTTCCTGAGGCGGCTCTCTCCCAGAAGTTTCGTCGCCGCTCTCTCCATTCTCGCCTACTCTCGCTATACACAGGAAGTGTATAATGTTTTTTTTCGTTTTGTATAAAGCGAGAGAAAATTGTATATACACATGCAAAAAATGATATCTCTCGTGTTATACATTAATATATAATTAGCAACATTTTTACTTCAAATATGCAGAGAGAAAAAGGCCAAAGAATTATACAATTGTGAATTATACAATTGCAGTGAAATACAATTTTTTCTACTTTTATACACAGATAGTGTATATATATTGGTTTATTTTTGTATAAGCGAGAGAAAAACGATAATCTTCTTGCTGTTTACACATTACAATTATGAATATACATACTTTTAATCGATCAACTGTACTGCAGAAGCTAATTATACAATATGCGCGAAATAGGCCAGCGAATTATACAATTTAGGCCAAGCTTCTGTCCGAATATCCACTTGATATGTAGAGCGAATTATACAGTGTTTATGTTTGCTATAGCATACAAATATAAATTTTTTGTTTGCTATATGTGAAAGTTGCCCTTAAATAAAAAGTTACCGACCAACTCCAACAGTTATACCATCAATTCAAAAAATAAAAATACTCAATTCAAATAGAAAATAAAGTTTATTGAGATAAAATGTACTAGTAATTCTAGTGATATGTAACAACCTAGTTTCGTCGTTATAGAAATGTCAACGAGGGAAAATTGGGGTAGGAAACTTTTTTTTCGTAGTGTTGGTATTTTTCCAACCTTGTCAAGATTTGGAGAAAAATCAGAGTCATCGGTGTAGGGAAATCTGGTAGAGACGGTGGAGTAAATTGATTTGATTGCCTAATCGTTAGCGTAACTCGTTAAGGAAACTCGCACGATTCACGGATTGAATTGAAGTATAGTAGATTTCCGAAACGACTCTTTAGCGTTAAGGGTATTTTCTAAGCGTAATGGTTTAGAGTGTGTTGTAAAAATGGAGGAATTAAATTTCTCTAAAAAAGGTTTTGTCTTACTTTTGGCCATTGTAGCGGAATTTGTGCTGCTAAAACGGGACGAGTGTCATTGTAGCAGACGCAATGAGGATTGGATGTATAGATTTTTGTGATTTTTCAAGCGAGAGTTCACTGGTTCAAAAGCTACAATGGGACGGGTGCCGCTACAGCGGGATGGGTATCGCTCTAGCAGGACACTCGCAAATAAAGTCGTAAATAAAACCTCTAAACGATCTTATTTGACATTTTTGACTTTTAGAGCTAAAGAACGACCTTGGGCTATTCCAACTCATTTTTCACCATTCATGAAGCTAAAGGTAAGCTTTTAACTCCCCGAATTCACTTTAAGATCCGTAGAATGTAATAGAATGAATATTGATGGGGAAGGGTTCCTTGATAGATTTTATGGTGTAAGTAACCCTAATTTAGATAATTGGGAGTCATGGGCTTATTAGGGTTGATCAGTATAATTGTTAGTCCATCAGGGTACAGGAAAGCTCCCTTTCCCGCGTCTTGCAGAATACTATATCTAGCCCTACCCCCCTCTACTAAACCTTGTTTCCACCTTTATTTATAGCACCATAACTGACGATTGTTTGTTATGGGGGATTCCCGTGTTATTGTTGATTGTCTGTAGAGCAAGGAACAAGCTGAATGAATCTGAAAAGGAAAGGATCAAGTTTCTTAGGGTTTCAAGCTTGTTTCAAGGTAGGTGATAGTTGCGATTTCATGATTGTGTGATGTATGCATGTTCTTGCTTACTTATGAAAATTGTTTTTTAGCTTCTGGTTTTTTTAATTTTCTTTTGGGCGGACGGAGGAGGGGGCGGGGAATTGGAACCTTTGATACTGCTGTTTTGTTGTTTTAAGGTAAAGTAGTTACTCCCGTCGATTTCTACCTATTTTATTGGATTGAAATTTTAACTCAATTCGAGCTCTCCAAACAGTCAATTACGAGTGGCCTTATCGTTCATTGGAATTGCGTTGGCCTGGCATCACCTTTGTTATCATAGCAGGAAGTGAACGCTATCAAAATGAAGGTTGTCTTGCTAAAAAATAAGTTTCGAGGATGTGAAATTTGTTATCAAGATAAAACTTAACCATCCACACTTATTTGTAGGAGGATATGTTTTCTTATATATTCGTACAAATGTAAAGCTAAGTTAATGCCCTAGTATATGCTCAGCTAAAGCTGTTGAGAAATGTGATGTCTTAAATAAGTAATTAAGAGGTACAAAAATAGTAGAATAGTATAATAGATAATTGAGGTGGTTTACGTTAAATCCACACACAATAGTGGTAGGTACCATTTATGTTTATTATATCCGATGTTAGTTGTAGTTACTAATTCTTTTAAGGATGTTTGTCATTTTTATTTTGATGTTTCGTCATTTTTTTATTATATTTTTCTTTTAAGTCGTTTTAAAAAAATACTAATTTCTCTACTAGGTAATAATTACGTTTATAAAATATCATTTTACCTTAATAAAATGATTTACAACCACAAAAAATTTCTAAAGTCATTTTGAACCACAATTTTAAGTCGTCTCTTTCTTTCTTACAATCGTATATCGAGTAAAATAACCGCACATAAAAATTCACGCCGAGTCATACTTACTCCATATTAAATGGACCGGAGGAAGTAAAAAATAGAAAGAGAAATAAAAAGAAAGAAATCCCTTGTCAAGAAAAAGAATGTGGTGGTTCACAATGGTCACACTAACTAAAATATTATTGCCCTAAAAAATAAAAAGGCTACTAAATCCAAATTAAAGATCCTAACCAGTTGTCATAATGCCAATTTTTAAATATTAAAGAATATGTTATTGTTATTGTTATTGTATAGGGGATGAGACATGGGACCAGCGATCGCAATGCCTAAATGAAGCTTTTAAATCACTCACAAAATTTAAGCCGGATAACACTTTTTTATGTGGGTGTTTTTAAGCCGCGCGGCTTAAAGTTTCGCATTTTATTACTTTGCCTAATGTCGTATCATTTCATTACTTTGTAGCATTCATTACTGTTGAAACTTTAATATTTCTGACATTTATATGAATAAATCTATGTATAGCAAAAAGGGAAAAAACTAAAGCAATAAAGGAAAAATGTAGCGAGTATATGGTTTTAATTTAAAAGAGAATCAGACTGTTTTATTGACCAATAAACAATCCATTTATTTATATAAGTATTTACACAAAAATTATATGATTCCTTCGATATAAGTAGCTCCACCCCTGAATGGGAGATTTGATCGAAAGTAAAAGAGAACTCCTAAAAAGAGGTTTCATATATATAATCTGCTAACATCTTCCAATTGCTTCTTCAAGTATATGCTCCGATCCAAAGCTCCAAATAAGAAAAAATGTAAATGTTAGAGAACAATATATAACAACATAAATCAATATTGCATAATTTATCAATAGTTGTTCCTATCTCCTTAAAACAAACAGTCACCGTCTCACCACTGCCCAACACAAAAAATTTCAAACGTTATAAACTAATAATTGGCCAGAAAGTAAGTTACACAAAAGAGATAGGTGGAGAATCTAAAACTCAAGAAATGGTGGAAAAGTATTAATATTCATCATTGGATATGGTGGGCCGTCTGCCCAAGAAAAAAATGAAAGATATTTTGAAGATAGACTTAATTAATTTTATTCACAAAAAGTAATACGAAATGTTAGAACTTATTTTTTTGTATAATCGACTTCGATAGAAAATGACAGGATCATAGGGAGCCTGGGGGGGCGATATGCCAACTTTGATCTACATCTTCTGTGTGGCGAAAAGGTAGTTATATCAGAAAAAAGAAGAAGATACTAAAACTAGTTCTAGTTACGTAGCAATGAGACTAGATTCTATCTTGAAACATTCAACTATTTTTCTTCCATCCATTTAAACCATCATATGTATAAGAGTATTAGATTTCACTACTTCTATTGAATCTTAGATCTGTCTCTCTTTTGTGTAATTTTCTTTTGCACTAGTTATTAATTTATAATGCGTGAGATCTTTTTAGTTAAGCAGTGGAGAGAGGTAATTGCTGGATTAAGGAAATAAGAACGTGACAAAGTTCTATTTTTTTTCCTATTCCATTATTTGAAACACAAAATTGATGTGAGTGAGAAATTTAAAATTTAAAGGAACTAAAAAATTGAAAGTGAATTGTCTTAAAAGAATTTTGGTCTACATACGCAATAATACTAATAGTTTATAAAATCAAGACTCGAACCTGCTTCAAGAAGATAAGGAACGCAGTAAAAGCAACCACATTTTTTCTCGGATGCCTCAAACCTTATCAGTACCTCTCAATAGCTCTAGAGGCATATTACCCAAACAGATTGCTATTCTTGCTTGTCAATTTACAAATGGTTGCTCTCAATTTATACTACTAATTTTGGGTTAATATATAAAGGGAAAATGCACAAGTACCCTCAACTATCCGAAATCACAAAGACACACTTTACGTACTAAGGCCTATTACCCCTGAAACTTATGTTATAGAATTTTCGTACCCCTTTTTAGCTACGTGACACTAGTTTTAATTAAACAAAATAAATCATCATGGGCCCACAAGATAGTGCCACGTAGGTCGAAAAGGGGGTAAGAAATTATTAATAAAATAAGTTCAGGGGGGTTAATAGAACCTTAGTATAGTTAAAGTGTGTCTCTGAGTTTCAGGCATAGGTTTGAGGGGGGCTGGGGGGGGGGGGGTAATTGCGGAATTATCCCTATATAAATAATAAATTGTTGTGTGAGTCCATATATAATTACAATAGCCTACATTCTAGAATACTCCATACAAAATAGAAATTTATGATTTTTTCATGTAAATCCATGAAATTCTAACGTCCTGGTCAAGATTGGCTCCCTTATTTTCTAGGAGTATTCTACTAAGGGACGATATATCTTGTTTAACGTTAGTCTTCCCCTAGGACAATATATAAATTAAATAATGGTGATATGAGTCCCTTACGATTATTTACAAATAAGTCTGCACTCTAGAATACTCTACACACCTAAAATATTCTAAGGCCTTTACATGTAAATCCATAAAATTCTAAGATCTTTTAATGATTTCTCCATATATTTCTAGAATAATCCATTAAGAATTGTTTTTCTTTCCATGTAAGTCTTCCATATGGACAATATATAAATAATAATAATTATTATATGCGTCTCTAATCATTTACAAAATAACAGTCTCAATTATAGAAATTCGAGCAACTAGACTATTTAAGGCATTGTTCAGCAAAAAAAGGCAATTTCTAAGATCTTTAAAAATAATTCCAATATTTCTAGAATATTCACTCAAAAACTATTTTCTTTCATGTAACTTTCCATGGGACAATATAAAAATAACAATTATTATTGGAGTCCCTGCATGTTTACAAAATAAGTCTCAATTCTAGAATAGTTATGTAACTAGAATCTTCTAAGGCCCTTTTCATGCAAAAGAGAATTTTAAGATCTTTCAAAGGTTCTCTGTATTTTAGAAATTCCACTAGAATATTTTTCTTTCAATGTAAGTCTTCCATATGGACAAAATATAAATAAGAATTGTTATATGAGTCCCTACATATTTATGAATAAATCTCAATTCTAGAATACTCTACACAACTAAAATACTTTTTAGGACTTTTCATGTAAATAGATGGAATTCTAAGATCTTTCAAAGATTTCTCCATATATTTCTAGAATATACTCCACTAAGGACTATTCTTCTATCAATGTAAGTCTTTCATATGGTCAATAAATAAATAACAATTGTTATACAAGTCTTTACATATTTACAAATAAGTTTCCTTTCTAGAATACTCTACACACCTAAAATATTTTAATTAAGAATTTTTTTTATAATTTCATGAAATTCTAGGATCTTCCAAAGATTTCTCCATATATTTCTAGAATATTCCGTTAAAGCTTATTATGGACAAATTGTATTGTCACACAAGGTAACTGGGATGATGAGGGGGGGGGGGGGTGGGCATGGACTAAATCATGACAATTAGGTTGATAAGTGTTTGTGAAAAGTAAGAAAAATCTTCTTGTTTTTGGACTTTATAGTGACAAAGGGTTGGTAGTGTTGTGGCCTTTGGTCTCACCATAACCATTGGATCATCTCTTGCATCTACAGATACAATAATATTTGGCTTAAGTCATCGATTAGCCCTTAAAGTGTCCGACATAATCATTAGACACCTCAACAGAGACTCTTAACCTATTAGGAAACTTTAATATGATAAATATTGTACCTATGAACATAAAATAACAAGTACCCTTTACAAATATGGCGGTGTAAGCACACTCTTATCTGACAAAAATTACGAATAGAACTACGGACACGTGGCATATGGGCCCATAATTTAATTTTTAAAAATAAAGAAATTTTCTCCTCTTAATAATATATAAAAAATTAAATTGATAAAAAAAAAATCTTTCCCCCCCCTACCCCCACCCATCTAACTTACTGCCATTTTTTCTTCATCTTCTTCTCTTCTTCTTCTCTTTGGTTCCACAATCACCGTTCATCTGTATAACGTAAAAGAAAATGCCTAAACCTATCTCATCCATTCATCCACCAAATATTTCATCTGTTCAATTTTCTTCGTTATATGTGTCCTTGACGACATATTTAATTTTGTAAATATATCGACCTTGATTATATTATTTTGAAATCGACCCAAAGAGAAATTAAAATTATGTCAAATACCTTTTATAGCCATTTCTAATAATTTTTATGAATGGTGATAGTTGCTCATTTAGAGTTATTGAAAATACAAATGTACAGATATTGATCAAATTTTTTAACTCTAAATGGTCATTTTTTCTTCGTCTGGAAAATTCAGCAGGTACGTTTTTTTACAGAAAATGAAAAAAAAAAAGAATCATACAGATAGGCCAGAGAAAAATTTTAAGGTTTTTAAAATGGTGGGTTGAAGGAAGATGGTCGGGGGTGTTTTTTTTTATTAGTATTTAAAAGATTTATGTTTAATTAAATAATTTTTTGTATATATTTAGTCAATGCATGCAGTGTCAAACAAAGTAGGTATAAATATTTTTTTAAAAAAATAAAAAAATGCATTCACGCGCTCAGCAGCAGTGAGATACACTTATTTTGCCACATCAGCATTTTGTGTTTAATAGGCACATTTCTTGATAATTTAGGTGTTCAATAAGTATAAGTCCTAGTTCAGGTGTCTAAGATGAATTATGTGGACAACTTTAAGGAGCCGCAGATGACTTAAGCCATAATATTTTAATTACCGTAAACCATCATAACTATACCCCATTTGGTCATAACAATACAAAGAACACTATCATAAAAGGAAAAAAAAAGTTCATTAGAATTTGGATTATTTCATTTTCAAGTAATTAAATTAGCGTAAGTAAGTTTTGATAGTAACAATGTAATTATTTTGTGAGGTACTTTTGTATTCCTTTAAAGGAAAACATTAATAACAGATTACTTCAATACAATAGAAGGAGAAATGGAAGAAAAAGATTGATATTATGAACAAAATTACAAAGACACATGAAGTTTCATGATTATTATAAAACCGGACGGGGTTTCATGAAGACACTTGAAATAGGGGATTGGTCTATGGTTAGAGTGTTTGTAAGATAAGGATTAAAGAAAATAGAATAAGAATAAAGAATTGAGTTGAAATTGATTGTCTGAAATAAAAAAAATAAGAATGAATAGAAAAAAAAATAATAAAATAGAAAATTGACTTGAAATGAAAAAATAGAAAACTCTAGATTTGAAAAATAAAATAGAGTTCAAGATTGAAAATATCCTTAATAGAATATTCTAGAAGTGTATGAAGAAATCCTTGAAAGACATTAAAATTTCATAGTTTTAAAGTGAAAGGCTTAGAACATTCTAGTTATGAGAGGTATTCTAGAATATGGACTATAGTAATACATAAGGACGCACATAACCATTTATAAGTTATAATGAGCCCTAATAGTTGTATACAATAGGAGGATACATACATTTGTAATATGAAGCCAATCAAGTACAAGCAAATCTCCACACAAAAGAAAGCCTTATAAATCTCTATTTATCTTAATCTGCCTTCACCTCCAAATCCCTGTAACCCCAGATGATGTTCATCCAGTGAAACTCATCAGAGATTTCCGGATCTGTATACGAGTGCTGATCATGGATCAGTCCATATAACTTCTTAGTGTTAGAATCTCCTCGACAGAAGGTTCGAATCTTGATTGTTATTAAACTATTAGTGTGGTTCAGTTATGCAATTTGCTTTCATCATTATCGCATATTTACTGAGGCATGAAACCAGTATAGTTGAGTTTTATATCTACTAGTATTGTTTTATGATATGAAAGTGGAATTAACTACTGGCCTTCGTTTGATGGAGGCAAATTTCAAGCTCTCTTGATTGCTATTTGCTGTCCCCTTATTTGTTTATCCTGACGTGAACTTCTAGATGAGGAAAGCCAACGCTAAGGATGGTTAGTCATGTGAGAGGAAGTGCGTAGACATCGGTAAGAAAGTGCAATAGGTAATAGCAAGGGTACATGAAGGGTAGAGGTAAACAAAAAAGTATGAGGAAGTGGATTTTAAGGGAAAAAAAATTTTTTTTGACATAATACAACTTTATTTGTGCAATTACATGACTAGATAAGAGTGAGATCGATATTGGGTAGAAGGTTAGTAGGTTGAAGTGTTATCTTGCATTGCAAAGGTTTATGCCTGTTAGGGTATGTTGTAGTACTTGTTACCCTTGTGATTCTTGTCATATGTTGTTTATTGTGTTTTAATTATCGCATTGTTTTATTGTTCTTATAGTTTTTTTCTTGTAAACTTCACACTACTTTCTTTTTAACTGTTATGTTTTCTTCATTGTTTTTTTCTTTTACTTTGATTTGATGCGTTACAGTCAAGATATTCTGCGAAAATAATCTTTCTAGCTTACTTGAGGTCGTGGTTAAAGTTCCGGTACTCTACCCTCTCAGGCCCCACTAGTAGAATTCACTGTGAATGTTGTGTGGTATAGGATGTTGAATGAATGCAATTATGAAAGAAAATAAAGTTACAACAACAATATACATAGTGAAATTCCACAAGAAGGGTCTTGGAAGGGTAGAGTATATGCAAACCTTACCACTACCTCGTGGAGGTAGAGATGTTTTCAAAAGAGTCTCGGCTCAAGTGCAACAAATTCTAGTACAAGAATTAATAAAACAATATAATAAAACATAATAATTAACCAGGGAAGTGGTGGAAAGCCTACAAGAATAACAAAATAATGCAATAATTAAAACTCTAGTAAAACCATATGACGATAGATGTCAAAAGCAGTAAAAGTACAAATACGGCTAGTACAGCGAATAAAACATAAACACTCGTGAAAAGCAAGAGGACACGCCACTACCTCTACCCTAGTACCTACCTCCAGACTCTCTATATCTAAGGTCATGCTCGGCACTCGAAAGGTGTGTCATGGTCATGTTAATCACTAGATCCAACACCTCTTGGCCTACTTCTCCCCCATACCTAGTATTAACCAAACCTTTCGCACCTCCTTAGTAAAAAGTTGGCACATCTTTTCACATTTCAAATCACTCAATTCAGAATTTCCTCGTCAAAGAAAGTTACAAATTAGTGCAAAATAACACAATACCATACTCTCTTTTTTTTTTGGAAGGGGTGGTTACTCCATATCAAAGCAAATAGTTATTCCGAACAACCATAAATTAGTCTGAAGTTTGAACCATATAGCGAACCTGTGTAGTTTGTAGATGTTTTATTCATAGCAACAAGAGATGGGAGATAACTTAGTCTGAACCATATAGCAAACCTCATAAATCCAAGTGTCAAAGTATTTATGGTGATAGTTTTAAAAATTACCAAACATAGCTATACTTTGGATTTTATAGTAAATCCCTAACAACTATTGATTGATTAGGGCTGTTATATATCAACTTATAATCTAAGCTTTATTTTATTTGTATTTGTTGCTCAAGCCACTTTGAGCTGATTGAACAAAACCATTGCTACACAGATTATTATTATGTTGTTATATATATTATATATATATTATATATATTATATATCATAATATTGGTCCTCTAACATTGACAGCTTCTTATTTGGGAGCTACACTGAAGAAAGTCAAAATTGGGACAATTGGGGAAGTGGTTAGCAGGTTAATCTTGAAGTCTCTTCAAGATGTCTCTTTTCTTCCGATGTCAAAACCTCTATCCAGGGCGGAGCGTACAGTGATTATGTGGGAAAAGAGTTTGGGACGAATTCCAATTTACTTTTCTGTAACTTCTATATTTGTATTATGAAATCGAATAAACGATACAAAATATATTACAAATGGATGATTCTTGGTAAGTAAGAGGCACCACAGTTAATCAAGTGATTTGTTCCTTTTCAGCAATACTTGATCTCTTTTAAAAGAACACATGTGTGCCTTGAAGGGTTATTACAGGGCTGGGTGCATTGGTTTAAAATGGAAAATGGTCCGTATGAAAATTTTTTAGTTGGAGCAATCTGGAAAATTTTTCGTCATTAAGGTACAAATAATGAAATTAAGGACGATAAGGGTAAGAATAACTTCGTTTAACAATAGAGATAATATGTACAAGTAATTCTATAGATAATATATGTTTAGTTAAAGGTAGTAGAACTTTGCTTGATAATTTAAATTTTTTACAAATGACTGATATTTCATTAATTTGAAATTAAAGAACATTTTACATATTATATATAATAATATACTATTTCATTGATTTGAAATTAAAGAACATTTTACATATTATATATAATAAGATACTATTTTTCTTGCTTCCAAAATTAAAAATTATAAATAAATAGACTTTATAATTAAAAAACAGGAATTTTGGGAGTATTTGGTTCTGGGTCTAAAGTGAGATCCTTCATGTAGTCAATGTCGAGTAGATTCAATATCGTGGCCTTATTTCTCGCCATGTGAGTAGATTAAAAATTTGATGATTTAAATTATAATAAAAAAACGTAAATAATTTTAATCATATCAAAGCAAATAAATTCAAACCCTCAATGTTTTAGCTAGATACAGCAATCATGTAATTAATCTAAAAGTGTAATTAATATATATATATATATTTTCCCTTTTTTTCCAATTGGTAAAAAAGTAAAGTGATGTGTAAAATATTCATTAATAGTAAGTAAAATAGGCCAAAGAATTGTCACTCAATGAAATGAGCAAATGAAAATACTATTTATATGATATACGGGAAGCATCCTAGTGAAATAGTATGAAATTGCCCTACCCCCTTCCCCCCCCCCCCCCCCCCACCTGATCACTTACTTGGTAGAATATTTTCTCTCCCAAAAACGCTTACATAAAAATATCATAAACTCTCGAGATATAAGAATAGTTTGTGCAGATCTTTCATAACATTGTAAAGATGTTTTTTCAAGAACATCACTTCTTAAGAACTCGTGAAGTATTAAGTTTGGATTGATTAATATACATTAGTTTGTTTCATGATAAATTTCATACTTAATCGTAGGATATCTTTACTTCATATACATTAATAATACAATATAATATTTTTTTCGTTTGAAAACGAATGGTTCTTTCCTTCTTATTTTTGGTAAGTGGTAACTCTCTTATTTCAAATTCAACATTTCATATGGCAAGTAAGAATTAAAACTACAATATCAAAAGAATATCTTGATACATTTACTCAAAAGTCTCTTCTTTCACTTTATTAAATTTTATGTCAAGTTAAAATAAGACGAAAGTAAATACTTTACCTTTAAACGACAAAGCAACAGGATCATAGGTTTCAATATTTGTGAATGCCACAAAAAAAAACAGAAGCTTAAGAAAAAAACATTTTTTTGTGAGTGGATTTTCAAGTTATTATTATTCCATATTAGATTAGGAGAGTTTATTTTGTGTTTTTTTCAATAAGTTGTTGCCTTAAAATTACAAAAACTTTAAACATCGATCAATATTACCTTATCCTCTATTTCAAGTGTTATCATAAAATTCGATTATCATCATAAAGTCATATCTAATTTATGTTGACTTCATATATCCTTGTAATTTCGTTGACAGTATCATTCTCTTTTTCTTCTCCTTTCTCCTTCTACCGTATCAAAGTGAATTGTTAATAATTTGTGTCTTCTAAAACCAAGAAAGTACCTCACAAAATAAAGGAGATATATTCATATCCTAATGTTTTGTTTTTTTTTTCCTTCTATGAAAGTGATTTTTATATTTTTCTGATCAAATGTGTTATAATTGTTTGTATGGTGCTTTTTATTATATATTATATATATGTCGAAGTATTTTTGGCAAATATTTAATATATGTTAGGTGTATAGCATTGTTTATACAATATTATACACATGACATACGACACAAGTACATACATTCAAGATCAAGTGTATATGTCATTTACATACTAGATAAACCTGCTAATTTACAAATCTCGAGATATTAATGTTTTCTGATAGAGAAATTCTTTCTAGTAAAGTTCAAGTCATACAAGACATCTTATATGAACCGATGAATAAATATAATATAAAAAAAAATAAACTTACATAAATATAACTATAAATAAAAAAAATATTTTAATACTATAGTAGATAATAGTTTTTTCACTTGGGATTAATTTAATACATTTATAATACATTTTAATATATTAATATTATAAGAACCATGTATTATCACGTATTGAGGGTATTACATTATAATACTATGTGTCAAGTACTTTACTAAACAAGCATAACGTATTTTTAAAAGCACTTATAATAAATGTATATTGCATACTTAGTTCACTTTTAATACATATTGCAGATTTAAAATAGTATTGCTATAAGTGATAGTAAGTAAAAAGTATAGCTAAAATCAGTAGTTATTTATTAAAAGACACTCAGTCAAGTAATTTTTCCAAAAAAAGAAAAACAGAAAGTGCATCCTAGAAATATTGTGTAAACACAAGATATTTTATGCATCAACCATTTAAGCATTTATCGATTACTACATTCTTTCTCATCTCTGAACGTTTAAATATCTATCAATTTACTTTGCAAGTATATACAGCTCAAACCATATATAGCTCAAACCATGTATAGCTTTGTCGTAGAATTCCAACCATCAATGTAATAGTTAGCTACATAGTGTAATTTCTGAATATAAAAAACAACTTGATTCCACCATAATTCATAATTTTATTGACGACATTTTTTTAAAGTTATGAGTGTTTATCTTAAAAGATCCGAAATAAAAGTCTTTTTTATAAGTTGTCAAACAAATTGTTAATGAAAGAATAAATATTTTGAGACTTCAAATTATAAAGATTAAGATGACAACGGATCCAAAATTTAAAGCTTCATTAATTTATTTTATGTGATGTTATCACCCGAGTCATTATGTATACTCTTAAAATTACATACTTGATTAAAGAAACTTTTAGTTAATAACAATAATTGTTAATTCGTTTTTTTGGACTTTGAACCCTAATTCTTTTAATACAGAAAAAAATTATCGTCATAAAACTCCAATTGTTGTCATAATAGCCACATTTATCTTAAGTTGATTTCGTACATCTTTTTAATTTTTTTTATAGTAACATCCTTTTTTTTCCTTTCTCTCTTTATTGTATCAAAGCAAATTGTTGTAATTTTTTTCCTTCAAAAGAGCTTGAAAGTACCTCATAAAATAATGGTATTGTGACTATCAAATTTTACTGATTCATTTGCTATAAAAAGAGATATATCCAAATTCTAATGAACTTTATTTTTCTTTCTTTTTTTCAATGAAAATGATTTGAGTATTGCTATAACCAAGTGTGTTATAGTTGTTATGGTTTACAGTAATGATTATAATGATTTGAAGGTGAAAATAATTATTTGTGTGGTGAATTTTACTATATGAACATCAGAGTATATTTTATAAAAGAAATAGTATGCATCAGGTGTATAGAATTATATATACAATAGTATACAGATGACAAGTATATTCATTGATATACAAGTGTATGTGTATATATATATACTAAATACTTGTGTAATTAAAAAAAACCTCGTCATATAATACATTTTTTTGGTAGAAAATTTTTCTATTAATAAAGTCAAGATCTTAAACGACAAGAATATGTTAAAAAACCTAAAATATTTCTCCAGAATCTTGTATAAATATAAGATAATATACAAGTATATAATCATATATGTACTAAATAAAACTTATGTAATTAAAAAAAACTCGTGATATTATATATTTTTTTGGTAGAGAATTTTTCTATTAATAAAGTCAAGATCTTAAACGATAAGTACATATATAAAAAAAAAACTTAAAATACTTCTTGAGAATCACATAAATATAAGATACTTCATGTATCAATCCTAAAAAGTATTTCTAAAATTACTATATTTTTTCTTGTCTATTGCGTCTAATTATTTATTAATTTATTACGTCTAAATATGTATCAATTTACACTGTAAGTATATATAACTTGAATCTTCTAGAGTGATATAGACATTTCTAGTAGTATATGTGTCCCACTCAAAGAGGACTCTATGCCTATATGAGACAAAAGGCCACAGTACATAATACCAACAACACTTGCTGTCACTATGAAGCCCAAATACTAAAGAAAATTTGCATTCTTTTTCATCAAAACCTACCAACCCTAACCCCTAAATTCTCTTTATCTGCTCCTATACATGCCTTCCTGCCAAAGTTCTCTAATCCCAAATGATGTTCAGACATGAAACTCTAGGACCCATTTCAGCTGTATGTTTCTATGTACATTCAATGTATCTCATAACAGGTTTCTAGATCTGTATAGCTGCTGATCATGGATCAGTCCTTTTTCTCAAATCTTGAATTGATGGTGTAGATTGAGTTTTGTAGATCTGTAGATGTAGAATTGCTGCTTGGGTGTGTTTAATTTCATCATTTGGAAGGACATTTTGGTGGGTTTCTCTTATCTTGTTTGTTGTTCGGTGTATGGCTGCTAGGGTTTCTCTATTTTATTCAAGATTGTAGCTTTTCTTAATCAAAGATTTGATTTTTATTCCAAAGATTGGATCTTTAGCTTTGCAGATGGCTGGTTATCAACAGAGAACTGACTTTATTTCTGGGGTTTATCAAGAAACGGGATCTGGGTACTAGGTGCTGGAGGATTTTGGGTTTGGTGCAAAATTCCCATAAAAAATTGGTTCTTGTAAAGGTGAATTAGGTTGCATTGGGTGTTGTATAGTTTATTATCTGTTGAGGTTTAGGTGGTAGCATGTCCTTTAAGAGTATGATTCAGGACATGAAGGATGAGTTTGGGAGCATTTCTCGGAAAGGATTTCGCTCCAGGTCACATAGGGTGGTTCAGGATTGTACCGTGACTGTCGATGCGTTGAGGCAAAGTTGTTGGGCCAACATGCCACCTGAGCTATTGAGAGATGTGCTGATGAGGATTGAGGAGTCGGACTCTGATTGGCGTCCAAGGAAAAATGTTGTGGCGTGCGCTGGTGTTTGCAGGAGTTGGAGGGAAATTATGAAAGAGATTGTTAAAACACCTGAAGTTAGCGGAAAATTGACGTTCCCAATCTCCTTGAAGCAGGTTTGTCTCTTGTTTTTTACTAAACTATTAGTGTTGCAGTGTATGTATGCCTTTACATTCTTGTTGGGGATGAACTTTATAGTTGATGTTATGTCTACTATTGCTGTTAGATAAGCATTTGTTTTTCTAATAAATGTCAACCCTCTAATTACCATTTATAGTGACAGTTTTAAAATACTATGTATATTGATAGTTTTAAAAAAATACCAGACATAGTTGTACTTTGGATTTTGTAGCAAATCTCTAGTACCCTTGCTCCTCCCTTCCATTCCCATGTTCTTCTTTGTTGATGTCCATTGATTTACCCCCGGGTCCTCTTTACTCTTTTTTTCTCATTTCCTTTTTTTTTCAAGTGATTGTCAAAGTTGTAGCTAGAAATGTTGATGATTTGTATCTGGGATGTTTCTGGGCATGTGCATAGGAGGTACATTGACGCCCTAATAAGAAGGTGCAGGAGGCTGGTGGTAGGAGGCACGTAGAAGATTATAGGTAGGTTGAAAAAGTATTGAGTAGAGATGATTAGATAGGATATGGTGCATCTTCATATTACGGAGTACGTGACTCTATATAAGGAGGAGTAGAAGTCATGTGTAGGGTAGAAGGTTAGTCGGGGTTAAATGTTGTCTTTTCATGCGAAGGTTTAGACTTGCTATGATCTGTTGTGGTACTTGTTGTACCCTTGTAGTTTTTGTCAATGTTGTTTATTTTGTTTCAATTATCACTCTTTTTTGGTTATTATTGTATTTGTCTTATTGACTTTACATTGTTTTCTAATTAACAATTATGTTTTCTTCATTGGTTTCTTCTTCTTTTACATGGATTTGATATATTTGGCAGTCGGACACAGCCTCTCCACCTCCATGACGTAGTGGAAAGGTGTGTGTACTCTCTACTCTCCTTAGACCCCACTTAGTGGAATTTCATTGAGTATGTTGTTGTTGTAAAGCATACTGAATTAATGCAAGTACAAAAGTTACAACAACAACATACTTACTGAAATACCACAAAAAGGGGTCTAGGAAGGGTAGAGGTTGTTTCCAAAAGACTCTCGGCTCAAGTGTAGCAAATTCAAGTACAAAGAAGAAGAAAACAATGTAAAAAACATAACAACTAACAAGGAAAGCGGTGGAAAGCCTACAAGAACAAAATAATGTGATAATTGAAACACAGCTATAACCGATGACGATAGATATCAAAAGCAAAAACTACAATAATATGACTAGTACAACAACAAATACCAACAAGTCTAAACCCGAGAAAAAACAAGACAACACTCCACTTCTAATCTTTTACCCTAGTATGCGTCTTCCACATCATCCTATTTAAAGTTATGTCCTCGGTAACCTGAAGTTGTATCATGCTCAGTCTAATCACCTCTCCCCAATACTTTTTTGGCCTAGCTCTCCTCGTACCTCCTATAATCAACCTCTTGCACCTCCTTAGTGGGGCGTAGCTCGATCATACTTCCCTCAGGTCTCATCAAAGAAAGTTACAAAGAGCAAAACTATACTCTTCTTTTTAGAAGGGGTGGGTACTCTAGTTGAAATGTCAAAGCAAATAGCTATTTCGAGCAACCATAACTTAGTTTGAACCATATAGCAAACCTCATAAATTCTCAGTAGTTGCTACCTGCAGATCTTTATTCACAGCAAGAGATGGGAGATAACTTAGTTTGAACCATATAACAAACCTCTGTAGTCTGTATGCTTGTAGTTCTATTAAATCCTTATTTACAGCAAGAGATGGGAGATCTTTGACCTTTATTACATTCTCATTAAGTTTAATATTCATGTTCCCATTAGATTACTCTGTAGCACATTCAAGGTATTATTATGGTATGCTTCACTCATGATAAATGTTTGCAGACATGTTTTATGACCATAAACAACTATAGACCTGCAACCTACTGCATTCTTATGCACTTGAGTGAAGGTTCTGCTGAAGTAGTGTTGCAGACATTCTCTACTTAAGGCAGGGTTGTTGTTTAATTTGTGCGAGAGAAACGCCAACTGGAACTTTAGCTGCATTTGGAAAGGTCCCGTTTCCTACAACATTTAACTTTGGTAAATAATAACTATTGACTGAATATGCATTCAATGCACTCGAAAGTGGGGATGGTAGTAGGGAGATAGAGAACAAACAGACGGAACAATTATTGCAAGAGTCATGAAGAGAGATGATTATAGCTTATTAATACAATATGCTCAGTATATGCTTTATATATACCAAGGACTGAAAAATTCTGTCAACCTACAAAAAACCTTTTGGAATGATATTTTGCTAAGACCGCTAGCAACTGTCTGTTGGAATTACTACTGAACAGTTGTACTTTTTCAAGCTGTTATAGAGTTATCATCTAAGCTATATTTTACGTGTATTTGTTGCTCATACCACTTTGAGCTGATAGAACAAAACCAGTTGCTGCACACGATTAATTTATGTTGTTATATATTGTTCTCTAACATTTACATTCATGTGTACCTATTTCCCTTTTCCAGTTAAAGTATGCAAACTAGAACAATCTTTATCTGCTTGCAAATCACACTGAATGATCTCTTTCTCCTCTTCCTGCAGCCTGGTCCAAGAGACAAACTTGTTCAATGTTTCATCAGAAGGAACCGCAGCTCACAGACATATCACCTCTTCCTTAATTTAAATGAAGGTGAATAGGCATTTCTTTCATTTTCATTTTTTCTTTCTAGGTGTATTAAGCACCCTTCTTGTACTTTCCTTTTCAGTGCATCATTTGGTACAATCAGATCATCGTAGGCTTCCTTTTGTATACCTGCACCTATATAGGATTTCTTTGCTTATATGATTCATGCTAAATGATATTGCACTTACCTTCACTACTTGGCTTTTCATACAGTTGCTAACGATGACGGTAAGTTCCTTCTTGCTGCTCGGAAGTGTAAAAGGCCAACATACACAGATTACATCATTTCTTTAAATGCTGAAGTTGCTTCCAAGGGTAGCAGCACCTACATTGGGAAGCTGAGGTTTGTCGCCCTAGTACGTTATTTGTTACTTTTATAGTCTATCTTGCTGACTGCTTTCTCCTTGCTGAACTTTGTTACAGATCCAACTTCTTGGGGACCAAGTTCACTGTCTATGATGCACAACCATCCAATGCAGGAGCTAAAGTCAGCAAATGTCGCTCTACTAGGTTTGTTGGGATGAAACAAATCTCTCCAAGAATACCTACTGGCAACTATCCTGTAGCTCATATCTCATATGAGTTGAATGTCCTGGGGGCTAGGTAAGAGATAGTTCCTTTTGTGTGCTTTTATCTACAGGAATATCCAATAAAGGAAATACTCCCTGCATGCCTAACTGGCTGGCATTGTTCATTCTTCAGTTGTCTTTAAAATCCAATTAGCTCTTATTAAAAGAACGTAAAAGTTAGCGCCAGTTCATACCAAAAAGTAAATGTCAAGATTAATTTAATAAGTTTTTGGTGTCATAAGAATATTACACTTTTAGAGGTTGAAAACATAATGGCTACTTTTCTTACTGATTGAAGAAAGGGTGGTTGTTTACCTGTCTTTTACTTGCCAATTGAAATAAATTGTTTTTTTTTGGTGTCAGGGGGCCCAGGAGGATGCTGTGTATCATGGACGCAATTCCGGCTTCTTCTATTGAACCTGGGGGTTTAGCTCCTACGCAAACAGAATTTGTTCCAGTGAATGTAGATTCCTTCCCCTCCCTCCACTTTTTTAGATCAAAATCAACTCGCGTGGATAATTTCTCATCCGGGCCTTTACCAAGTCCAAAAGATGAAGTTCTAACTTTGAAGAACAAAGCTCCTAGGTGGCATGAACAACTCCAGTGCTGGTGTCTTAACTTCAATGGCCGGGTGACGGTCGCTTCTGTAAAAAACTTTCAGCTAGTTGCTTCTCTTGGGGATGGAGCTGGACAGGAAAATGAGAATGTTATTCTCCAATTTGGGAAAGTGGGAGAGGATTTGTTCACCATGGACTATCAGTATCCTATCTCTGCATTTCAGGCATTTGCTATCTGCCTCAGTATTTACAAAAGGGGAACCACCAAATCGCCTCCGAATGATGGGTGGGACATGAGGTGATAGAGCAAGGGTGCTTCGCTGTACCTTCTCCTCGAAAAAAACATCATTTGATGTATGTACAATCTCTCATTTCTGTAATGATCGGTAGACTGAATCGTGCAGGTTCTGCAAGAAGTACTGAGGTGTTTGGATTGGGAGATTGCACTAACCCTATTTACGTTGGTTACTGAACTAACGCTCAGTTAAATTGCAGTAGGTATGTTTGTTGTTGAGGATTAATCACCCGTTCTTCATGCTCTTGGACCTTCCGTTTCTTGGTTTTTTGTAAATAGACAAGGATGTTTTTACAGTTTGGTTCATCCAACTTTAAGTATTTCTATTAGCACAATGTTGAACTGTAATACATATATCTCCTGTGTGAGATGTACTTAAATTTCTGAATTTTGATGTTCTCTCATATAGTACAAAACTATATCGTCTCATTTTGTTTTTATAACCGAGGAATTTTTGAACGAGACGCGAACTTCGCGTAGAGATAAAAGACCAATGTCAGCCCAACAGGCTAGACGTTTTGGACATCTTCTCCTTTAGAGTAGGTTTGATTAACGTGTAGTTTGGGAATCGACTGGTGATTTTTGTCATGGCATCGATATCTCCGACTTCAAGTTACTGTTTTAGTGGAATACCCTTGCTATTAGGGTTAGTAATGTTCAATTATTTATATGGCTATTGACAAGTGCAATAAATTAAAATGGGTCTATTAATAGGATATCAAAGTGGTTCTCTGTGGAGCACAAAGAGACCAAACTGCAAATCCACCATTGTGGTTCAACAATTTGCTGTCAGTATTGTATCACCATCTAACATTATATACGTAGTCAAAGTAAAAAAAGAAAAATCATATTATGACAATTAAGGGCATGTATATAAATATGATGAAGTTAAAGATTTGGGTTCAATTAGTAAGAGGTAATTTAGAATACTTTTTCATCGTGATGCGATTGTCTTGCTGATGGTTGAATTACATGCAGCATAGTATTGGAGATGATGATAGATTGAATGTTTTGAAGACACGCCCAAGAGTTTTAAGGGGTCGTTATTAGAGAAATAATGCTTGCATTAGTTTGATATATTAGTAGTACGTTTCTAAATATGCATAACTAACGCTTGTATTAGTAACACATTCTATTCTGTGTTGAAGAATGTATTACTAAAATACTTTTTTCTATTCTTAATAATGTATGGAATTTACTGTATTCATTAACCATATTAAAGACAACGATGTCCCCTAAAAACTTTTTTTACATTCTTTCACTATATTTGTGGATGGTATTTTTTTGTAAACAATATTTTGCTAAAATTTTAATAATAATTTTTTAAGTAACCAAATCAACATTGCATAAAAAAGTTTTCAGAATTTATGCAAGCATAACTAATACAATTATTTCTAACGCAAACATCACTAATACACTATATTTTGTATTATTTTTATATATTCTATCAAAGGATCCCTAAGGATTTCTAGTTAAGCAATAGTAAACCAGAAGATCTAGAGTGTAAATTCAGTTATACAACGCATGAGTCAAATATGAAAATGAAAATTAATGCACAGGTCAATTTCCAAAGTATCTCTGATAAATAATCTTTAAGAGATAAGAAAATTGATGACTATGTTGCACACAGTATTACTTCCTCAGTCCATTTGAACAAGTATACTAATAATAAATATTCAAGATAAATTGTCAATTTAAATAATTAAGAAATAGTTAGTTATATTTTTTTAATACTATCTTTAATAATTATTTCATTTTGTTCAACTAAAAAGTTATTTAAACTTTTGATATTCTTGATATATTAGAGTTATATTAGTCATATTACACTTTATATTAAATTTTTCTTAAAGGAAGTGCATGACTTTATCCTGACAAATAATTGTGGACAGAGAAAGTAGTGTAGGGTGAGTGAAATAGAGGTGAGCCTTCAAGTATTGTATGATAGGAACATGTCGAATTCTATAAAGTGATGGTTAGATCAAAATTATTATATGAATTAAGTAATAATATTGTGCCGTTACAAAACATCCACTCACATTTAGAAGATAAAAGATGAGTTAAAAAACCATTATACCATTGTGATATTAATTATTCTAGACTAATTAATTCTAAAACTTGTTCCCAACGAAACCTAACCCCTTAATCTTTAGTTTTAAAAATAAATACTCAACTTTTCTTTTAATTCTCTAGAAGTCATTATCACCGGAAAATTTGTGGTTTTGTGGGGGATATATTAGAAATTTTAATATACACATTAGTTATGTGTCCTATTCAATATCATATCATGTGTAACTAAAACATAGTTAAACACAATAAACATACACACTTAAATATATCAAACCAATCACATGAAATTTTCAACATAATTAATCTCAATATTAATACATCATATTCAATAGTTGATATTATTCTTGTAATAGCAATATAAGACATCACAAATTTCACATTTCAACAACACAAAGTAGACAATAGGCCATACACAAATATGCAATCTCATACTATTTTCGATAATCGATGAGGAAATGTGGATGAAGGCTAAAAATGTGAGAAGATGGGTGGGAGCGTGTAGGGGGAAAAGGAGGGAAGAGGTACAGTGAGGATTGGGAGGGGTGAGCGGCGGGCGAGTGAAGGGCTTAAGAGTGAGTGGAGTAATTGGTTTGAATAGGGGGAGGGGCAGTTCTCCTCTTCCCTTCGCCTGGCTCTCCCCCTCTCCCTCCTGGGTAAGAAACAATTTGGCCTCAGATTAGCATATTGGCACATTTATCATAGCAACAACAACTGCGCAAAAAAGGATGTTGTTGCCGCTCGTGCAAATATTTTTGTCATCACCGGCCATATTTCTCCAAAAATGAAAAATTAAGAAAGCAAATAACAATATTTAACGAATATAAAACTCGATTAGCAAAATGATAGATTATGATTAGACTGTTAAATAACTCATGGATTTATAATTCAATGAACTGTGGAGTGCAGCCAAAAAACGGCGAAAGCTTCAATTTTCGAATTAGGGTTAGGGGTTTCAGTAATAAGAGGAAGAAGAAGAAGATATAGGTACCGAATTGAAACCCTATTAGGCCCAAATGCTTGTTTGGCCCATTTTTTAAAGTGGTTTTTACCTAGAAACATTTTAAAAAAAAAAAAAATACATAATTACACAAATATTCCTATGTATGAAATAATTATAGGATGAATTATCAAACTAGTCAAAAATCTTAACATAATTATTAAAAAATAATCATATTTTATAAATGTTAGTATTTTTGAAAATATTGTGTATATCCTAATTTAGACGCTATTTTATCTCACATTAATCATACATTTTTCAACTCATTCTCTCTCATGTTTTTTTTCAAAAAAATATTTTCTCTCTCATTGATTTCACTATTCAATTTTCTTCATCTTTCAACTCTCACTTCTCTTTATTGTTCTTTTTCTTCAGAAATTGGGAAATATCTATAAAGATATTTATAACAATCCTTTTGATTAAGGTATGTATCTTCATCCAATTTTTAGGTTTGTTTACTTTATTTAAAAAAAAATATTTGTAGTTGAGTAATACATCGACCAACTTTTGTTTAGAATTTGAAAACCATAAAATCACTCTATAATGGTCGAATCTAAGAGGATTACAAGAGGTATGCACTTAATCAACAATTCTCTAACGATTTTTCATCTTTTAATATACATATTACTCAAGAAATAACGTACATTGTAGAATTCACTGCAAAAATAACGGAAGAGAGATGATCAAAGAGTTAGTGTTTGCATCTTTTTGTATCACTATTTATAAAAGAAAAAAAAATTGGTGTAGAAGATTTCGTAAACTTGTTGAAGAACAAATAAGGAAGAACAATTTTCTATTAGTTTGTTTTGTATTTATAGTTCTTTTTCAGAATTTTGTATTCCTTCTCAATTTGTATTCAAATCACTGTGTATACTATCAATATTTGTATTTATTAAAAATCTCATGTTGCATAGTTTATAAATCTTGTATTAGTCCCTAATTTGTATTCATCCAAAGGTATGTCAGGTAGTTATGTATTTTATTTATAGGAAGAATAGCTTTCTATTAGTTTATTTTGTTTTTATAGTTTTTTCTTCATATTTTTGTATCTTTTTTTCAATTCGTATCAACTACTATGTACACTAGTAATATTTGTCTTCATTCAAATCTTATGTGTATAGTTTTATAATATATTTGTTTCTGACTATATTCATACTCAAAGTAAGCCACTAGTTAATGTATTTAATTTAAGAATAATTGCAATAAATAAATATTCTCGTATTCTTTTCAATTTTATATTTCATCTCACTTCTCATATTATTTTTATATTTTTATACATCAATATACAAAATACAATACAATACTAGGTAGCATACCATTAACAAATAATATACTATTAAATGATACGACTTAGGAAAGAAAACAAAATTTTGAAGAGAAAAATAACTATTGAAAAATTATACGAATACAACTATATTTCATGATATCTACATATTTTATTTGACATACAATGTTGGAATGAATACAAACTACGAAATAGATCAAGTTTCATTATACAAATTCGAACATAAACTGAAATGAATACCATCAAATGGTATACATATTGGAATGAATAGGATTACAAAATTTTTGAAAAATAAAATAAATTAATGTTGAGAAATTATGTTAAATAACAGATTAAAACTATACTTTTTCTAAAATTCTAAATTAAAAAAATAAATTTGAATTGATAAAACTATAACGTATCCTCATAAAGTTTCATAACAACAATTAGTGAAATTGAAATATGAATTTTGGATTCCGCAATTTCAGAACAGTTATTAGTGAAATGGATATGAAATTATTCGATGGTGGGTATTTCTTTAATTCCGTAATTTTCATAGCAATAATTATTAAATTGAAAGTTATATCTGAAATACAAGTGTTTAAAACAAAAAGATTAAAAAAATGGATATTGAATTTATTTAAAACAATGATGAGGACGTGCTTTTTAGACATGGGAAAGAAGAAAGAAAGAGATAGAAGTTGGTGTATTTTGAATAAATATAAACTATGATACTTTTTTACGCATTTGTTCCTTTTTTAGAAAAAATCTCTCACCTAAATCCTCTAATCTGTAAATAAAATGTAGTCTTAAATAAGAAACAATAATAAAACATAAAGACTAATATAACCATGAAAATTTTGAATTTTTACAAAATAGTAAAATTGATAATGCGTCCCTCTTAAATGTTAAAATATTGACATTTTGAAAGTCAGATGTACCAATCTTTCATATTTCAAATTAGATACATGTATCAAAAGTAGCATATACATTCTGAAAATACAAATACATAAGGAGATAGGTAAGCGAGAAAGTCAACGTATTACATAAAGGGCAACTTCCACATATGGCAATAAATTCAAATTTGTATACTATAGCAAAGTTTGCATAATTGCGCTACATAGCAAACATATATGTATAACTCGTTATACATATACAACTGAAATCTATGTCTATTTCGCTATACATATATACAAAAGAAACAATTGTATAATTCATTGGCTCCTCTACAGATTTGTATAATTTCGCTGAGAGGCCATTTGTATAAATTGTTTGTTAGTCGCTCATGGTACATCGTTGTTTAGCCTCTCATTCCAATTGTATGTGTTTGTATATCTGTATAAATTTGAATTTGGTATACAATTGAATCGAATTTATAAACAGAAAGAGAGAATTTATATACAATTTGAATTTGTATAAAAAACGAAAGAGAGAAATACAAAAGATGCTTGGGTCGAGAATGTTTTTGGGTTTACTTATCATGTATAGGACGGATATATATGTCATTGTATGTGTAAATGCAATTTTCTCTCGCTTTATACAAATAGAAACACAATTAATACATTTCTATTGTATGAAGATAGAAAGACGAGCGACAGGGAGCGAGCGAGAGAGGGAAAGTGGCGAGCAAGAATATGAGGGAGAGAGGCGGCCTGCAAACATCTTGCTATAAAACACAAATAAATCAATTGATAGATATTGTATTTATTTTTCATTATTAGTTTGTCATTCTATACAATTATCCGTTAGATAAATGTATCTAAAATAAGAGAGATATTTCCAAAAGATTTTTAAATGCATATACATAAGGAGAGATGCGAGTGAGAAAGTTAATATATTTCAGATACATGTGAGTCACAGTTGATACGATGTATCTAAAATAAATTATATCTAATTTGACTCGCATGTATGTAGTGAACTAAATTTGATACAGAAGAAAGTTTTAAAAATTAAAATAAAAGGAAAATGCACAAGTACCCCTTCAACCTATGCACGAAATTCCAGATACATACTTAAATTATATTAAGGTCCTATTACCCCGAACTTATTTTATAAGTAATTTTCTACCTCTTTTTAGCTTACATGACACTAGCTTGAAAAAAAAAGACAACAAGCATTGGGTCCACAAGATAGTGTCACGTAAATCGTGAAGTGGTAGAAAATTATTAATAAAATAAGTTCAGGGATAATAGAACCTTAATATAGTATAAGTGTATCTCTAAAATTTCGTACATAGGTTGAGAAAGTACTTTTACATTATCCCTAAAATAAAGGCAGTAATTAGGCCCAAACTAGTAAGATTAGTGTTGTTTGCTTAAATTGTTTTAGAAAAATAAGAATAAAAAGTAAATATAGGGGCTCAATTACATGGTTTGGTGAGAAAATCTAACTTTTTTAAAATAAAATAACAATAGCTTCTTTTTCGAAATGTACAATCCAGTAGAAATAAGTATATAGTTGGCATATACAAAATATACAATTATATTATTGTATGTTTTTTGTATGTATTTGTCTTGTACTGGTACATTGAACAGACATCTAACATTAAAAATATACAAAATTAATTAATATTATTGTTCCTCTTTGATTTTCAATTTCAAATTCCAACAATAGTCAACTATAATCATCACCAAATTACTTCAAAAAATTGACATATAAATTCAATAGATATTCTAATCTTTGCACAAACCAATAAGTATTTGTTAAACCCACTTTTCTAGTGACATTAAAGATCAATTTCATTAAAGCTCGGAATGATTTCATATCTTATTTTATTTGTTATTGATTAATTATTTGTTTGTTATCTTTTAAGCAAGATATTTATAATTCTATTATCTGATAAATGCATATATTCTTAAATTCCGCATACGAATTCAACTCATGTATCATTTTAGGAGCAAACAATATTCAACATAGTTATCATAAGACTACTCATACATCATACCAAATTGTTGCAATTCTTTATATAATCATGGAATGCACAAACCTATATTATAGGGTCAAATATATCATTTATTTATCTCGTTAAATAAAATATGCAAGTTTTTATCAATATAAATAGGGAAAAGGTCTGATTACCCTCAACTTTGTTATTTGAGCTGTGATATACCCATCGTTAGAAAAGTGTCTCATATAGTCCTTACCGTATACAAACGACTCACATAGACCTCTGCCGTTACAAAATGACTCACATATACCCTTTTTTAACGGAAGTTAAAAAATTAGTTTTAATTTTAATTTGTTATTCTAAATTTGTTTAAAAATTTTAAAGGGGTATAGATTATTCAATCTATCACAAAGTTCAGGGATTAATATTTTTTGTTCATATCTAATTATTTTATTGTTCTTTTAGTTATATTTTAGTTTCTATTCTATTTTTTTTTCTTCCATTCCTAGTTTAAGAAACAAATTTTTAAACTATTTTTTTTTGTTGTATTGTAAGTTAATTTATAATTCGAATAAAAAATTTGGTCCTGTACAAGAAGTTTTTACAGAATAGTGAGTAAACATAATATATTTGATTATCAAAATAATAATTATCATTAGTCATTGAAACAAAAAAAATAAGTTTGTCGAGGATTAAATTTACTCGATAGATTATATTTTTTATACAAAAATAATACAAGTTTAGATTAAAATTAAAAAAATCATTTCCGTTAGAGGAAAAGGGGTATATATGGGATCATTTTGTTTTACAAGTAAAAAAAAAGAGGTATATATGAGTCACTTTATAACAGGGGTATATCCTCACATCTCTCATGACAAAATGAGGATAGATCAACCTGTTTTCCCTATAAAATATAATAGCAGTCTCACTTATACAACCAAGCAATTTTCTTGAAAGAAATTGGATTTTTTTTTAAAAAAAAAAAAGGTATGGGTCTCCAAGAGGATCAATATGGACCCAATGATATATTGAAATATGTGATGCTAAATATTTTGGCAAAAAGATCTTTTGAAAACTTTTTCTAAAAATGTAGGTTAACTTGTTTTTTAAAACTTTCAAAACAATTTTTGTGGTTAAATAATTTCTAATGCTAAGGATACACTTTTTGGAAATAGTCACAAAATTTCTCAATCATTGTTCTCCAAATAAATTATATTGACATAGGTTAAAATTAACCTAATACAAAATTCTCCCCTATGCAACGACCTAGGGTGTACAAGATCGAAGCAAAACCCGAATCAAATTGACATCGAGTCTAATTGAAAAAAAAAATCAGTACTGATTTAGTTCGACTTGGTTTGATATTGGAAAAAAAAACCCGACTATATTTGGGTTGGGTTGGTTTCAACTAAAAACAATAAACCGGGACCAAACCAACCCGACTTATAAATATATAATTTTAAAATTTTATTTTATACGTACAATACTTACTTTATTATAATTTGAAATATCTCTTTCGTTTTCATAGTTTTTACTGGTACATATAGTTATTTCATGTGTGGAAGATCGAATTCCTTTAATGATTTAATAAAATTATAGTCCACACATGTTGGTTAAAGTTTTACATAATAATCAATACTGCAATGCAAAAAGAAAATCAATTCAACACTCAAAATGAAATAAGATTGAATATTTGTTTTTTATGTTTTTATATAAATTTAGAACAATTAAATACATGATTAATTTTATTCGTTTAGACACTAAAATACTGATTCAATTTTACTTTCTTTTAATATTTAGTTCCTGTAAACTAATCTTACTAAATTTATTTTTAGCTGATTTTAGTACTTTAAATTACGATCAATTTCATGTGACTTGTTTAATTTTGCAATATTTGTTTACGCGATTTTTGATTATTTTTTTTTATTGGATATTTTAGTGTCATATAATTATATCATATTTTTTGTTATTTTCTTGAGAAATAACTTCGATATTTGCATTTTGGTAGACTAAAGAATAAAATGAAGTACCAATAAATTATATGTCTTTATGAATATTTTAATCGAAAATCCGAAAATTCTTAAAAAAATAAAACAACCCAAGAACACAAAGTTTGCAAAAGCACGGTTTTTAATTGGTTCGATTTGTTTGTAAATTTCAAAAATCCTCCGACACAAAATATTGGATTGATATTTGAAAACTTTCAAACCAACGCGGATCATGTACACCCCTAGCACCACCTATGAAATTTGCTCGATGAAACTTCCATAACTCATATATAACCTCACTAGGCAAAACATAACACAATTCTTAATTATAAAAATCTATATTTCATATAAGTCCTCGTCTCCCTTTTTCAAAAAAATATCTAAAAGTCGATCCATATTAACTTTATAAAAAAATTTTGGTCAATTCACAATAACTATATAATAAATTAACGTGTTAGAATATAAGTAGATTTTTTTTAGAATTTGTCTTAGTAAGTTACATGTTTGAATATTGCTTTATATCTCCTTCACGAATCCTCTTCCAATGTTTTTTTTTTATATCTTTCTTGTTCAATCATTATTATGTATTTATCATGTCTAAAAATGATATATCGTGTTATACCAAACTTGTCAAAGTATGCTCAATAATATGAATACAATTGCAATAAAAAAATAAAAAATTGAAATTGGTATAGAAAAAGAATATATGCAATGTAGCCATCACCAACATATTTTCATGCTATAGATTGGCTCATGAATGCCTTGATATCATTGGTTAATTTGGTGTAACATTGCCTCACATCACTAAAGAGAATTAAATTCTCAACTTCAAAACAAAATGGTCATATTTATTCCTCTACGTTCAAAATTATATTTACTCCTCCGTCTAATGGCTTAGCTAGAAATTTTAGTGATTTGAATATGGACGTCATGTTAATTTTAAATATATTTTTGTCATCATGTTATATAGTTCGTCATTACTTGTAAAGATACTCAAAATAGTAAAATTAACCTATATATATAGTGTTATTTTTTATCGGCTCATCGTAGCCTGCTCTGATACTCCTTGTTGTATTGTTATATTCTTAACCACATATTTATTTTTATACTGTTAATCTCATGTTTTTACCTTTATTATTTTATGTAGAGCTTATATGAGTATATTATATTTTTATCCTTTCTTTTCCATATATTAATTTTTTATTCGACTAAATAAGGGTTTAATTTATTGTGTTAGTTGGGTTAGGTAGTGATATTGAATCAAGTAGAAGAATAATATTGGTGGAAAATTTTAATTGGAATAAAAATATATCCATGTAAAAAAGTGACGTAAGATACTAAATAAATATACGTCTAAATTTGAATAATAGAAACGAGTGTATCAAAATATTGTGATAAGAATACATAAAAAAAAGAATCTTGAAAGTATATGAACAAATAATTTTTTTTTCTAATTTTAAATATATTTAAAGAATAATATTTGTGAAATAAAGTTGGAGAAGAATACTAGTCAATCGTAAAAATGGAAAGACGTATAGACCTAGCAAATTTGCTAAAAAAGAAAAAGAAAAATGTGACTGAAGTGACATAGTTTCATTTTTTACTATCACAAAAAAAAAAAAAACTATTAGGGTTCATATGGATTATTTTAAACTAAATAAAATATAGATCTAATTTTTTAAATTTTTATCTCAATTAATTTCATGCGATATATTTTGTTTTTCACCAATAACAGATATCAGGTAGCTCTATTCACCAAAACTTAATACCAATAAGAAAAATCACCTAGTGTCTTTTTATCTTTGTTTAATTTTGAATATGAGATCTCATGATTCTCAACCACTTTATTGACCACTAGACCACACACTGAGTGCAATTCTAGATATCTATTTTATTTCAATATCATTATATCAATTTCAAATTTATAATTCTGAAATAACCTAATCCACAAGCCGACGCTCGCCTAAAGGACTAAGGGGTTGTTTGGTTGCTTAGGCAAATATTAGAAAAACAAAAAATTGATTACACAAGAATTAGTCATGCTAAGTTTAGTTATTACACTTTGTACCCTACATAAATTACTTATAATTTAAACATATTTAATTTACATATGGGATTGTAAGATAATATCCAAAGACCAAAAGTACTAATAGAGTATTATATTTAACTATGTTATTTTTAATACATGAATAATTTCTTGTAAACTAGCAACCAAACAACCCCTAACTAAATTATTGGAGTTTGGTTGGAAGGGAAGTTAATTATCCTAAAATTAACAATTGATGTTGGTAATTAACCTATGGATTAAGATGGTGACTAATGGACAAAAGTAGTAGCTAATCAAAAAACAAATGACGGCTATAATGACTTTTACGTATGATTAGGTGAAAGGACCTGACAAAATCTCTTATATGATTTGATTTCATTGAATTTTGAAAAAAAAAATAATTTAATTGAATTTTGTAAATGAAAAAATATTTATTTATCATAAGTAATCCATTATTTCAACTTCAAATGTGATAAGGAGTTTCACTTAATTAATTTATGATAATTTATCATATGGAAAATAATGATTGTCATATATAATTTCATAAATGTCACAATAATAATAATAAAAATGTTATAATGATTTAGTTTTAAATCATCATTTGATTGATTGAAAATTTATTATGTAATG
The DNA here is from genome assembly GCA_027704765.1 of Solanum habrochaites. Taxonomy (NCBI): domain Eukaryota; kingdom Viridiplantae; phylum Streptophyta; class Magnoliopsida; order Solanales; family Solanaceae; genus Solanum; species Solanum habrochaites. Next base: position 70,328,777 of record JAKWJA010002497.1, on the reverse strand, counting down.
GATTTTTTATAATTTCACATCAAACTTTATATAGCTTATGGTGGGAACACCAATCTTTTCTTGGAATTTTTGGGAGATTTGTCTTAAAAATGTTAATTATTCGGTTATTAGTAATCCACATCTCTACAATGGATGGAGACAACAGGAGACGTATACCAACAAGGTTTAAAATACGGGATATCACGGATAAAATTGTTTTTTTCTTAATATTAAGAGATTTTAATTTTAAATTTTCAATATAGAAAATAAATTAACCTGGCTTTAATGTAGTACTAGACATGGATAAAAAAAGTTAAAAAAAGTATTACTTTCTGTATTTTAATTTACGTGACACTATTCATTTTTTGAGAGTTAAATAGTTTAAGTTTGATATACATAAAAGTTTTATTATTCACAATATTTAAAAGATATATGAAATTTTTTTACAGTAAATCCGAAAAATACTACATCAAATGAGACGAAGGAAGTATTGTAAACACTTATGAACTTGACGTAAATTATCAGTTTCAACTTCAAAATATTGACAGTCTTAAAAACACTCATCTACTTAACTAACTAAACATAAATACACCACTGATCTGCCACAACCCACATGATTCTTAACTCTTGTTAGAAGTATGAGACTCTTAATAGAAAATCGAGATATTGAAGCCATCTCTAAATATATCAAGAATCTAGGAGGGTCTTCACTCTTATCACATCGAGGTTGCATTTAAGTTCGGTTAATCAAGTTATTTTTATGATTGCCAATGGTTTGAAGATAAAACCGATACTTTTCGCTAAAATTTAAGAGTGTTTTCAGTAATTTTCTAAAAAATAAAACAAAATTGTACCAAACTTTCTGAGTTCTATTATTAAATATAAACTTATATTATAAAATTTGATATAAATTTAAATTTAATCGAATTGAGACGGACATGATGAGAGGTGTAGAGTACACGTAGGGAGGACCAATCCCATGATAACTCCTTATCATTCATAAGAGTGATATATAATTGGTCCCCAATAACACAGATCTAGCTAGCCCTGCAATCAGAATCATGAGATTCTCTTACATTACCATTTTCACCACTTACTATAATTATTATAAATCATATTTCTAAAGAAATTATACCATTTACTATACCTTTTTAAAACATCATTCCATTTTATTTTTTATTTTTAAAAAAGAGCTTGTATTGTATATTATGGTTATACTATTTACTATTCCTTTTTTTTTAAAAAAAATCACATTAAAAGAGATAATAGAAGTGCAGTTTAACTAGTTATAACATATTATTATTCTATTATCATGCTAATTTATTAGTCTTCAAGGGAGGATCTAATTCATTATTATGGATTGAGGTAATTTTAGTAATTTTTTTAGCAAATTATGTGTTTTAATTAATTAAAATTATATTAAATATCTATAAATGTTTAATCGTGTGTTTAGATATTATTATAGTATTTATTTGATATTGTTATAAAAATAGAAATACGACACAAGTATTTTCTAGATTATGATCGAAAATTACAAGGACACAAAAATAAGGTCCTATTACCCCCTCTCCCCCGCCCTCCCCCTGAACTCATCTTTTTGTTATTTTGTACGCCTTGTTTGCTTATGTGGTATTCAAGCATCTCTTATGCGTATCAACAATGTGGAGTTATGAAGTGTGTCACGTAAGTCAAAAGGTATATAAAATTACAAAACAAATGAGTTCGAGGGGTAATAAGATCTTAGTTTAGTTAATGTGTAAGACCTTAATTTAATTAAGATATGTATATGTGTTGTGATATAATAATACAATGTAATGGTGTAGTAAAATTATATATTGCCAATACAAAAAAACTTACACTATAATTATATATTTTATTCTCTTATTCTATAAATGACCTGATGACCATACTTAATTGGATACACACCCTAAAATGCTTGTTTGATTCATATTTAATACCTCAAAGAGAATATTATTGTAAATATGAAATATGAACACTACTTTTTTTTTAAAGTATATAACTAATTTAAATTCCTAAAATATACAAAATATATCTATGTATGTAAAAAAGTAAAATGATTTTAAGTACTTTGGAAATTTTAAAAAAGAAAAAAAAAGTTACTATAAAGTAAAAAATAAAAAAAAAAGGTTTGGTGCAGCTGCAAAAAATAAAAATAATTTTAAAAAAACGTCCACTAGAAGGAAGAAGTTAAAAAACGAAAAGGACGGTTCACGAATTATACAGTGGGTAAAAAAGCCTTGTGCTATTCTCTAGTCTTTTTCATTTCTCAAGGTCCCCCACCCACCCCCCTACCTATATTGTTCATGCTTACAATTTTTTTTAAAAAAATTATTTCATGCTTTAATTATTTTTTTTACGTTTAAATTTATTTATCTGATTTTCATTTGATATGAATTATTAAAAGTCATTTTTGCAAAAATGACAAAAAAAGTAAGATAAATTGAAATAAATTCTCTAATTGATTACTTTGTTGCACATTAGACATCTCTTCAGCATCGGTCATTTGATCACATGATAAATTTCTTTATCAATTTTACTAATAGTAAATTCGTTTAAAACAAGATATGAAATATCATGTAGGCCTATGTTGGGTACTTGAGTTATACATAAATATTTGTAAAAATTTATTAGTTAGAAACAATAGTAATTAGTTATTTTTAATATAATACTTTATATTGTAAAATGATAATTTATATTTTTAAAAAAATTAAAACCACGATTAGAAAAGATATTTCTTTCAAATCATGCTCGTTGGAGAATTTGAGATTTGAATCATAATTTTAAATTGTATGTTTACATATTTAAACTCGCAATTTCATATTGTGTATAGGATTATTCTCTTAAATTAAGAGTTTTGATCTTAAGATGAGTCAATGATTCGATTATCGTATTATTTTTTTTCGATATTAACATGATTTTGTTAATTTTTACACTATTTAAAATGCCATGTACAAAACCTCGCAAGCCTAAGCGAAAACATGATATTATTCCATAGGAATTTGATAAATACTCTCCCGATTGATTTTGTGTTTAAAACGTGGTGAATCAAGGAATATGAATCATCATCATAAAGATTCATCTAATTGTTTTATTGTAAGTCTAAAGACAAAAAATTTATTAAACGTGGAAAAAATTATCCAAGATAAGACCAAAAAAATACTAAGATTAAATATTCAATAAAAGCAATTTAAATCATAAAAAAAATATATTGTAACTTGCTACTTAAGACATTGAAATACCATATATTTTACTATTAAAAAAATTAGATCTAATTTAATGTCAATAAAAGTAGCTTAACAAGTTTAGGAATTGGACTTTAATTGTCCATTACCTATTGTCTTTGTATCATTTTCATCCCCCAATGTTCAAAGTGAAAAGTGTAATATATTATTATTTTCAAATTAAAAAATATAAATTTATTTGGTATGATTTAATATTTTTTCAATTTATTTTCATAAAATAGAAAATCTATTTGAATCTAAGTGTTTATTAAGAAAAAACACAATACTCGATACATGATGTAATTTAGTCAATTGATTTTTTATATTTAAGTAGAACTTTTGGGTTCAAGTTCTTCTGAATAAGACTGTCATTTTATTAAAAGAACATACCAAAAAATATCTTACGAGGTTTCTTCCTCGATAGAATTCAGATTTAATCAGACTTTAATTAGAGCATGTTTGGCTCTCAGCTTCCAAAACTGGTCAAACTGACTTAAAAAAAAGCTGATTTTTGACTTATTTAGCTGTTTGCACAATACTGAAAATCACTTATTTTAAGTTAAAAAAACTTATGTAAAGCCAAAGTTAAAAGTTGGGGTAGATGTTCTTTTGTTTTTTTAGCTATAACTGTTTTCTGTTGACCCATTTTTATCTTTTTGCCCTTTAATATTTTTTAGATATCTCCAAATTGACAACATAACCTAACCTCTCCTTTCTTCCATTTTCTCATTTTCACGTTTGACATAGCAAACTTCAGCACTTTTATATCCAAACCCCTACTGCTTATTTTAAAAATAAGTTCCGCCCTTTCAAAATACTTTTTTTTAACGCTACTTTTTTATTAAGCCCATGATCAACGGGCCCTAATATTAAACAATAAATGAAAAATCAAATTATTATTTTCTATAGTGAAATTATCATGTTTAAGATTTTATTATAGAATATGTATAAAGTTTATGTTTGAGTTTTACGTATAATTATAATATTTACAAAGTACAAACAAAATGATAAAGAAAGACATTTAAACCTCAGTTTTCACTATACTTGCATTGTTGTGCAATTGAATTTTGACACTCCATTAAGAGTTCATTATTCAAATACTACTCATAATAATAGTATAATGATTTTGTATTATTGTTCATTACCCTTTTCCAGTATAATAAAACATATGTATTTCGATACAAATAGACATCGGGAGCTTGATCAAAATCTCATACTCGCCAGTAAATAATGAGTGGGATACCGGGAGGGAATATTATCATTAGGGCTATTCATTGCCAGCGTTTGGTTCATAATAATGTGTAAATCGCAGCGGTTTAACAAGGGTGTATGCAGCGTTTGTTGTTCTTTAAACAAAAAAAAGGACGAATGAGTTTTTTTTTTTTTTTTTTGGCAGGGTAAAGTAGTGGGGTTGACAATGGGCTAAGACTCTATAAGTTCGCGTATTTTGTCTCACAAAAGACGAAAGGGGACCGCCCACAACGCCAGGTCCCAACCATATTCGGGCAGACATCATGCACATAATCAAAACCTTATCTATACTCTGTAGTTACACTTACACATACACAACTCTCTCTCCGTCATCGCATCTTGTCTCCTCTCTCACAACACCTCAAATCTAAGCTCGTGTAATGGGGCGATTCAGAATATCTGAGAGAAGAAGATAAGGAATGGAACATCGGGAAGCTAACGAAGAATCAGTCAATCACTCATGTGAAATTCTGCCCTTTTTAGCCTCCACCGGGGAGGGGGGGGAGGTCCTTACCTGGTGAGCACGGCAAACAAAAAGAAAAAATGAGCTGGTACTACATTCCCGTGAGGAAGTACGTAGGCGGTGGAGACACCGATCTGATCGGGGTCCTATCCTGGGGAAGGGATCACAAAACCTGCAAGACGTAACTGCGGTTATCTGTTAGTCTGCAAATCGTGGTACGAGATCGAACGGTGGTGTAGGAGGAGAATATTCGTCGGAAATTGCTATGCTGTTAGCCCTAGGATCATGATCCGACGGTTTCCAGAAGTCAGATCTGTTGAGCTTAAAGGGAAGCCTCATTTTGCTGCTATATCAATCTTTAGCCAAAAAAGCAAATGTTGGGGAGGTCGGTTATGTGTATCCATTACTATGATTGGGGTGTGGCTAGTGTGATCTAGGATACTCATCCATGTCTTGAACGAAATTTACAAGCTTAAGAGGATGTGGTAATGTACTGATGAGATCGGTGGAGTTGACATTTCTAAAGGGGAGGGTCTATTCAAGAAACTTTAAGGAGGTTTTGGTTTGTTGTCTGTCACTTATGAGTGGGTGTTTGCCGCCCTAGTGATGGACTTGCTGCTAATTGACATGCTACTGCAGGTAATCAAATTTGCTGTCTTACTTCACATTTCTCTTCTGTTTTGCTTACTGTTACTCTTGAAGTGTTCAGTTAAGTCATAATCTGTAAAGAAATTAGATCTAATTTCGGGTATTAATTTGGACAATGACTTGTACTGTTGTTAAATGTTGAGCTTTTGGATGAATGCAGTAAGCATTTTGGGGGTTTGTTATTAATTCTTGCAGATGCATTTGTTCATGTTGTATAGGACATATAATGGTTAGTGAAATAAGATAATCTACTTGTTGATGGATTCAGAGTGTTGTAGTTGATAATCTTACATTTCCTTCTAAGTATGGATATTATATGATGACATGTCTTGCTGGCTATAGACATCATCAGTCTGGTTCATCTGACTTTAATACTTCAAAGATTAAAGCTTTTCTTTGGGTGAACTTCTGGCAATTAATTTTTCGGATTTTGATTGAATGAGCAGATGTCAATAATTTCTGGTAGTTCCCTTACGCAGAATTCTGCATTTGCATTCTATTTTTATAGATCTCTAAGGCCTTGTAATAGATAATGCTAACTTGTGGGTTTTCTTAATTGTTATAGGATTTAAACAGTTGGATTTCCTTTTAGTAGTAATTTATTGTGGCAACAACTGTGTAAACATGCACTTTAGCTTTGTTTTGAAGTTCTTGGAGATTTGAATGTTATGTTAATTAACTGGAGATTTCCATATGTTGGTTTCTTGGTTCTCTGGTGGGATTCATTTGTTTTATCAGGAGGGAGTTTTGTAATGGAGTATAGTTGTAGTTCAATTTTGAAATGGTTAAGTGAGTTAGGAATAGGAAATGGCGATTTATTGAAATTCCATCGGAAGATGTGTCTCTCTGAGGCAAACACGATTCTAATTCTTTCTTATTTATCTTGTTCATCTCGTCTGTCATTTATGATTTGTTGTTTTCTGTTGAGTCTGTTGGTTTGCTATAATTTATCACAGAATAATTGTGTAGATTGGTATTGTATTGTCAAATCTTCGGTCTCCTGTATTTTGTTGCAGGTATCTAGAAAACGGACTTATGTAGTAGAGTGAAGTGGGGGAGAGAACCTTAGTGGGCATTGGCTAAGCCATTTCCCTGATAACTGCACGTCACTTGTTTCACTTAACATAGCCTGTTTGGCCTCTGAGGTCAGTCTGTTAGCGTTGGAGCGCCTGGTTACTCGCTCTCCTAATTTGACAACTCTAAAGATAAATCGTGCTGTGCCCCTTGAGAGGCTTCCAAACCTGCTCCGCCGCACTTCCCAGTTGGTCAAATTTGGTACAGGTGTTTTCTCTGCTGATGTGCGGTCTGATTTTTTCTCAAACCTGACAGAAGCTTTTTCAAGCTGCAAGCAACTTAAATGCCTGTCTGGATTTTGGGATGTTGTACCAGCTTACCTTCCAGCTTTATATCCAGTGCGCTCAAGACTCACCTCCTTAAATTTGAGCTATGCTACCTGTCAGAACCCTGACCTTGGCAAGCTCATAAGTCAATGTCACAATTTGCAGCGTTTGTGGGTATGTTCTAAATGTTTTGAAGACTTAATTGATGTTCTTGACATTGCAACTGCAAGCATGTTTTTTCTTTCTTTAGAAGAAGAGGCAATGAGATTTTAACATCATACTTGCTGTGATGAAATTTAGCAGAAATTCTCTGTGAAGAATAAGAAAAGAACTTGTTCGTAGTTATGCCAATTCCCAACTGCTATATATCAACCAATCAAACCACGACTTAATCCCATTTTAGTTGGTCTCAGCTTTATGGGTCTTTTTAAACCATTGTGCTATATTCAGGTCATATTTGTTCCGTTGCTAAGTTATTTGTCTGTACGCAATAATTGCCATGGATAGGCAGAAATAAGTTCATTCTGTAGATAAACTTCACCTATGCTGGTTAGGAAGATTCATATTTGATATTATATTGCTAAGAAGCTCACTTTCCTTGGAAGTTGAAGCCAAGTTTACATGCTTGATATTGTGATCTGGATGAATAGATTTCAGTTTTTTAATACTTGTGCCTACCAATGCACATAAAAATCCATCTAAATGAGATGGTTCTATGCTAATAAATTGCATCTATTCTTCCCTAGTGGCTTCCCCAAACTGGTTCTGTAATCTAAACTCCCGTATCATGTTTAAGTGCTGAATTACTTTTCTTGCAATATATGTGACTGCAGGTGCTAGACTACATTGAAGATACTGGTCTTGAGGAACTTGCTGCCAATTGTAAGGACCTCCAAGAGCTGAGGGTGTTTCCTTCTGACCCATTTGCTGCAGAACCTAATACAACCTTGACGGAGCAAGGCCTTGTAGCTGTCTCAGATGGCTGTCCAAAGCTCCAGTCTGTTTTATACTTCTGCCGCCAAATGACTAATGCAGCTTTAGTTACTATTGCTAGGAATCGACCTAACATGATTCGTTTTCGCTTGTGTATCATTGAGCCTCGAACTCCTGATTATTTAACCCTTGGTTCATTTGATGCTGGTTTTGGGGCCATAGTAGAGAACTGTAAGGAATTGCGGCGACTTTCACTTTCTGGCCTCCTTACCGATCGTGTCTTCGAATACATTGGTGCTCATGCTAAAAAGTTAGAGATGCTTTCCATAGCTTTTGCTGGTGATAGCGATCTGGGACTCCACCATGTGCTCTCTGGTTGTGATAGCCTTCGGAAGTTGGAGATCAGAGATTGTCCGTTTGGAGACAAGGCTCTCTTGGCTAATGCTGCAAAGCTCGAGACAATGCGATCCCTTTGGATGTCTTCTTGTTCAGTAAGTTTTGAAGCATGTAAGATGCTAGCTCAGAAGATGCCTAGGCTTAATGTGGAAGTCATAGATGAGAGGGGTCCTCCAGATACAAGGCCAGAAAGCTGTCCTGTGGAGAAACTTTACATATATCGAACAGTGGCTGGACGAAGATTTGATACACCTGGTTATGTTTGGACAATGGATGAAGATGCAGCTGTAAGGTTGACCTGAGCCATACATCAAATGGGAAATTCCAGCAAGACTTTACATGGAAAGATGGGCAGGTATTAGCGCTATGTTTATCCTCCTGCATTTGTTTGTCACGCCTTATGTAGTTGCAGTGCCAGTTGAGGGTTGGAACTTCACCGCTATGAAGTAGAGGCTCCCGAGCTCATACGCCATCAATTTTATTAATGGCTGAGAGCTACTTCACAGCAGGTAGTTTTTAATAAAGAGTTTGAACTCTGAGTTTCTGTGTATCATCTAGAGTAACAATTATTCGTCTTCTTTGGGTGGGATTTTGCTTGGGGGGGGGGGGTTTCGGGGCATTTTTTTGCCATGTATGTGCTATTTCCAGACCTTGCTTCATTATGTAGTTCCCTTTATTTCTTCTATTGACTTATTTTCTAAGAAATGGAGTGCTTTCAAAAATGTTAGTTTAGCTCTTTTCATTAAATCAGGTACAGAGCCTTGATATCGTTATGGTTTAATACTTCATCGATCTGGTATAGTTGGAGCTTAGTGCACGAGTCTAAATTACTAAATCTGTAAGCTTTTGCTTACTTAAACAGATACGAAGAAATCACTTAGTTTTTATTGGAACTCGCTAATATATGCCTTCCATAGTTGTTTCTTTTGTCTAGGAGCCAACATGCATGTTCACACTAGCCATAACCTATGTTTATGGATGAAACATGGTAATATTTGCTAGTTGGAGGTTACAGAATTAATTGAATTCTGTGAACATGGTTTTTGTTGAATAGTGGAGCATGTGAAAGATTCCATGTATTATTTTGTGTTCACAACTTTTTGAGCATTGCTCTCTCCTTTCCACTATCACTTGATAGATGACTAGTCAAAACAATCCAAAAAAACAAAAAGATGAAAACGAAAACATGTTAAAAATCTGTATAGGATAATCATACAATTATTATAGCCACAAATTTAATGAAAATTGTATTATTATGCATTTGAATAGTACCAAATAAAGACAGAAACAGTGTGACAGAGACACCTCATCTGGCAGAAAAGGCTGAATCTCCATCAGCCTCCCCACATAGAAAAAATAAAAATAAAAGTAGTAATATATACACTACAGAGTAAAAGAAAGCAAAAGCTGAAATCCTTGTCTCTGCTCTTTCTCTTTATTTTATCATCCTTTATATTATCGGTCTCAAATTCGAATAAATTAAAAATTATCATAAGATTACAATGAGTATACTTTGAGAGGATTTTTTCTAATTGACTTATGATGCTTGCTTTTGATTTTATGACCATCACTATATTCATAATTGCTTATTATTATTACTATCATTACAGTTTTATTTTTCAACCTTTGGCTTTGGATTCTTTTTAATCTTTCTCTATCATTCTTGCATAATAATGACAATGATTAAATCTTGCTACATGAGTTTTGCATTTTTAGTGGCTTAAAATCATTTCTCATTTCAGTTTATTACTATTTCTTTTTTCATAATTATTTTTGAAAAATAAAATTAAATATCTATTCGTCACTAACTACTCAATTATTTTTCTTATTACGATATAAGTTGACTGTTGGCTGTATCTATTCCAAGTGGATTTTGACGTGTTTCGGTGTCGCTTTTGACTCATTTTGGATTTTCTTTTTAAATATCACCTAAAAAAGAAATTCGAGTTCAGTTTGAAAAAGAAAGAAAAAAATATTTCGATTGGAAGTGTTTTTTTTTCATTTAATGAATCTTGTGTGGTATAAATTTAAATTACTCGAATCTCAAAATGAATATTGGATATTAACAAGTTACCTTTGATTCTTTTTGGCTTCGATTTGTTATACTCATAAGCTCCAACAAGTCTTAAAGTCTTTTATCGTCTAAAACTTTGCTAAAAAAGTGTTGTTTTACGTTTAATTCTATGTACTTATATAATGCTATACGTTCTCTAACTTTGAATTTCACAAAAAAGAGAATGTAATTTTTCCTTTTTACTTTCTCTCTTATTCATGGAGCGAAAAAAAGCTTTCTTTATTAAATCAAATAAGGATTTTTTCATGTGGTTGTTGAATTTTACTCATTATAATAATAGTTATAAATATAGTTTGATTACCTTAAATAATTGAAATATGTGTAAAATTTTAGGAAAGTAAAAACATTTAGAAAATATAAAAATGAAACGCAAAAAAAGAAAAGAAGATAAAAGAATGATTACAATATAAGAGTTATAAGTTTTATTAACTTAATTAAAAGGGCATGGGTCTTTTTTTTAACCAAAGCAAAAAGAACTTTCATATAGTTTTTCAATTTTCATTTCTTCTTAATAATCTATTTTTTTTAGTAATTCTTTTTCGAATGATATTGTAATTAATTCATCAAATCTTTTCTTAGACATTATTTAAAGAAGTCATCTTTTAGATTATAGTAAAGTTTCAACTCTCTCTCTTTTTCCTTTTTGAGTAACGTAATTTATGTTCTATAGTTGACATATTTGAATCCTAATATACAACAGAAAATTCACTCTTAGAAATAAAAGATTTTTTTCACCGTGAAAAATGAGAAATTTACGATATAGAATTAGGCTCGTCTCATAGGAGCGTCTCAAGCATATTAGTTATCAAATGTCAAACATGAATATAGGGGCGGCTAATTCTTGAAACATAGCATGTTCTTCTAGCTTTTTAAGATGCAAAGTTGTTAATATATTATAGCTAAGAAATAAGGCAAATAACACAAATTATCTTTCCGTAGGTTGGCGAAACTGCCATTCGTGCCTGATTTCGGTCCCTAGATACATTTATCTTGCACATCTAAATACATGCATCTCTCACACCATGGGGTCGAAATTAAGTGTAATTTGTTCTAAATATACGATATTCAAATGGATTTACATGTATCTTACTTTAGCTCGCCTCTCTCGTGTCGCTGCCTCTCACTGTCTTTCTTCCTATTTATTTGTATTTTAGAATGTATATGATATCCTCGATACATGTAATTTTACTTTAGCTTGCCTCTCTCGTATCGCTCATTTCTCTCACCTGTCTTTCTTCCTATGTTTTTGTATCTTAGAATATAATTCACATGCATATATGTGAGATACACAAGCTTTCTCATTTTCCTATTTGGCTCGTCTCTCCCTCTGAATACATGTATCTAAATTGAAATATGATATTATTAATTAGCGACACAATAATTAATTATTTCATATTATTAGAAAAAAATAATAAATATGATTTAAAAAAATTGTAATTAGATAGTTTTTTTCAAAAAATAAAGCATGCCTTATTTTTTCAACACCTAGAGCCGACCTGTTTATAGCACCCTATTTTCTTCAACGAAAAGAAAAATATATGTCGACAAGTAAACAATATATATATAATGTACATCCTAGTCTTAAATGAAAAATATGGGGCCACTAAAAATTAATATACTAGTTATTATTATTATGTCTAATAATTTAATTATTTTTTCATACCTATCATGATGATGCTTATATACCCTTGAAATTTGTTTAAGAAAATGATTGATTTTAATTTGTAAAGGAGGAGGAAAGAAATTATTAGGGATTATTAAAAGACCTAAACTTATTTAGACTTATTATGAGATTAGTAGCCCTATGAATTATGATGCAGTGACGTAGCCATATATAATAAAGGGTGACCAGTTAAGCATTTTTGATCATATAAAAATCATATTGTATATATAGAAAATTATACAAAGTTAATTTTGCGTATCACAAATTACTTTTTGTGAGTATACATTACTTTGGTGTATTTTTAACAAAATTTCTGACTTCACTATCGCAATGATGGACAAGTAAATTTGAAAATTTTCGATATACAATTATCATTATGTTTAATACCTATTTCGAAAACCCAATCGTTACTCAAGGGGGATAATACTAAGAAAATGCTAGGGAAAAAATGAAAGGGAAAGGCAAGAAATATACAAAGACTTTGAAATTGTCAAAAGTCTACCCAAAAAGCATTGAAATTAATATTAGGTAGACCAATTGAGAAGTTTCATGTCGACTACAAATGTTCAAACTAAACTAACATACAACACACCTTATGAAGATTCCTAAGTGCTATAATTAGCCTCATTTCACGTTCGAACTATCAGTTGTTGGATTATATTTGCATCGTTTAACAAATTTTGTTACATACCTAAATTCGATCATCGAAAATGGGAAAACTTGTATGCGCAGAGATGGATGGAGGCAATTTTTTTGATGTGAGTCCACTCTTCATAGCTATTGTTATTGCTATCCTCTTTTTAGTCATTTCATGTATGAGTCCACCGCCTCGTCGCAGATTTATTGCAGTCCATCGATTTCATTGAACGATTGTTCAAATTCTTTAGAAATATTATTTATGAAAAGTGTATCGAAGCCTCCAAAACACCTATACTAGCAATTTTGAAGAGTTCAAACAACATATATAATAAGTCAAAGCTTCATGATATGTCTTTTTTGTTCTACTACTTAATTTTTTTTTTATATATATATATATATATATTTGGGATTTGAGTTATTATTTTATTTCTGTAAACGAATTGGGGTTACAAATAATGAATTATAATCTGTGTGGAGTAGATTCTCTTATGTATAAATTGTTATTAATGTTCACTCTATATGATTCAATTTGTTTGGCTTGATCCCAAATATAAGAATATACTAATTAATGTTCAATGTATATTCGGTATAAATTTTTTAATTTTTTTGAAATAAAATTTGCTATATAAAAGTAATATCAATCACCATAGTTAACAATTACGAATATTCAAAAAGAGTATTTAAACAAAATCATGATCAAAGAAATGTGCGAAGTTTATAATCTTTTGTAGATTTATAGCCATTTCAAAATAAAGTTCGAACTCATGGGTTGGAAATATCAAGAATTTCAATTTACAAGTATGAAACTCGGCTTATCAAAACCTAAATGTAAAGTTTTTATCATTTATGCCTAACTGAAGGTCCAATGTATAATAATTGGGAGTGTTTGATCGCTAGGGTTTCCTTCGATCAATCATAGGGCCTATTCTAGCTTAACCGAATTCATTCTATTAGAACGTGATGTAAAAAAGTCCTTCTCAATCTTATATTTCTATAGTATGAAAATTCGAAAACATTGTCTACCATTATTGAAATAAAAAGGGCAACTTTCACATATAGCAAATAAAAAAATCATATTTGTATGCTATAGCAAAGTTTGCATAATTGCGCTCCACAGCTAACATAGAAACTGTATACTTCGCTATACATATACAGTTGAAGCAAATTGTATAAAACGAAGTGTATAAAATAAGAAAGAGAAAGACACTTGGGCAGACAACTGTATAAAAACAAAGTGTATAAAATGAATTATATTATTATAAGTGTATAGAACGATTATATACAATTTGAATTTGTATAAAATGAGAAAGAGAGAAAGACATAAGAGACTTGACAAGGAATATACAATTGAATCGAATTGTATGAAACGAGAAAGCGAGAAATTATATACAATTTGAAAATTGTATAAAACGAGAAAGAGAGAAAGGCAAAAGAAACTGGGCAGGGGAGTATTTTTATTGTATAATTATTAGTGTATAGGACGAAAATATATGTACTTGCATATGTATATACATTTTGCTCACGCTTTATACAAACAGAAACACAATTTATACATTTCGCTTCTGTTTGTATAAGTGAGAAAGGCGAGGGTGGCGAGCGAGATTTGGGAGAGTGGTGAGTGAGATCTGGAAGAGGGGAGAGAGAGGAACAAAAATATATGTATTTATACAATTTTCTCTGCTTTATAAAATTAGAAACAATTTTTATACACTTGTGTTTGTATAAAATGTGAGGAAGCGAGCGAGAGATTGGAGGAGAGTGCAAGCGAGATATTTGGGAGAGAGGCGCCTGACAATTTTCGCAAACGTTTGCTATGGAACACAATTAAATCAAGCTCTAGCTACTCCATTTATTTTAGATTATTAGTTTGCTATTATATACAATTTTTCCAAATAAAAATAGTTGGACACTTGGACTACAGCGGTGCCAAAGTGTTTTGTTGGGCTCTGAAACTGAGCCCAATGTGTTTTAATAGGCCCAAAAGATCCTTCAAACTTCAGACTCATTGTTAAGTATAATAAAGGAAAAGCTACTGAAATACACGTCTTATATTTTTCTTGTTTCCAATATTTCTTTCTATTTTTAGAAATATCTAAAATATCTTATTCCTTTAATGTATTCAAGCTACATATTAATGTATCCGAGCCAGTATTTAATGTATCTGAGCTACATATAATGTATCTGGATTATTTTATAATGTATTCGAGCTACGTATTATGTATCTGGTTTATGTTATAATGTATCTGAGATACTTTTTAATGTATCCGAAAGGTACATATTAATGTATTCAAATTGTATTACTTTTTAAAGGATAAATGTACTTACAAACTAAAGAGGGATAGATTGTAATTTCATATTAAAACTTTATGATTTCTCAAAAATAATAGTAAAATGCTATTTCTAGAACTCTAGTCCATTTTTATCAAGTGTTATTTATTTGTTCGAGTCTTTAATATAGCTCAATATGGCCATATATGATCTTTAAAAAGCATCTAACAAAATTCCATGTATAATACTTCTCATAATTATACAATTAAACTTAGAATGTCAAAAGTTATGTACCAAATCTTAACATAATTTTTAGAAATTAGGAACATATCTCTTATAAAAAGGGTGAAAAATTATTATTTTTAATTAAATTCTAACCAATTATTTTGAATGACTAAAAGAGTGCCAAGTTGGAAAAGCAAAAATACGTTTTACAATAAAAAGGTCACAGAACAGAACGATAAAAAGTTCAATATATGTCATTTTAATTTGTACGTATACATAAAGTTTTATTAATTATATGTCATTTAATTTGTACATATATGTAAAGTTTGGACTTGTAACATTGAATTTTATCGAACCTATAAATTCATAATTAAATCCGTCGTATATTTTTTGTTTTATTTTGCATTGTCAAACCACTAGAGTTAATTTTTGAATAAGAAATTGAGACAAATAGGAAAGAAAAGATCTGGAAGGGATAATGAAAGAGACATAATTAAGTAGTGGCAATTGAGTGTTTTCCATTACGAGAATTTGGTCATGTAATATTATTGCAACAATAAACGTAGAAGAAACATAAACAAAACAATTATAACTTCATGTTTTTTTAATTGGAAAAAGACATAGATCTCCCCTGAACTTATCTCGAAATGTCAATTACACGCTTAAACTATCATGACGATCTATTACACACCTTTACTATTTAAGAGTGAATTGATTTACCCCCTAAAATTGACGTAGCAAAAAAATAAAAAATAAATTTAAAAGATGCGCGTCAGATATAAAAATTAAAGTTAAAAAAATTAAAATGTGTTGGACGGAATTTGAACGAATTAAAATGAATTTATTGAAATAGACTAAAAAAAGGGTCATAGCTGAAGGTAGATTTATTGTTTTTGATGGACTCTAAATTCAAGTAACATATCTAAAAAGTCTAAGTATGTAAAGCGAATACTATAAAGAAGTCACACTGAAAAACAATAGAGAAGAGAATAGTACCGACAACAAATAATATATTAACCGATGCAAAAAAACAACAAGCAATTCTAAATAGAAGAATAAATCAGTATGACGGTAATAATAACAATATTAACAAGGAACTAGACAATGTTTGACAACTTGTACTAATTTTCTATCATAACCCTTAACATTCATATCTTTTTATTTTTTTGTCCTTTTAAGGGTCATACCTCGATTAGCGGACAAGTATGTACGGTCGTGATCCTCCCAATTTGATTCTTCAACACAAACTCACCTTATCCTGATCAAACCCACCATGCATATCCAAACTCTCAAACCTCCTCACTAGGCATCTATGCATGCATCCTTTTTCTTTAAACATGTACGAATTCATCTCAGACCTTAGTTTCATATCTCGTGGTGCAAGAAGGCTATGCTCACTTATCTGGATATCTTTATTTCTAATCCTATAGGAGAATATCCATACATTCATCTCAATATTCTTGTTTCCACCACTTTCACCTTCTGTGTGAGTTCTTGACGACCAACACCCCTCTCCATACAACATGGTTGTTGACCTCCAGTACATCGTCCACAATTTTATAAAACATATCTTTAAGGTTTGATGACACATTCTTACCCTACAAGACACTGTATGTAAGCCTCCCTTTTATCCACTCTGCTCCAGTCTGATGTATAATATTATCATCAATCTTTTTATTTTTTTGGATTGTTGATCCTGAATACTCAAAATTTCCTCTCTTGATGATGAATTGTGCATCACTCCTCATTTCCGCACTTGCCACGTGAATTATGCACGTCATTGAACTTCCACTCCAAGTATTATGTCTTAATCCTTCCTAATGTGAGCGCTTTTGAATTCAGAGTCTGCCTTCGAACCTCCAACCTATCACTAATTTCTCGCGCAACCCCATTTCGACTAAGAAATGCTACGAGTCCGCTTTCACTATATCATGTCTTTGTGATTTAATTGTAATATCTTTTTTTTTTAATCACCCTAATGTAATAATTTAATCTCCAACATTCAGTCAGAGGTACTCCGTGAGAAACTTAGGTCTATAGCATATTTGGGTGGTGAATGTAAGTCTTTGTAATTTCTCTCCCTATTTTGCTAGATCAACCTCCTTACAAAATGTATGACTTTTGTAGTCGAACGCCCCGACATGAATCCAAAATTACACACTCCTTCTCATCCTCATTTCCACTATTTTCTCTCGAAAATTTTATAATGTGCTTAGCATCTATCAACCTTTATATGAGATATCAAATATATATATATATTAAAATTTTAAAAGTTTTAGTAAGGATCAAGTAAAATTTCATATTAGTTCAATTTTCAGATGAGCTTAATTATTTTTTTTCTTTTTAATGACTTGGATAATACAATTTTCATATATTAAAGGCAAGCAATGTGCCAATGTCTAAAGGACAAAGCGTCAAAGCCAATGTGGAGTTAGGTCATCAATAAAATAAATTAGTAAATAGAGTAATATAGGACAAACATTTTCCATAAGAATAAAATTGCCTGAGAATATTGAGCTAAACAAAACCCATATTTAGGTTGTTGCTTTTCACTTTTCCTTATCCTATCATTACATTTACCTCAATTTTTGCTTTAGTTTGTTATAATAAGTTAGAACAACCCTTCAAGCATTTACTTGCTAAATTATCTCATATGATAATTCATGAGTACTTTTTTTTTTTACATATCTAATATTTATATAAAAGTTCAATTAAATATAAAATTTATATGTTATACAACCTATTTATGAGAATAATACTCTCAACAGAATTGAGAGTTGATATAGTAACTGAACACTTTTATTAGTAATCGATAGATTGAAAGTTTGAGTTCGACTGACCTCCTGATTAGTTGATTGAAGTGGGATGAACAATATAATGATAAGCTATTTAGTTCAAATGTTACGTGTAATTATCTTTCTTATATATGACTTAATAATGTAATTAAGGAAAAAGTTTTTGCATAAGATATATATAGAAGTTGAACGATCTTTCTATTGATATTTGTGTCACACACACTATTTTAATACATTCTCTGTCAATAACGATAGTATTTTATAACTTATTATCTTCATGCACCTATTGGACTAGATACCTTTTTAAAGTATAAACATTTTTGACAATTATTTTTTTGATAGTTATTTTTAAAATTTTTTATTGTAATTTATGGATGTTTTAAATCATGATCTAAAAATCTTTTGTTGGGAAATCAAATTGAATATCTTATGAAAAAAAATATTAGATTATCATTTAAAATTTTTGGAAGTAATTACAATTGTTAGATGACAGATTAATGCTTTGTATATATGATTTGAAAATGGTAGGAGAAACGATTTAACCTAATATTTTTTTTTTTCAATAATTATATTTGCATAACCACTAAAATATGAATAAAATCTAAATGGTAAACTTAATTTAAGAATATTTGTCAAACAAACCTTTTAAACATGTCGTGAATATATTTGCACACTGTTAGAGCTTGACATCCTGTGATTTCTCGTAATGGCGTACCCAAAATTTTTGTAAACACTATCATTTTTTAAAATGTGAAAATAATAAAATAATATAGATCATATTTTTTTTAAAAAAAATATAAATTAAACACAATTCATGTTATAATTTTTTCTCAACAAACAAAAAAAACACATTATAATAATTTTTATGAGTTCCTTTTTTTTATGAAATGTAGTCAAATTAATTTCCATGATGATATTATACAAATTTTTTGTTTATACAAACAAATATCAAACAATTACTAAACAAAGAAAGCCAAAGAAAAAAACATAAAAAAAGGGATAGTAGGAGTTGAAAACACACAACAAACCTAAGGAATTTCATAGAAAATACCTTAAGCTTGAGCTTCGATTGTTAAGTTAAATATACTTTATTTTATATAGACCTTTTATATCGGAAAAAGCCTTAAAACCCTCAAAGTATTAAAATGGTACAAAATTAGAAATCCATCACCTATTTGCTCCAAAATACCTTTAACCACCTATGGGTCTCAAATACCTTGTATCCACTTTTGGTTCAAATTGACCCACTGATTTAACGGTTTTATATTTAAAACTATTAACTATGTTTTGTAAATACGTGGTGCTCAGCCAATTATTGTTAGTAATTAACTATTAGGATAATTTATAATCAATTCATGACCAACATATTACTAATTAAAATCCTCTTAATAAACCGTCACTTTGTTTTAATGCAATGCAGTATGCCATTGAGTGTTTTAAAATTATAGACGTTAAATTATCATGACATTAAAGTGGCTAATAAAGAAAATCACGATAAATTAAAGTCTGACTATGTTCATCTTAGATTTTATTACGTCTCAATTATGTGGGATGGAATTCATAGGTAAAATTTTTTCAAATAATATGATTAAAACGTTTTAAAACTAATCATGTAAATATTATAAATTATATTTAAAAAAAAAGTAGTGCAGAGTTAATTTGGGATGTGATTACTTGTTGTACTTTAAGCATAAATTGCTAATTCAGCAATTTCAAAGTAGTGTCTCCTAAAAATAAACGCGGACACACGTACCTACCCACTTCGCTCCCAATACGCAATTTTTTTAACTCAACCTAAATTTAAGTTGGGTTTGCGATTCGGATCGATAATTTTGGATGTCATTTTCAGGAGGAATCCTAATTTCATCGGTTTTAGTAGTTTTGTTATTGACGATTTTGAATGATAATTGGATCATTTAATTGAGTGAGGTTAGTTGTAATGAGTGGGTAGTGGGTTGGTTTTTTAAATTATTATTAATAAATTAAAAATTTATAATTCAATAGTGAACGCCAATTATTTTAAAAACATTTTAAAGAGTTTAATTTTAAAACAATTAAAAACGTGGTCAATTGACAAGGGTATTTTGGAGCCAATAGGTGGATGAAAAGGGCATTTTGGAGCCAATAGGTGGATGAAAGGTAATTTTGTATCATTTTCAATATTTCAAGTGTATTTTAGGCCCTTTTCCATTTTATATCTGTTTTTGTTTCATAACCGTATAAATGACTTAGCCATTTTTCCACTGAAGCAGTGTCACGTAACATCTCTGCCCCCTTCATAAATCCGCCCCTGTTGAAAAGGGAGGGTGCCGATAGAAACACAAACACAAATATATGATGCATGACTGTCATCAACTCATGTTGTAATGTCACCTTTATTATATAGACTTTTTATATTTGCTTTTGTTTCATTACTGTATTTACGATTTAGCCATTTTTCCGGCGAAGCAGTGTCACATGACACCTCTTCCCCATTCTTGAATCCGCCCCTGTTGAAAAGGAAGGGTGCCAGTAGAAATGCAAACACAAATATATGATGCATGACTGTCATCAACTCACGTTGTAAGGTATTGAATTAAGTTTAACAACGAGTGCAATTCTCGTATTTAATTGTCTTATTGAGTTTGAAATCCTCAACGACATTCTCAATATTGAATTTGAATTCAACACTTATTTTAATTAGTCTCAGTTAGTGATGATATAAATTTATTCCTACAACTCATGAATTAAATCAAAGCACATAACAGTTTTTCAAGAATGAAGGATGTCGTCAGCTCGTATCGTAAGGTATTGCGTAATGTCTCACAATATGTGCAATCCTTATGTTTAATTGTCATTGTTGCATTTGAAATTCTCAACATTCTCAATATTGAATTTGAATCTAACACTTGTTTTAAGTAGTTCTGCTTATGATAATATATATTTTCCCTTCAACTCATGAATTAAAAATACCTGAAAAACTGCAGCTGAAAGAACGAAAAATCATAAGCTAAAGTGCATAGAAGTTTTTTAAAGAATGAAGGTTGTCGTCAACTAATGCCATAAGGTATTGAGTTAATAAGTCTCACAAAGACGTGCAATCATCATGTTTAATTGTCATTGTTGAGCTTGAAATCATCAACATTTTCAATATTGAATTTGGATCCAACTCTTGTTTTAATTAGTCTAATTGATGATATAATTAATTTCTCCTTATAACTCATGAACTAAGGATAGTTAAACAACTGCAGCAGAATAAAGAACGAAAAATCATAAGTCAAAGTGCATAGTAGTTTTTTCAAGATTCAAGGAGTATGTACAAACTGTTGGGTAATGTCAACATTATGCCATAGAGCTGTCAATATGGGCTAGCCCACCCTATTTGGGGTAACTCATACATGCTTTGACATTTTACGGGTCAGACCGAGCTAACCCACTATTTGTATGGGCCAGAAAATTATCGGTCCAACCCACAAGTACGTGAGTTACAAGCTTGCCGGGCCAGCCCACTTTTTTAAAAATTTAGTATTTTAATGAATTATGTAAATGAATTCTACAATACAATTTTAAAATAGTACATTAAATAGTTCGACAATACAATATTACATGATGTTAATCTTACTACTTGTTAATTAAATCAACAAATGAAATTATCTTTATTAAGTTTTCTTTTGAAGTAAAAGTATAAGTATCTATATAGAAATATTAATCTAATTGTTTTGAGATTGGACTCTCTATAATTTTAAATTTCAATATTATATCATATTTTGTTGATTCACGGGCCGGTCCTACCGATATTTCTCAAGCCCTACGAATCAGCAGACTTATTCAGGCTGGGCTAAAAGACCCTTTTCTTGAATGAACTCCAAAAATTTTAGCATAGTCCTATTAAATCTCGGATTAGGTCAGGCCAGCTCAACGGGTCTAGACCATATTGACGACTCTACATGCCTATGGCAAGGTCCACGAGGGGCTGGGTGGCCCGTGTCGGAGTCATGATTGAACATGATGTTTGCAAGGTGGACTTAGTTAAGAAATAAAGTTGCACCTTTGCTATAACCTATAGCTTTTGGCATGATGATAAATGTTTATTCATGATCCTAACAAGTGGTATCAGAGCAACAATATTATACATGAGACAGGTGTTGAGAGGAGTCATGATCAAACTGCTTGGTGGACTTAGTTAAGAAATAAAATTACATCTTTACTATCAACTTTTGACATGATGATAAGCGTTTGATCCTAACACAAATTTCATTATTCAATATATTTATCGTCAGTCCAACCATGCATGTGTTTGACAACAATTGAAATTCCAATATATTCTATATGTAGAAAAAATAGATAAAATTCAATGGTCTATATTTGATGATTTGAGATAAAATGAGACATTTAAAAGACGTACTAATGAAAAGTTTAAATAATTGATCAAAACTAAATTGATTACTGTCATGATTGTGAAAGAAAAAAACTCTTGATTATTCAATGACCACACATGATGTGTTTTTAATTTAATTCAAAATTAGGTTAAATCTCTGGATGTTACAGCAACATCCACCTATTACAATTTCCATAAATAATGAAATATAAAATTGCTGCTTGAATTGAAATTTAGGAAAATTTTGTATATTTTATAATATAGAGGAGATGAACTTGGAAAAGCAACTAAATATATTATGAATTGCAGAGATATTCAAAACTCCACGTTAATTAAATCCATTAATTAGGGAATGAGAAAACGTGTATATCATATATAATTTGCTAAAAATATAGTTTATAAAACCTTAATTGAGAAAACATCAAAAAGCAATAATAGAGTTTACTCATTTTCTAACATATCAATATAAGTTCCTTTTTTACAAATGATTAGTTTGTACGAATGTATTCAGTCTAAGACCAAACAAATCATATGATATACAGACAAATTGTAAATCCAGCTACTTATATTCTATAGTTTGATGTAACTTAATATTAAAGTCCACTCATCACTTTCTTTTTTAAGTAATTAAGTCCATTCATAGAGCAAAGGTATAGGAAAAAGAGAAGGAAAAAAAAACGCGAAACAGAGACGAATTTAAAATTTAAATTTAATTTATATATTTAAAATCTATTAATTTAAAATGTAGATACTTTTACTAATTAAGTTAGAGATTGTGACTAGTTTGCTAATTTTTTCTATATATAATATTGACATTTTGATATTTTCAATAATTATTTTAAAATATTGACATTTTGATGTTTTCAATAATTATTTTAAAATGTAGATGTTTTTACTAATTAAGTTAGAAATTGTGACTAGTTTGCTAATTTTTCCTATATATATTGACATTTTAACATTTTCAATAATTATTTTAAAGTGTAGATATTTTTACTAATTAAGTTATGGATTGTGACTATTTGGCTTAATTTTCTTTGTATAAATCTTAGTCACAAGTCTCTGGTTTCAATGAACTTTATTTTTTGATACAATGATATCAATCATCATAAAATTAATTATGATTAAATGATTTAATAAAAAAATTAGATTAACTATATTAGTTAACCATTATCTTGAATTGAATGGAAGATTAATATTATATCAATATTAATTTAGTTTGTGACAAATGGTATATGATTAAACATAAAATAAATATCAGATATGATTAAGCATTTTTTAGGAATATCATTACATCATTTGTATCCTAAATAATACCTTGGGAATCGAAACTGTGAGTACCTGAACTATATACTATACATTTCACTTGAAAAAAAAGAAGACAAATATGTCATAATATATATAGTTTTTGATGAGAACAAATTGTGGGGAAAAAAAAAGAAAAAAAAACACAATTTGTTAAGATTTGGACCTCACACATATTTACTAAAACTTCCAATACTAATACCACTCAATTTTTTTTTGTCCCAAGTGGAATATCTCTACTAACAGACTTTATCATATTAGAATATACAATATTATATAATGATATTCTCCTAATTAAATTAATTAGGAAGTTGTCATAAAAATAACATGACATATTTAAAAATTATATGTTATATCGTGATATTTATTTCAAAATCATTTAATTTTCAATTTTCTTAATATATTATAATACTGAATCAAATCAAACTAAAACATATAAATAAAAATATAAGTAACAATATTGATGATTTGAGAGAAACAAAAGTAGGTACATTGTATGGGAAAAAAGCTCTTCAAAAAGGAAGAAGAAAAGGAAATATGCCACATATAGTATATAAAAAGATTTTTTAAAGAGCTAGCTAATAGATTCGATATTTTGAAAATGAAATATATTACTTGCTACGATAGATGAAAATAACTTTATTACATATATTATTTAAAAAAAACGTAACGGAAGAAGAAAAAAGTCACGTGCAAACTACAACACTTTATATTATGTTTGCATAACCCTCGCCGTTCCTTCTCTCTTTTGATTTCCTTCACGTAACTTATCTCATCTTACGTATGTACTTTGTCTCAACAATATTTTTTTTTCTTTTGTTTTTTGTTTTGCTTTTTTTAGAGGCTTCTCGACAAAAAATTATAATTTTAGAGTTATAAATAAACATATTTATAAACATTAATAAAGTTGGTTTATAGTGTGTTCAAAAACTTCAACTTGAATCATCTATTATTAGGACAACATTCTAATCATTACGAGCGAGAAACTTTTTGAAAATTTTCTTGAATTTAACGAGTATTATTAATTTTGATTTTGAACAATCGTCAATTTTATTTGATTAACTGAATTTAGATATGTCATTGATCTGCTACATGATATAGAAAGTGATGTTAAATTCTTGTAGAAGGATGATGCTCTTAGTAAAATGTCAGAGAAGTGTTGAAAATATTTTTAAACTTGGAAAGAATTTAAGGGTGTATTTTCACTCATATTCGCAAGAATAATAATATATTTTAAGTCTGTCAATAGTTTGAAAATAAAATTAATAATTCACGTTGAATTTAAAGGTGTTCTCAATACTCCTCGCTTCTATCTGTTGAGGAAGAGTCTAGAGATCTTATGATGAGAGCAGTGGTAGAGTATAATGGATTTTGTTCAAATAATGTATTTATGTTATTAAATTTATTAAATATGTGTAACTAGTAAATTTCAAACGTAGTTATAATCACTTTAGAGTCATCATTGCAAAATTTAAAATTTAGAAAATTGAAATCATAGCTTTGTCTGTATTTATGTGAGGTCGTAAAATTCAAATCATTTTATTTTATTTTATGTGAATGCTTTGATTAACTATGAGTCAGGAATATTTTAGAGAAGCATTGAAAGTCCTTTAATATAACATATAATAATATTTATAATCTTAAAATGCATGTTACTTGTGTGATTATAAAATCATGTCCTCGCTTTACATGCTTTAAACCATATTAACCCCTCCTCAACGTGGAGCTAATATATAACGTATATAACGTATGAATTTAATCGAATTCAATAATTTTTTTTTTTTATATTTAATCACTAAATATTTTCTAATAAGGGTCTAAATTTTAATCTCATAAAGATAAGGATAAGATTTACGTATATTTTTATGTTTTCAGATTTTATATGAGAGGATTACACTCGATATGATATAGTTATTTTTTGAACTAAATAACTCCTAACGATTAGAATCTTTATACCGTAATTTAAAATCTTAATTTTGCCTCGTATCTTTCATTTAGCTTTTTGACAGAAAAAATATAATTAGTTACATAAAATAAATCAGTATTTTCCGTGTTAAGGATATATTAATTAATGAATTAAGAATTTAAACAAAACATCCCAAATTTTCATGAAAGTACTTCTCTTAATTAATCCAAATAAATATTTTTGCAGATTCAAAGTTTCTTTCATAAAGATGAAGAAAATTGACTGAAGTATAATATAATATATATAATATATATTATTTTTATATTTTTTATAAATAACTCTTTTTTAAAATTCAATTTCAAATTGTTTTTTTCCAATTCCAACCAAATATTATCCAAACAATTCACGTTTCAACGGACCACATAAATGGTTTAATTTATACTAGCTATCTAACACCTAAATAACAAACTATATAGATTGGTGAGAAAAGATATATCGTACAACATTAGCATTCAACAAAAAATTGTGATATTCAAGAAAATTAACTACCTACCTTTAATTAGCCTTATGGGAATATATTGAATTTATACTTATTCGTTTCAAAATATTTATCGTCTTTAATAATAATATTATTCAGAATTTCAAAATAAAATTATGTAATTATTATTATTTTTTGCTTGATTACCTATGTCAGTCTCGTTAAGCATTCAGTTCTGCACACACCGCAGGTGGCCTATTTTTTTTTTTTGAAGATTATAAATATCTCAATTATAATACAGAAATAAAAAAAATATTCAATGAAGATAGAGTAATATCTTAATTAAGACATACGTAAGAATAAAATAATCAAATATAAATCCCTCCTAATTATATTACACCATTCGTTCCAAAATTAAGTGGTGATTTTAGATCACCTCTTAAGAAACTAATTAACATTCTTGGTTATGTAAAAAAAGACAATTTTGATTAAAAAAACACTAATTAACGATTCTTGGTTAATTATACGATCAATTCCTTCTTTAAATGCTAAAACATCACTTATTTTTAAAGTAAGATAAAAAAAAAAAGGCTAAAACATCACTTATTTTGATATAAAAAAATATTTTATCAAGAGTCGTGTAAATTTATAACACAGCAAGTATTTTGAGACAAAAAGAATTAAAAGTATTATATTGTTCACATTTAAAACCACGTCGATTATAACACATGATTTTTAGGACAACTCAAAGCCAAAGGTATTGTGAAGTATTTTCAAGTAACAAGCAATCTTTTTCAGCAATATATCACTTTATTATTCCTATATAAACATTGCCAAAACAATTTATTTTATTCCCCTCTCATGCTTTGAGTTATTTTTCTCTCTTTGTATCATTTTTCAACAATTACAACAAGTACACTCAAGAATGCCTCTCTTTACTACTCTTCAATTGGCCTTTGCTTTTGGCATTCTTGGTACTTAACAATTTATTTCTTTCTATCTTTTCATTTCCTCTATTTTTTCTCGATTATAATTAACTATCATGTATTTTTTTTTCCCTGCAGGAAATGGGGTGTCGTTCTTGGTGTACTTGTCCCCACTGTAAGAATCATCATCATTATCATTATTATCATTTTTCTTCTTATAATACGCACAATTATGTTCTTATTTACAAATATTCTTTATTTACAGGCCGACTTTCTATAGGATATTTAAAAGAAAATCGACCGAAGGATTTCAATCGATACCTTATTCGGTTTCGCTTTTCAGCGCGATGCTATATTTATACTATGCTTATCTCAAAAAAAATGAGATTTTGCTTATCACAATTAACAGCTTTGGAACTGGTATACAATTGATATATCTCACTATTTTCATGATATACGCCACCAAATCGGCTAAGGTATATATTTTTGTTCCGGCGAAATTTTTATATATTTTTAACATTAATGCATTTCAGACGAATGTATCTTTTTTGAAGTATTTTAATATTTTTATATCAATTTTGTAGATATTTGCTACGAAGCTGTTGATTGGATTTAACTTAGTGGCATTTGGCGCAATTGTTGGGTTGACATATATTTTTGCTAATGAAAATGATTTACGAATTAGTATCGTTGGATGGATTTGTGCGGTATTTTCTGTTAGCGTTTTCGCTGCTCCTTTAAGCATTATGGTACGTATTATGGTTAAAAAATCAAATCAAATCGAATATCATTTCATTAATATATCATGTCATGATACAAACTTTTTTTTTTTTTTTTTGCAGAGACGCGTTATTCAAACAAAGAGCGTTGAGTTCATGCCATTCCCTCTATCTTTTTTCCTTACAATTTGCGCTGTGATGTGGTTTTTCTATGGTCTATTGAAAAAAGACATGTACATTGCGGTAAGTGATGGTGTTAAAAGTTACAAAACATTGTTATTTTCAATTTGATCGATTGACTTATATACATTTGACAATATATGTTTATATTTGACTTTGATTTATAATTGTTCGACCAGATGCCAAACATTCTAGGGTTTTCATTCGGAATTGCACAAATGATATTGTACGCGATCTACAGAAATAGAAAGCAACAAGTTCTACCGGACCTAAGTCTGATGGATTTAAAAGAAATCGCGATTGACATGAAAGCGGTGGTGGTGGAGATAATTCAAGAAAATGTTGATGATGAGAATAAGAATAAGATCAATAAGCAAGAAGAAGTTGTTAGTGTTGATGAAAAAAAGGATGTTGAGTATGATAAGCAAGATGTTGCACTAACAACTTCTAATGTATGAGAAAAATTAATTAATGCACCAAAAATTAAGCTACAAAAAGAGATATATATATATTTGCCCCCTAATAGCCAAAGGCAAAGAAGGGTTAAAAATGTAAAAGGGGAATTCATATATAATGTATCAGATGAAATTCATGCTTATTAATGTGTTAATTACTTTTGTTACTGCTTTTTACTAATTAAGGATGCAATTATTTCCTTGTTTTGTGTCTTTATTTTTATATATATAAAAGTAAGTTGAATATATTAATTCCTGATTTCGCTCTCCTTAATTACTTGTTCAGTTTGTATTTTCGCTTCTTAAAATAATATTGCTTATGGAATATGTTCTTAAGGACTTCTGTTTTTCTTGGCGTATGCTATTTTAAAATACAAATTAAGGATTAAAATTGAATTTTAAAAATAGAATAGTAAAAAGAAAAAAAATTAGTATATAAACGTATTGCAAGAAACTTCTTCAAAAAAAAATGAAGTAGAAAGAAAATGACAAGAAACTTCATTGACATCCATTTCATAGAAAGCAAACTTTCAACTTTATCTGATTTAGTAATTTCTTGATGAATTAGTTTTTTTTTAAAAAAAATTATTAATAATTATGACTTAATTTTTTTTTTATAGTTTGTGATCATACAACTTTGATTTTAAATTTTTAGTATAGAATTCAGATAAAATAATTTAACTCGAATAAATTAAATATAAAATCGTATAAAATTATACGGAGAGATTAGTGGAGTGACAATTTTGTGACATTTCTAATGCCCCTTTAGCAGGAAATGAGATACTAGAGTTGTTATACATCTTTCAGTGGAAATTGAATGAATTTTCTCTAAACCCCTTATAGATTTTTGTCCAACATAACACTAGAAATACCTTTTCGTTTAATCAGAGAATGTATATATATATGTGTGTATATATATATATACACACATGTGTGCGTGCAAACAATGTATATACTAGGTTTTGAAAAACGTATACTACTACCAAACAATGTAAATGTTTACTTTACCGTTCTACTTTCTTTTTAGATTTTTGTCGAACATAACACTAGAAATACCTTTTCGTTTATTCAGAGAATGTATATATATATGTGTATATATATATATATACACACACATGTGTGTGCGTGCAAACAATGTATATACTAGGTTTTGAAAAATGTATACTACTACCAAACAATGTAAATGTTTAGTTAAATTTACCGTTCTACTTTTTTTTTTTGAGATAATTTTATAAATTGTGAGATTTGTGTTTTTTTGGGACAAAAAGTAGCCAAATATCTCACGACTTATAAAATTGACAGAAATCACATACTTTTAAGGCAAAATTATTATTTGTCCCTTATAAGTTTATAATTACAAAAATTTATCAAACTGATACAATAATATAAGCGTTGATACATTAATTTGATGCGCGATATACATTAATTTGATGCGCTGATACATTAATCTGATGCGTAAAAATGAGAGATTTTGGGAATTTGTTAAACTAATAGGGGATAATGGTAATAAGAGAAGTTAAAGGTGGAATTTATGTCATTTATACAAAAAAAGAAAAAAAAGAAAAAAAAAGGAGGTAAATGTAACTAAACACTTACAATATAAGATGTGTGTGTTTGTTTGATTTTGGTAGGGTGCCAAGTCAAACCCAAATCATTTGGGCTTTACAAATAGTTTTTTAAAGGAAAGACATTTGGTATATATATACAACTTTTAGAATTGGAAAAACTACCTAGTCACACATACATCACTACCAATCTACCATATATACTATATTAGAAAAATTAGTCATATGAGTGTCTTTTAATAAAAAATTACTAATTTTAATAATAATTTTTATTTATTATCATTTATAACAATATTATATTAAATTTGTCATATGTATTAAAAGTAGATTAAGTATGCAATGTATATGTATTATAACTGTTTTTAAAAATATATTAGACTTATTTGTAAAAAATTACGTTAAGTTTTAAGTAACAGAATAGATACACCAATAGATATGCAATAATGTTCGATACAAATCATGTGTACATGTATCTAGTTAAGATTTTATGTATCTGATTAAGATTATATTTATCTATGAGAAAAAAAATTCAGATGCTAAAAAGGGGAGAATTTTGAAAAGATTTACTCCTTTTTTTTGGATAAATGATAAACAGATACTCTATCATCGTAATTTTTCTTAAATTTGTGCATTTCAATTACATTTCATATTTAAATACACATAATTATAAGTATATGCTTGTTATGTATTCGGAATACATGTTTTTGAATATAATGTATGAAACTAATACTTAATTCATCAAATTAATACTAGATACATAAAATTAAAATTAGATCACTTAAATAGATATATGAAATTAATACTAGATACATATAACAAATACATTAAATAAATTTAGATACTTCTATGATACATATGGATGACTGGATGTACATGTATGATCCTCACGTATTTAAGTATTTAGTTGGTTGGATACATTATATATTTATATTTGATAATACATACATCAAATTTATGAATTTATTATTTTAAAAGTGATAATATGAAATTAATCAAATTAAATGACTAATACATACATGTTTTTTAAAATATTTTATTAATAATATTAATAAATTTATTATTTCAAAGAATGATAAAATAAAATTAATTAAACATATCTTGATTTCCGTCTTATATTACAGATTTGATTAATTTGAAATTTCAAAAATAATTGTCCATGTATTTTGAAAAATCCTTAATTACTTGTATAATTAAGGAAATCAGTTACAACCAATTAATTTAAACAAATAAAATATTTATTTAAATTTAAAATTTGACAGATACATGTATCTCACGGCTTCTGACTAGTATATCCTAAGTATAAAATATGATAGAGCAAGTAATATTTGAAACTATTTAAAAGTTAGCAATTAAGACCTAGACTAGTGGGAT
This sequence comes from Solanum habrochaites, assembly GCA_027704765.1. Classification (NCBI taxonomy): domain Eukaryota; kingdom Viridiplantae; phylum Streptophyta; class Magnoliopsida; order Solanales; family Solanaceae; genus Solanum; species Solanum habrochaites. The sequence goes on along the minus strand of JAKWJA010002497.1, from coordinate 70,297,602 downwards.
TTATGTAGTTTGCCCTTTAAAATTATCTTTGTAGCCATTGGGCTAACAGTTGGTATTGGTATTTGAAGCCCATTTAGCAACATGTAACTCTTACACTTCATTTGACGGTTGTTACTTATTATTTTATAATGTATCATATTATATCAAATTGTATTATACTATACTGTTTTAAAGAATACAATATTCAGATAGATTGTATTATTTTTCGTCGTTATATAGTATCACATATCTATAATTTGAATGATAACCTACGAGAAAAATAAGATACGGGATGAATCTTACTACAAAAAAGGTAGACTAAAAGATGTGGTGTTATAGGAAATCTTTTCAAAAATGGTTACATATTTTAATATTTTAAGAGGGGCTTCAATTAGCAACAACTTATTCAATATTTAGTAGAATGTCAAATTTTTAGTTTGTTACGTATCTTATTTATGTTTTTTATTATTTATTTTTATTAGAGATATAATTTATTTAAGAATAAACAAAAGGGAAGAAATCCAAGGGTACAAATATTTCAAAAAAGGTAGTCACTTATTTTTCTGATCAGTTAACATTTTTTAAATAAAATTTTTAAAACTTGTTCTTTTTTTTTTCTCTCCAGGATTTTTACCTTTTTTAACATTGTTATTCTTCCACAATATTATATTTTCCAATAGAATATGTCAAACGTATATTTATATCATTTAAAAATATATATGTAGTCTATATTTTTTTTTCCCTCTATAGTTTTTTTTTTTCCTCAAACTTGTATCTCGTATTCATTCAATATGGTATTTATTTGTATTTCTATTTATTCCTAGTTTTTTATTTAGAATTTCGTATAATATATATAAATACAAAAAATTAGTTATGATGCAAAAGTGAGAATGAAATAGAAAATTGAAAAGAATAATTGAATATTTGGTGTCACATTCCTTAAATAAATACATAACTAGTTGACATACCTTTAGAATAAATACAAATTTAAAACAAGGTCAAATTCATAAACTATGCAACATAATTTTTGAATGAATACAATATTAATTTGTTATACATGACGATTTTTAATACATATTGAAAAGAATCAAAAAAATCTAATTTTTTTTTATATAATAACAAAGAACTAATAGAATTTTGTTCTTCATGTAATAATATACATATCTAGTTAGGTATACAAAATTTGGGATGTATTCCCCAATTAGGAACAAATACAAAGATTCCATAACTATCAACATTAGATTTTTGAATTAATAATATAAATTATTAATAGCATATATCTAATTTTATATTAATTGAGAAAAAAGTATACAAAATTCTAAAAAAATTACAAATACAAATACATCAAAATTTCCATAGCATACAACACAATTCACAAAAGGTCATTAATAAATCTGAAATGCCTAGTCATGTAAAATTTATTTATAAATTATTGAACATCTACAAATGTGAAAAAACATAAAGGAATGAAAAAAAAAATACATTATCAAAATTAACAAAAACTGACTTCAAAATACAATAATAAAATAACAACTGAATACAAAATACAAACTAATAAATATTGCACAATGTACATAACAAGAAATTTACCAATATATTCAGTACACATTCTTGAACAAATTGTTATTTAACTTCAACTCAACATGCAAAAATCTAAACATGTAAAAAATATTTAAATACCTCTTCATAAACAATTTGGTCTTCGCCGTCATTTTCTTGTACCCTACGAGTTACGTTTCAATCTGAATTTGATGAAGATTTCATTCTTATCGTCTCTCTTCCCTAATTTTAGAAGCAGATATTACAATATCCGCTATTTCTTGAGTAATACATAGATTAAATGATGGAAAATCACTAAAAACCATTTTACTAAGATGAATAGTGTCTCTTAAAATCATTCTTTGAAGATTGTTTTATAGTTTTAAACGAGAAGAATCCTACTTTCAACAATCGTAAACAACAATAAAATCAGAAAATAAATATTTTAAAAAAGAAGATAACGATGAAAATACCTTAATTAGAGGAATTTATGTGAATCCAGATTGTGAAGATAAAAAAACATTTCGATAGTAGATAATAAAAAAATTGGAGTTGAAGTGAAGAAAGATTTGACGGTTTTGATAGGAATATGAACATGAAAATATGGACGAGGAGAATGTTATTTTTTTTACATTATGGAATAAATATGGAGAGAGAGAGAGAGAATGGGGAAACTTTGCAGATTTTGATTTTTTAAAATTAAAATAATTTGGGAAAGGGAACAAATGGATATACATAAAAATGTAAATAAAATTATTTTTTTTTAGGAAATAAAAGAAGGATTTAATTAGAATAAATATTATTGTTTAAAATAATGATATTTTTGACATTTTAAATAATATTTTTAAAATAATAAGTTTTTTATTAATTAAATTATTAATTTTGGCTAATTTATTAATTTTTCCTTTATTATTTGATTTTTGTAGGGTGCCAAATCAAACCCAAATCATTTGGGCTTTACAAATAGTTTTTAAAAGGGAAGACATTTGCCATATATATACAGCTTTTAGAATTATCTTTGTAGCCATTGGGCTAACAGTTGGTATTGGTATTTGTAGCCCATTTAGCAACATGTAAATCTCTACACTTTATTTAGATGATTGTTGCGTATTATTTTATAATGAATCGTATTCTATTAAATTGTATTATATTATATTATTTTAAAGAATGCAATGTTTAAATAGATTTTATCATTCTTCATCGTTACATAATGTCGCACATCTATACTTTGAATGATAACCTACAAAAAATGTAGGGTACAAAATGGAGCTTACTGCAAAAAGTTAGGGTAATGATGAAATATAATTATTAATAATAAATTAAGACAAAATGAGAGGAAAAATCTTAAGGTAACAAATAGATTCATACTTATTAAATCAGTCGATACATTAAAATAGTTCTTTCCCCCTACGTCGTTTCGTTTGAGATGATAATGTCTAAAGATAATTTTTCTAATACGACAAAATATAAGTTAAAATAAATTTCTTTTTCAAATAAAAAAAATCCTCATATTTCAGTATTTATTATTAGAAGATATTATATGGGATTAATCGTTAGCAATGATTGAGATAGTGGCCACTGATTTATTTCTAGGAATGGTGACTGAAGTTCACACAATGTACAGACTTAAAAGCACCATACAAAAAAAGAATTATTAAAAAAATCCTCAATTTCAAGAAAATAATTTTGTGGTTCAATATATGATAACAATGGAAATATTTAAATCATTCACACTCGATTGTTTATATCAAATCAGATAATTTTATAATTCTCTATTATAAAGTGAGCGTGACTCAGTTATGATTAGTTTCGATAAAGTTTATGCAACATATGAAGTTATACTATAACACATCATTAGATTATATTTTCGTATTGTAAAAATCACTTAAAAGTATAATCATGTTTCATTTGCATAAAATAGTAAAAAGATCATGGGAAATATACTGTGATTATAGAATATAACTTGTCAAAAGTTATAGAAAGTATACAATGATTATATAATATAACATACCTATACATAAGTTATACAAATGAGTATACATTATGATACATTCAAAATGCCGACTGTAATTTAACTATACATAAAATATACACTTAATATATATCGATTATACAATCTCAATCAACTCAAATTACCTCTAAACAGTCCCAATTCTAAATATGAAATCCTCTCATGATGCTTTGAGTTTTTTATATATAATTTGCTCGAAACAATTTACATTATTTGTCGTACATAAAATTTTCTAAAAAATGAAGAAAAAAAGTGGAAGAAGAAACTAGAAGAAGAAGAAACTGCCACGACGATGACAACAAAGGTGGAAAATTGACAATTTTTTTGATAATCAACTTGTCCTAATTGTCATTTAATGTAATTATAAAAAAATTTACATTTTGCAAAACGCTGCAGTGGTAGCAATTTTACTTTTTCTGGTAGAGTAAATCGCTGTTGTTCCAGCGATTTTATCGTTTTGGTTAATATAAAATTTTATATACCATTTTAAAAATTTTATTAATATTTTATACCCTTTAAACTCCGAACTCTCGTCTTGATTCACCCAATTCAAATCTTCTAAAATCTAAACTGACATCTAGTCCAAACTAGCTAATAAAAACTCATTATTTTTTAAAAAAAAATGGTTTTCTTGTTTTGTTTGATATTTATTTTTGGTAGGTACTTAAATCAACTACAAATAAATAAATTGATTAAAATTAAATAAAATTTAAACGAGTTTGAGTTATGATTCATTTTGTAATCTATTTCAGTCCAAGTTACCTATAATTCTGTTTACATATAATGCATCAATTGATTTTAGTGTAAATATGAAATAGTATAATAAGTCATCCATTAATGTGGTAGCTAGCTTTGGTCTATGGAGAATTGAATACAATGAACTACCGGCAGAAGATAACGTACATTATTTTCCTTGTTTTATTGGGTCGTTAGTGATGATAGATGTGAGTAGATATGGGGGTGGTATGTATGTATTTTTGCTATAAGATACACAACAATAGGGAGACAGGCGAGTGAGATTCGTATATATCCCAAATAAATGTGAATTACACTAGATACATGTATATGCATGTTTCTGTAGTGATTCACATATATTAAGGATACCACTTACAAGAGAGAGTGGCGAGCGAGACGAGAGGGGAGAGGGAGACTGATAGGATTTTCTATGTATTACAAATACATGTGAATCTACTTAAATACAGTGTATCTAGAAAATTACACCTAAATTTGACTCTATGTATTCAAGATACGTGTATCCAGACGTATCTGGAAGTACCAAAATCTTGTAAGATATGTAATATTGCAAACTAGAGTATATATTGATAATTAACTTCTAAATTAGTGAGATTTATACAAGTTTCCCAAATAAAAATGATACTTTAGCTCCAAATTAAATTATTTCACGATTTTATTCCAAACATAGGATAAGCTCATTTTAAAAATTAATTCAAAATTAGTTCATTATCTTTCGTACTAAATACGCCTTTAATATACAATAACAACAACATATCTAGCAAAATTTTACTAAATAAATTATAAAAATGATAATATGTACGCATTTTTTTATCACTACCTGATCAGGGATAGTAAATGAGCCTTTAGTATATGCAAAAAAAAATTTACAAAAAAATGTAAAATTTGGAAATATCTTTTGTAGGAAAGGATGACCAATTTATAGTCTTAGTCAAACACCATATTAATCAATGTCCCATCTTTCATTACCCTCCAAATATTTTATTTCAAGTTGAACAAGTTAATTTATCTCTTCTATATATATTTCGTGTCTTTTCTTCTTTTCTCTTCCCAAATCACTAAACATCAATTAATCATGAATTAAATGCAACATACCCTCCAACCAACGCAATAGGGCAAGTAGACAACTACCACATTAATCCATCATATAATAATAATAATATAATTCATGTCTTTGTTGTACTCTCTATTTATAATAATTCCAAATTCACAAAAACATTATATTCACACAACAATATATACATATCTTTGTTATATACTTTTAAGTCTTTATAATTTGTCTTGAATATAATCATCCAGTATTCGAAATTCACATTCAACGTAACCATTATGAAGACATTGGAGACAAGCAATGGGGCAAGTGGTTCTAATGAAGGAAAAAAGAGATTTGATGAAGAATTGAATAATTGTAGAAAATATGATATGATTTTGAGAATTATGGGGCTAATTTTTACTTTAGTAGCTGCAATTGTGGCTGGTTCTAATAAGGATATGAAGTCGTGTGCCAGATGTCTTGGAGAGGGGAGTTGGCCGCTCGTGCAACGGAGCGAAACTGCCAAATGGAGTATATGTTCTTCCACGGGGGTAAGGTGAAGTGGCGACCTATACTTGAGTTGAGAGAAGGAAATGGCGAGCTTGTGGTTGGTGTAGATATTGGGTTTTTCTACTTGAGTGTTTCTACCGGTGGTTGGTGTCTTATTTTTCACGTCACTAATTCAGTTATAATTACAAATGGTTATGTACTAATTATTTTTTAAATTAGTTTTAGATAAAACTCAGCTTTACTTATTATAGATTAAATAGTTATTTCACTTTATTACATATAAATGTTTTTGTAATCTCGTTACAACTAATGTCGTAATTTTTAAAACTAGTTTTAGGCATCTACCTTTGCCTTATTTTTCAAATTACTAATTTCACTTATTACAAATGTTGGTTACACGTGGTTATCTTTTAAACTAGTTTTACACTACTATAACTTGTTATTTAAAAAATTAGTAATTTCATTTGCTATAAATACTTACATGTAGTTATTTATTTCACACGTTTGGCTTTCAAAATTCTTGAATTCCCCTTATAAAATTATTGTAATAAAAACATGAATAGTAAATAATTGTTACAAAACAATTAGTTTATGCAACTATATTCAATTAATTGAGTTAGAGAGGCAACTAACATAAACTTATTAACATCCTCTGTGTATAGAAGTTAAATCTTTCGTTGTTTAACAAATGATAGGTATTTTGTGGCTGTAAATGCGATAGCATGCGCTTATGCCGCGATATCTATGGCGTTTATATCTCTAACAGGAGGAAGAAATTGGAAAGGCTCCATCCTTGTTGTTGCTCTAGACTTGGCTATGGTGGCATTGCTTTTTTCAGCCAACGGGGCGTCGGCTTCAATTGGACTCATTGCTTTAAATGGAAACTCACACACTCAATGGCACAAAGTTTGTTATGCTTTTAAAAGATATTGTATTCAAGGGGGAGCCGCTCTTGTTTTATCTATGTTTGGTTCATTCTTCTTTATTTGTATTGTGTTGCTATTCACTTATAATCTTCATAGAACTTCTTTAAATTAGTAAAAGGTTTATGTCGATATATAAAAAAGTTATGAAGAAATTAGATGAAATTTGTACTCATATTTATTATGACTCAGCTATGTTTGTAGCCATTGCATTTCAATAAGCTACACTAATAATACACCTACTATTTATAATGGAATTAACTCCAATTGTATGTCTTTAAATCGTTTCATATTAGTTGTCTTTTAATTTTTTCTATACATATCTTTAATAAAGAAGATACGTAATATTAATATATTAATATCAAGTCTGCATTTATAGTCACAAAGGGAATAATAAATATAGACTTACTGTTGTTGAATAGGAATAGGCTGTGCTACCCCATCAACCTAAGCCTCAATACGAGAACTAACACTTTTTAACTCTATATGAATAAAAATTTAACTGTGATTTTTATTTTTTTCTTATGATCGATACATAAATTAAATAAAAATGTTATTCTAAAATTTTTTATCAATAATCTAGACAACAACGGAGGTGGGAGTTAATGTAAGGTGGGTGGGCCTGAGGGCAAAGATGGTGCATATTAAAGAGTGAGAAGTGTATAATCAATGTGATACGTTATTTATGTAATTAATTTGTATTCTGTACTTGTTATAGTGGATTATTTATCTAATATTTTAAAAACTTCCTAGAAGGAAATGTTTTTTAAAAAATTTCACCACGAAAAATTAAAATATTTTTCGTAAACTCTTCCAAATAAGAAGCTTTATTACTTTAAATAGGAGCAAACAAAAGCAAAGGAGAGAAAACCAAAAAGGTACTTAACAATGTGTATTTAAAAGTCAAAATTTATGGGGGAGCAATAAAACTTGAAACCTATAACGATATGGTCCACATGACATGGTTGCTGATTAATAGAAAGTCACATGGCCATGTGGAAGCAATTCGAATCCGAAATATTACAAACGAAATTATTTTTTGAATAGTATAGAGTAAATGTTGATACTCTTTAACTTTCTTCATATTCAGAATTCTTTCAGTAAAAGTTCTAACTCAGAGTTTATATAATCGAAATTCCATCACATCTACGAATAAACTTGACAAGAACTAGGAAAAGAGAAAAACAAAAAGAAGCATAAGCTATTCACACAGAACTACAAAAGTTCACTAATTTGATAAACGTTTAAATGAATGTATATATAAGCTGAACTGCAAAAGCCTACATACACAACAAGCTACACAAAACACTATACTAAAAATCTCATTGTTTTTTTAACCCCTTTTCTATGCTACATGTTTTTATCAACTTCTTTTAGCTTTACAAATTATTATAGTCTATAAATACATGCTGAAATATAAGATAGACACCCTAATTGCCTCTATAGATCCTGCGATCGAGCTGATAAAAGATTTGCAGTCCACACGTACAGAATTGACTAAACGTTTTTCAGTACAGTATACCGATGATCTTCAAGCAGAATGTTCTGGATTCGGAAAAAAACAAACAACGTTTGACATTACTGATGCACGGAGGAATCCCTGTAATCCATCTTGGCAAAACGTCCCTTGATTCGTGTTCTAGTTTCTGCACGAGCCTTCCTTGACTCATACCTAATATGCTTCTCATATCTGATGAAAACATAACAACAGAATAGAATACGAATTCAGCCCTAATACCAAGCAAAACGCGACTAAATAGACTGAATGAAAAGGCAAAGTGTTGTTGTTACCTCCTTGTTTTCTTCTTCTCCTTGTACCGTGACACAGCAGTTTCTCTTTCTTGGCTGTTTAACTCGCGATGAACGACTTTAGGTACAATTTGAAATGTTTTAGCAGTGGGAGGATGATGAGATTGTTCTTCATTTCCTCCACCAGAAGCATCACAAACATCTGAATCTCTGTCGGGTAGTAAGCACTTTGTCTCAATGAAGCAGTCTGTTAAAGAAGAAGAAAAGCCTTGATCTACGAATTCACCAGTATCACCGTGCCAATGAAAGGCACTCCCCTGCACAGGCAAGGACCGTGATCAAGTCAAGTTTCTCAACACTGCAAATGCTATGTGAAAGTTAACTCCTTTTGTGTGAGCTCGTTCATATTGCTGATCTCAAGCTCGGATAAATATACCCCACTTGTGGAATTACACTGAGTTTGTTGTTGTTTTTGTTTTCTAAGTGAAGGTTGAGTGCAATTAATTGTGATTCACAAAACTATCAAAACGATAATATTCAGTGTTTGTAAGTCGGATTGTTCACACATCCAATACCATACAGTGTCTTTGTCGGAGATTGATGGGTTGGACAATTCTCACCTCTTGAGCTAATTTTTCGAATTAATTACATCCCAGGTTCATTTATCGCTCTAACAACTTAAGTTTTTAGACAAACGTAACACAAATCAAACATTTAACAACTATAAGAGGAGCAACAGAGAATGAAATGATCTTTACCTCAGATGAAGGAACTACATGTTGATCTGAACTCTGCATAAATCCCGAACCTTTATATCTCAACGGACAATTTTGTACAGGTTCCATAGATTGAAATCCTGTAGTTGGTACATTTTCATCTTGATCATCACCCGAATTTGGTTCCAACTTTGATAATTCGCGAAGCTGACTAAGTATTTCTTCCTTGTGTTTTCCACAAGCAGCATTTCGGTTCTAATTACAAAAATATTATTAGGAAATAACAATTATGACATGTGAATGTGGTTATATATATTCTACTCTACCAGATGCTATAGTTCAAAATATATTAAAGTTTCGAAAAACTAGCTCAAAAATATTAGCAATCAAATCATCAAGAGTAACAACAGACGGAGTATCCCAAATAACCCAATCAGAGAAACCATAACCTCCATCATCACCGCCACACAAAAGTTCCTTCTTCCCCAAATCTTCAAATCCAAGAATCGACAACAGCTCAGAAACAGAAGGACAACCGGTAAACCCCTCGAGTGGTCTTCTTTCATGTAGAGACAATAGCTTATTATGAGATTCCCAATCACAATTTTGACACAAAACAGAGGTCTCTGTACAACAGAGTATAGAAGCTGGAGAAGAATCACAATGATTACAGAGCAACCAACGAGTATGTTTAGTGAAAAGCTGATTAGTTGAATGAACTTCACGGTCACAGGTAAAACAGAGCTTAGCTGAATCTGCTCTGCAATACAAAAGTGCTGTGTTGTTTCCACAAAAATCACAAACATGCTGATGATGATTTTCTTCATCTTTTTTTACTTCAGTCATTTTTTTTCTTTGAGAGATTTTTTTGGGTCAGCAAAAGCTGCAAATGCAGAGTGTTTTGTTAGGCACAAGAATCTTATCACTTTTCAAAAGGGGGATTGGGGGTCCAGAAAGAGTGGAGACATTAATATCTCTCTTATTTACTTTTTCATTGTTTCGATCTCCCCATACGTGTGAGTGATCACGGGGCTAAACGGTTCATTGTTTGTATTTGATGTGGCGTAGACGAGGTAAAGACTTTGATTCTAATATTTCATGAAAAGTTACTATTGAAATTAGAATAGGATCGAGTGTTGGTCTGTCAAAAGCTCACATGTTTAGAAGATTCATGTTGCATATATGAGGATGGTTAGGTGGATGTGTAGTTGTACTAGGAGTGATATGATTAGAAACGGGTATATTTAAAATAAGTTTTTAGTGACCTTCGAAGTGTACAACGTGAAGAGAAGATGCACTAGTAAGGAAGTGTGAGAGATTGGTTATAGAGGATAAAATGAGAGGTCGGAAAAATATTAGAAAGTGGTGATAAAATAGGATATGACGCAACTTCATGTTACCGAGTACATGATCTTAAATAAGAGATGGATAACATGTATTAGGGTAGAAGGTTAACTGATGGAGCAATGTTGTCTCGCTTAGGTTAGTTGGTGTCATTATACGAATTATATTATTGTAATTCTAGTTTTTGATATTTTTCATTGTCTATCAATTGTTTTAAAATAATCTATCATTGTATATTGTTTATTGTATTTCGATTATTACACTATTTTGATGTGAATTTTGCTCACTTCTTGTAGACTTAGCTCTATTTTCTTTACTATTTCCTTCTTATTTGTATCTTAATTCACCACATTTTAGGCGAGGAATAGTCACTCCACCCCCACGAGATAATCACAAGATCTACTCACATTCTATCCTCTTAAAGCTGACTTGTAAAATTTCACTAGTACATTATTATTGAGAAATATGCATCAAATAATACGAAAAGTCGCACATCAATTAAAAATAACATTAATAAACTAATGTAATAATTGAAATATAATAAATAACAAATATCAAGAAACTATATAAATAAACCAGAGGAGAAACATTTCATACAAAGTCACCGACTCTTCCATCCCTCAAAAACAACAGTTCAACTAAAAATTACAAATTAGTATTACCTAATTATAATAAATATTATTTATCACAATTTATAACTAGTACATACACATAAATGAACATAATTTTACATAAAAAAAAAAGGTGTGAGGTAGGTATTTTTCTTTAATGTTTGTTATAAGCACTTTATATTATTATTATTATTATTATTATTTTAAAAAGGTTTCTTCAAGTGCCCTATCCTCGATACTTTCTCTTTTATATACTTTTACTAACGTTCACTACAAGATCTTTTCCCTTTAACAAGTTTGACTTTTCTCAAAGAAAGGAAAAGAAGGATTCCGATAAGTTGACTTAATTATTTACTACTTACGAAGTTCAAAAAAGATAAAATAAAATATTTGAGATTTAAATTTGACGCTTATCATTAAGTTAACTTTTATTTTTATGTTTATCAATTTTAAAATAATCATAAATATGAAAATAAATCGTATAATTATATATCAAACAAAATTTTAATATCTGAATTTTTCAACGTAGGGTGTCACTCGACATCCCTTGAGTAAGGGTGGATCCACCCCTCTCTCTATATATTAGATAGTTGGTGTCCGTGCTAACACAGACTCAATATATGTTAATCTCAATTACAGACCTAATATATATTATTTCTTTTTTATTTTAATTTATGTGATACAAATAAAGTTTCAAAAAATTGATCAATATTTTATAATTTTTTTTAAAAATAAAATATTTGAAGTTATTAATTTGTTGATGAAGTTATATCTGTTTTACGAATTTTGATAAAATGTACTCCTATTCAATTCACAGCTGAACATTTATAAAGATTTGTTAATGTTAGTTTAATTTGTGAATTTAGACTTGTAGGTCATTTCTCAAAATAATATAGGTTTACCTCTTCTATTCAGTTTAGTCGAGAAAAATTATTACATGATTTAAAAATATTTTCGATTGCTAACTATTGTGATCTATAATATCTTCTTTGTAATTTTTAATGTAATACATATTACTTCCTCCGTCCTATTTTATCTTTTTACTTTACACTTGTATTAAGACCTTTTACCCTTATTTAATATTTTCTTAAGTCAATTTTATAACAAATGATAACATTTTAAAGATTAATTAATTACTCTGTCAAAGGTAATCCTTCAGTCTGGAAACGTTTGTCATGTTGCACTTATCAAAGTCAATTATGACTAATTTTAAAGTAATTAGATCACATTAATTAATATTTTAAGCAAAAAATTAGATATTCTAAAACTATATGAAAAATACTATAAATTACAAGTTTTTACTATTAATATGTTGTGAAAATGCATTTTAAAGGGTAGTCAAAGTTTTATAGGTGACTCCTGTAAAAATAGAAATCAGGACAAAAAATATCAAACCGAAGGAGTATAATAGGCAAAATATGTAATTTATACATAAATTTTATAAATGACAAGAGTTCAAATTTATGTGACAATAATAAAATTTCAAAAGTCAATAAAATCTTTCTCAAAGATTTGATTTTTAAAAGTTGAATCTTTAATATGTTTTGTAGCTACTCCCTCCATTCACAATCCAAGAATGTATTTGACTAATATAATTCTGCTATATCAAGAATATTAAAAATATATATAAATTTTTAATTGAATTAAATAAAATAATTATTAAGAATAAAATTGAAAAAAAAACTAATTATATTTTAATTATTTAAATTAATAATTAATTTTAAATATTTATTATTAATATATCTACGAAATAATTGTGAATGAAAGGAGTAAAATATAAGTAAAGTAATTAAATTTCAAAAAGTTAATTGCCACAAAAGAAATCAAGGGAAAAAAAATTAAAGGAGAAATTGTGAGGAAAAAAGGAAATGGGAATAGTTGAATATGTTAAAAAAACAGTTGGATAGTAAAAAGAAATTTGGAAAAAATGTGGAATAGGCAAAAATAGAGGGCCCACATTTTTTTGGCTGAAGTAAAGCAAAAAGGGAAATATTGGTGGACTTTAATATCCAATAAATAAGAAAGTGCAATTATAAGTACAATGTTATTTTTATATTCGTTTAGTTGGAAACGAGTTATTTTAAGATAAATTATTTTAGCTAAGAAAATATAAGTCATATCTATTTTAGAAGACTGATAAAATTGAAACATAATTAACTAATGAAGAGTATAAATTTACCATTGTGCTGCTAATTTATAAGATTCAATTCAAATTTAATAATAACGCTATTTTATTATTTTTATTTCTTAAATTTATGTTAAATTCATATTTAAATTAGGATAATATTGATTCTCAAATTCTAAAATTCTAATTTTGCACTGCACCTCCCCACACCTTTAAGTTATAACCCCTCGTATCAATCCAAATAGTATCGGTATAAAATATATTTTTGGATATATTAAATGAGTTTGTGAAAAAAACAAAAACAAATAAATTGGGTGTGTTTTGGTAGAAAAATGTTTTTTAAGAGAGTTGTCTTTTTAAAAATAACTCATTCCTTCTTTTACTTATTTTTAATATTTGATAAAATTTATTAGTTCAATAGGAAATTAATTAAATATCTCTAATGAATAAATGTGTGAAGTCATTACTTTTTGAAAGTGAAATATCACCACCTTTTATTCATAGAAAAATATAGTTGTAGAGTATTATTATTTGTGGGACTATGACTTCACCATTTGGCACTATGTACTAATTAGAGAAACACGTTACAACAAAAGCACATTCACAAATAGACTATTAATACACAGATAACGTTGGGTTTATGGACTACGATCTCACTTTTGTTTAGATACTTAGGGCGTAAACACTTCAACATAAAAAAGAGTAAAAGACACACAACATATATCATCCTATGCGTCATTCATCTTGACAAAATGAAAAGTTATTTTTTAGTAGATAGGATATGATCCAGTTAGTTTATCGAGGATATGATCTTAAATACGAGGTCATGAAGGATACATATGTAGCGGTAAATGTTAGTAGGTACGTTTAGTTGGAGTACTTCTACTCCATTTATTTTGAAGTGCATAGTTGACTGATATAATTATAAGAAAATAATTAATGATGTAAGTATTTTACTAAACTATCAGTTATTAAACGATGTCTTAGAAAATGAATCAAAAAAAATAAGTATTTAATGTTAAAAGTAAAACATGGAAAAAAATTTATTATCTTTTTTTGATAAGTCAAAAATAACTAATAAAAATAAAAATCTATTTTAAAAATAAATGACAGGTAACGAACGAAAGAAATAGTTAATTTTTTCACTTTTTCCTCGTATTAGCTCTAGTTGTCCGTTGCGGATTATACTCTTAGGAGTGGCTTCGATTATTTTATCTTCTATTACTATTGTTTTTTTTTTTTTTTTTTTTTTTTTTTGTTTTATTCGTAATTATGAGGTGTGAATAGGAAATGTGAAAGAATAATTTTAGAATTACACCAAAAAGGCACCTCTCATGTTTCCATTAAAGAGCGTTTGCCCGTTAGATTATTATATATATTGAACTACAAACAACAATGCTTTGAAAATTTCTCTTATCTTAATATTGTACATTGGTTTTCAACTATTAAAAATATGTTAAATGTTGTTTGATTTGCTTCGTTAGTTGAGTTCGTCAAAATTATGCACTTTACACTATCGCTTATTATATAAATATTTTTTTATTTTATCTTAGGAGAAAGTAATCTAAAATTTTGACATCAGTAGTGTGGGTGAGTTGAGTACAATCAATTTATGAAAAATACAAATAATTATTTAGTGTTTTTTGAGCTTTTCAACTATTATATTATTTTAATATAGTGATTATTTCTTTTTTAGTATGCTTTGTCCTACTTCCTTTAGCATTTTATCTTCACTTCTTTTTTAGTTCATTTTTTTAAATTTATTTCTTCTTTTGAATTGAAGGTCTATTCGAAATAATTCTTTTTATCTATTTATATAGACATAACTAAGATTATCTATATATGTACTATCCTTCCACACTTCTAAAATTATATTAAATATCTTATTATTAAAAATTATGAAGAGACACAAACAAGTCTTTATTGATCGGATTAGAGGCTTAATAATTGAAGAAAAATAAAATGCAACACACAGCATTAAACTCCACGGTGGCTCACATATACTCGAGGGGCGTCAATAATAATCTCTTCGTTTAGATTTTATTTCTTTATATTTTGACATTTTCGTCAAGTTTTAAAATTTTTTTAATTTACTCCCAAAAATTTAACTATATTTTTATACCTAACACGACTTCAATTTTCAAATTCTTCTTTAAACTTAAATTAGTAATTTTCAAAAATATATAACAAATAATGAAGAGATACATATTTCTAGACAACTCTCTTAAATGACAATATAAAACTTCTAGACAACTCTCTTAAATGGCAATATTACAATATAAATAATGACAATAAGTGAGGTGCACATAGTTGAAAAATATTACAAAAAGCATTTAATATTTTAATACGTTTATATTGGGTGGGATTTGTTCGTGGCGTAATTTACATGTTGGAATCATTTCTACGGGGAATAGTATAATAAGTGGATTACTCGTGACCTAGAAATTTATCATCACAAGATAATTAAAATAGGCTAATCGTCTAAATTATAAAATTTCACTAATAAATATATGTATTTTAATTCCTTTAACAAAACATAGAATTGTTACGATTCAAATTCCATAAAACTAATTTTCACACTAAACCACTCACAAAAATTCAAAAACAACTCCAATTTATATAAATATCCAATTAAAGAACTCCAATTTTTAAACTCCATCCCCTCCCCTCCAAATTTTACGATTCTTACGTCCAAACACCTACATAATATCAATCTATAGTCATTATATCTTATTAATTCAAAAATTCGAGGGAAAATTACACTTCATGTGAGCCAACAAAATTGTTACCATCAATTTTGGCCCAAGTATATCATATACACACACACATTATAGACAAGTGAAAAAAATAGTAAGTTTCTTCTTCACAATTCCACAACCATGTAGTGGTATCACTGCATCAAACCACTATAATACATTAGTGCTTGAGTTAAACTCGTCATTATTCATACACATATATATCACATATATTTGTGTATCACATGTATAACATGTATATCTTTGAGACTCTTGAAAATATGTGTGTAATATACAGCGATATATTACTTTAGTGATAAAATTGATCATAATTCATTGCTGGTTTCTTAGGAGGAAAATTGCACTTGAGTGCACATGTGACTATACTGAATTTACTTCTTGATTATTTGTTGAAGAACCTAATTCCTAAAATTAAATAACATAACTTTATGTGAAGTCGTTTAAATGGTTTTGGCTTACTCAACCCATCGCCTTACCTTACTAAAAAATCACTATTTCTCTATTAAGAAAAATATCCGTGGATTATTCCTATAGATATATTGATTGTATCGATGAAAAAAGAAAAAATATTCGATAGCTATTTTCAGTATATTAGTGAGAATTTATTTATCATCTTATGTTTTTTTTTTCTTTTCGGTAAACTGATTCAATGGGAATAGAATGGAAATATCATGTTTTATAATACAAATTTTCATTGATTCACGGTGTATAGGGATGGCAATGGGGCAGGCAGATGCTGGCTGGGGTGGGTTAAAGGCTATGCGGGCGGGGCGAGTTTAGGGCTATGCGGGATGGATTTAAGGTTGTGCGGGTGGGTTTTTTATCGAAAAAGTATTTGATTTCGAAAGGAGTTTGTTTTATTTTAAAAGTTATTTTCGACTTTTTAGGAGTCGCCACTTAATTTTTTAAGAAAAATCAAGAAAACTTTGTTTCTAAAAACCTAACAGAAAAATTGTTTGAAACCATTTTTTAGGGAGGTTCGGGGTCATATTAGTGTCTTAGGAAGGTGTACGGCAACTAAGACACTCCGTTAAATACGGTTTTTCTTGTTAGACGCCGATTTTGCGATAACCTTATTTGACTATTTTTTGTTTTAAAATTTTGCAATTTGAACTGAATTGATTTTTATCTGAGGCAAATTACAAGTTGTTGAAATTTTATGTTCTCAGTTTGATAAAGCAAAAGCGTTTGATGGGAGTTTGGATCTTCTAATCCGAAGCAACGACATTAAAACAAGACGCAACAAATAGCAAAGAGAGATAGAGGAGAGAGAGAGAGAGAGATTTGCGGTCCAACCCTCACGTTCTTTTGGTCTCGCCCTTGACCGAGTTTGAACCCACCTGTTTTTCTTTTGCGCGTTTTGGACCCATTCCTCTTTCGTTTCGTACCTGTCATAGTTAAACTACAAATAAATTTCAAGAAATAAGACTAACAAGGGCGTTATGCCCATACAAAATAAAATACAAAGTATTAAAATAAAGATAATAAACGTTTCTAATCCTCTTTTGGATTTCTTCAATCTCCGCCAACTCGAATTTTGCCACGACTGTACTTGAATGATTGAAATTGATAACGAGAGGTTTCGAGCCTTATGGCTCTTGGGATGCTGTGAACAGAAATCCACGGGGACTTGTATGCAATTTGTATGCCACGGAAATAAGAAGAAGGAAAAATGAATTAGCAAAGTAGGATAATTAACTTGAAATATAGAGAGTATGAACAAAATACTCTAACTGGAAGGCTTCATAAAAACATAGGAAGCAAAACATTTATACACGTAAATACATAACACATGCAAATAAAGAAATGTACAAAATTATTAACATCTTGAGGTTAAGACGACATGCCACATTATCAAATCATGCTAATATAACTTCTTAAGCACAATTAAAATGACATCAATTATTATGGCGACCGATAAGAGGACGAAAATGTTAAAACCTTCATGTCACAGAATTCATGACAAACATAGTTAAAATGTTAAACAAACTATAAAAAAAAAACGTGGCGTAATTACTACTCAAACGATACGAGAATACTATGGCCATTGAAACATAGATGAAGAAATCAAGTACAGTGAGTAAAATAAGTGAATAATATCCCTCCCAAAACGGAAGCTTCATAAATATCCATATTACGTTTGTTTTCCTTTTCTTCACTTTTTTTTTTTGAAATAAGCTATTGCCTAAGTGCGGATGCTCGCGAATTCAAACAACTAAGCAAAATAAATGTGGTGAAACTCGAAATGAAGTAGGACTTACCAGATCGAAATATACTTTGTTTGCCAGAGGAGATGTATTTTATATTGTGATAGATATGCTAATTATGATGTGGTGAAGCAACCTATTTAGAAGTTATGCTCTATATAAAAAAAACGAAAGCACAGTAATTATGAGCCAGAGCAGAAGAAGAAACAATATCTTACACCCAATGTGAAATAATGTTAAATATGAGCTAGCCATTCCTGTTGACTATACTACTATTTGACATTTAGTAATAATGCAAATATGCAAAGACCATTGTGCCAAGAATGTTTGTTCATAGTATATGCACAAACAAAGTAATGCATTTAATTGAAAATCAACCCTTACAGCTGTGCCCAGTAGACCCATTACATATTATATAATATATAAAAACATGAAACCGCGAAGCAAACTAAATAAATATGCACGCAAGCTCAGAAGATTGAGGCACCGCTATTACATTTTGACTATGGTAAAGAGAAGAGGATCATAATCAAAACCTCAAGCAGTAAGGAATCAGATGCCATACTAGCAATAAACTCGATGAAAGAAAGACGAAACATATAGGAAACTTCAAACGTCAGATAGAGATCAACAAACATACGAATCTATCAATCGATACTAAGCTGTCTTGCTTCATTCGTCCAACTCTAGATGAGAAATGAAGGACACAACATCAATTTCTCAATCCATAGCTTTTTAAAACATAGCAAACCGAACTTGCGATATATCCCGAACTCGATCCCAAACCCAACAAATTCAACATCTTATATTTTACAGCAAACAGGCCATGTAATCTCACAGTCGAATTTTATAGACAGCAGCAGCATCCAAAGTACAAAGCGACGACAACAGAAACAAGGATTTATTCTTTGATGAAACCTGAAACAGAACGAAGACGCGACTAAGATGGGGGCGAAAAGAATTACATAAATGAGTTGTTTACAGTGCGGAGACAGAAAAACTGCGGCCCGGAAGCGAGCAAGGAGGAAGAACGACCTTCAACGGCAACGCCGTGATTGAGAGCGACCCAACGGAAGAAACTCAAGTCAAGGAACGCGGCTATACCACTTCTTCCTCTTTCGACCAGCCTTCCAACTCTTTTGATTTTTTCTGATTTTTTATTTTTTTTCTAATCCCCTTATGATTGCTCTTTTGCTGTAATCCTAAACAATTTCCCAAGAACTTTCGACTATTCTTCTACGGCATACAGGAAATGAAACAAATAGTTTCGCTCCAAATTTCCCAAAAAAAAAAACTTTTCTGGTTGATACTCTTCTCTAACCCCGTTTGGTGAGATGAGGTGGAGGGGTTGATATAGAAGGAAGAGTTTAGGGATCCGATTCTGCGGAAAGGGCGGGATTTCAATCCATTTCGAATTTTGAAATCGAAAATTCTCTCCAAAAGCTGAAGAATCGCGGAAAAAGGGGAAGGTGGAGGGGAACAACTGCAGGGTATCCGTTGTCTTAGCCCTTCGCTCCACGCGCCGATGGAGAAAGAGAGAGGGAAGGGAGAAAGGAGGACTTTTAGGGAGCGTGACGCGAGACGACCGGAAGGAGATGTCGCGTGAAGAGACAGTCGAGTCGGGAATCGCGTAAATCTGAGGAGCGAGAGAGGGCAAGAGAGAGAGCTTGCGGGAGTTGGGAATTTTTGGCGTTTTCTGGCGAATTCGGAAAAATGCGTGATGAAGGGCGAGGAGAGGAAGAAGGAAGAGCGCGGCCAGCTAGGTCTGGGTGTCGACGGGGGGGGGGGGCGGGTCGAATTCGAATTGAATTTAGCTGGGTGGCGTTAAGAATTAATCTAGTGGGATGGAGTGGTTGGTGGGATTTTAGGGATTTGGGCCGGGGGAATGGGCTGGGGCTGCGATGTGTGAGTAGGCAAGTTGTTGGACAGAAAGAATGGGAATTGGGTCGAAATTTTTGCGGTTGAAAGGGGAATTTGGGCCTGTGGGGCTTGCGAAGTAGAAGTGGAGTGGCGACGATGGAGTGGGCCTGGATTTCGATAATATACAAAAGATGAATTTATACCGGCTATATCCACAAAATATGATAAAACATTGTCGCATCGTTATATTTTGCAAAATTATAAAACTAATTAATTTTCAAGTGATTTGCGAAAGCTCATGAAGCTCATAATTAATTTATCCGACGTGCGCAAAATTGGGGTGTCAACAACTGTCCCTCATGTTTACTCGGCATTGTTGATTGCAAAGCCCAATTCGAGGAATAATTGAACTTGAGCCAACCCGATTTTGACCAAAACCTACCCCTCAATTCATTTTTGAAGGAGCGATCAACAAAGGTTTAGGAATTATGCGCTGAACCTTGAACGCGTAGTTTCCTACATATCACTCAGGCTATAGCAGAATTCAAGCCCACTTGTCTAGCTTCGATAAGCGTGGAATTTACCGCCGTGATTTTGAAACAAATCAAAAGCCACCTCTGATACCAAATTATGAAGGTATTCGAATTTTTCGCTCGAGAATAGAATTCGAGAATGTGAATAGCTGGAATACAACCGAGTTAGATTTTACAATTGATCCGCATACATATCCTTAAACCTTCGGAATAGGCTGTGCTTGTTACGTTAGACTCGAAATCGGTGCCGAAATGGATTGGAAAAGGAAAAAAATTATGCTAGCTACTTCATGCCGGGTTTGACGAGATGACACATTAACGAGTATGAAAAGGAGGCTTGCAACCTCTAAACCATGAATATGGACGCGCTTCACACCCATAATTAAGGAACTTTACACGGACAATAATTTCCAACGCTCTTGACGCAGTGTCACTCAGATTGAGAAGAAATGCTTCGATTAATACAAAACTTCGAGATGACGAGACTGAAAACTCGCAAAAACTAAAGAAAAACCCGCCATACAAGCCTCGAGGAGGGCAGGGTGTTCGATCGTGGTGGAATCGCTCCTCCTGCTCGCGGTCCTAAGAGTGTGATATTCCTCTTGGACTGTGTCCCCAGTCGCCTAGCATAAGAAAAAGGTCCACGTTCGTGCTTATCTTTGCCATCACTTTTTGACTTTCATCGCACCTGTGCAGTTTTTGGCGTGAGAATATCCTTTCGGATGTTCTCGACAAAAGACTGGTATGAGATAAATGTCAGCCTTAACAAAAAATGCCAATTAGGAAGGAGAACAGTGTATTTTTTAACATTCATCGACACTTCTGGTCTTCAAATCTGACGTCGACTCCGATCGGTCTGACGGGCCAGACAAATAAAGCTTCAGGCCTTGTGCTTGCAGTAACAGAATAATTCTTCAATGTACTCTATCACTTGATGTGCTGTTGCATTAAATAGATAAATTGCCCTGTGATCGCCAATAATTGATGTCTATTTTGCTCGTCATCCTTTGATGCTCTTCTTGATGGTTTCATCTTTATTCAAAAATAAAGATGAACAAGTTCGAGCAGTCGATGGATCAATGTTGTTTTCGGCGATACACAATTCCTTTCTTATCCATGTAGGTACTAGTGAGGTGCCAGATGAATATCTTCCCACTGATTACATATAAATATTCCCCCGAGATATGAATCTCTCGCCCGCATGCATTACTTTCAGCGAGGAATAAAATCTCTCGCGATGTGCAAATTTGACGGGGGTGAATTCTTCCTCGTCGTTGCATAATTGTTGGACTCTCAAGGCCCATCGATTTTCGCGATGCACCTGACTTCGCAATGCATGATCCGCGATGCCATGCATTCTCGTGATGCCATGGATATTTATATCGGTCTGTGTTGATGATAACGGCACAAGACGACTCCAGATAATAATCGAGTTGATCGATAAAAATTTTAAAATAAAGCTATCTCTTCTGGGATAATGCGTCTGGTCTGATTGACAATAATACTTAGCCCTGATAACGTAATGCCCAAATAGACATCCTTACGGAAACGTGAATCTATCGTATGAGATTTCTGATTTTTGATTCACATTTGATCTTAGGCATAGATTAGACACCCTGCGTGAATTTCATATTGTTGGAATTGATGAAAATAAACAAACCACAATCCCAGTCTTGACATAAAGTGATATAAATGTCTCCTGCTCCTAGGAAACTCTGATTTTCGATTATAGTTTCCTCCTCTTATGCACGAATTCTGTTGTAACGAGCTAATAGCTCATAATTTATCCAACAGGTAAGCAGAGGGTGGATGATCTGGAATAATATTCCAACTAGAAACAAGGTGGATGCTCGATCAATATTCCAACTGTTGAACGAGTCGACGGATCGATAATATTTCCAACGTAACGAGGTGCGATGCGCGATAATAATGCCAACTGTAACGAGAGTGGATGCTCGATGATATTCCAACTGTAATAACGAGCGTTGCGTATGCTCGATAAATTCCAACATCTGCTAACGCAGGGTAGGAATGCTCAATAGTATTCCCCCAACTGTAACGAGTTGGATGGCCTCGATCATATTACAATCATGTAACGAGTGGTGGATGCCTCGATAATATGTCCCAGACTGTAACAGAGGGGATGCCTCGATAATATTCCAAAATGTAACGGAGGCCTGGATGCGTCCGATAATATTCCAACTGTAACGAGGTTGGAGGCTCGATACTATTCCCAACGGAACGAGGTGATGCTCGATAATATTCCAACGGTAACGAGGTAGGATCCTCAATGATATTCAACTGTCTAAAAGAGGGGGCTGATGCTCGATAATTTCCAGCTTATGTAACGAGGTGGATGGCTCGATAATTATTCCAATGACTAACGACGAGTGGCATGATCCGATATATTCCAACGGTAAACGAGAGTGGAATGCCTCGATGATATTCCAACTGTCAACGAGGGGATGAACTCCCGATTAATATTCCAACTTAACGAGGTGAATGCTCGATAAAATTAACTGCTAACGATGAGTGGATGGACTCGATAATATTACCAAATGTAAGAGGTAGGATCGGCTCATCGATAAATATTCCACTGTAACGAGGATCTGGAGGCTCGATAAATCCAACTGAATGAGGTGGATACTCGTAATATTCAACTAGTAACGAAGCGTGGATCCGCTCGATAATATTCCAACTGTACGATGGCTGGCTGCTCGATAATATTCCAGCCTGTACGAAGGGGGATGCTCGGGATAAATATCCAACTGTAACGAGGTGGATGGCCGATAATATTCAGCATTTATGATTCAAGAATAGAAACCTGTGAAATGGAAAAGCATATATACGAAAAACTTATGCGGTGGAGTCGCTCGCAAACAAATATACTAGCCAAAGTAACTTTGATTAGGCCCAATCAAAACACATAATCCACTTATGGGGGTCGGATCACAACAAATTTAAAATAATGAAACAAAGTACGCCGAAATTGCTACGCAACAAACATACTAAAAAAAAACAAAATTGACGTTTATGCACGTCGCGTTGAAGTGGGTTTTTATAAAACTAATGAGGGGCGAGGCGGCCAGTATATATGATTTTATGTGTGTTTAAACTTAATTTTAATTTTTTACGTGTTATAAGAGTGATAGAACGCTATTTATTAAGATAATTTCTTTAAAGCTATTAAAATATTCAAGATAGTAAATGAAAATGGTTTGATAAAAAATAATTCAATCCCTGTTTCTCAATTGACCTCTAAATAAAAAAATTATGCGGGGCGAGATAGGGTGAGATATGGGATGGATTGAGAATGAAAAAATGTTATGTGAGGTAAGTATGAGCCGAAACAAATTAAATTATTTTATCAGATAGACTCAATCCACTCCAACGCTAGCATTGCTCAATCCCTAACGCGATGCGAAAAACTTTGATTTTTCCATCAACATTTTTAATTGGATGCTTAGATTCTTTTGCACATATGACAATGTTTTTATTTTATTTTTTTTGAAATTCCCCTTGTTTACTTTTGGTACGTTGGTGGAAAAAACAAATTACTTTGACAGTATAGTAATGAGAGCAACTTGTCAAAAAGTGGAGAATTTTATTTTCCTTTCCCAACTTTAAGCAAATGGAGCAAGAATGTAATATATCATGAAGAGTATAGTATTTTTTGACTCCTTTAATTTCTAATATGTGAAGAGTATCTATACTACATGGTAGTGCAAAATTTTGGAATAAGTTCTCAAAATTAATGACAATTGAAATTTTGATTGGTGGACTAATTTTTTCTTTTTTAGGTTTTGAGTCTTTGAAAATTAAGCTTTAAATATAAATATGTATTGTGAATGGAAATAAGCGGAGGAAATTTGACAGAATTAAGTTATTATAGATTAAATTTAGCCCCAAAGTTACTGCTATTGATGAATTTGATGACTTAACATCACAAATATTTTAGTACGAAGAAAAATATTTTTATTGAAAATATTTTCTAGAAAAATAAGTGGGTATCTTATTAATCTTTTTTTTTGTGTGTGTGTTTGATATGTATGCAAAATAAAATAAAATAGTACCAAATTATATATGTATAATCTAGATTAATTACTTATGAAGATGGTGGGAGGATGGGAGGTCTGGTGTGGGTTTGCGAGAGTAGTAGTCTGAGCGGTGAACATGAGGTATGTTGGAGGGCGGAGAGACACAATCAATGTTTGGAGGGCGGAGAAGACACAATCAATGTATAATATCACATGTAGAACTTTGTTTTCATACTTCCATTACGAAAATGTTTTTCCTTTTTAAAACAAACTTATTTAATTTTCAAAAAAATATTTTCTAAAACTCTTGACGAAATAAACATTACAAAATCGAAAAAATATTTTTCTCCCAAACACCCCATAGGCCATATCCTCCTCCTTAGACAAGAGAATACATTAGTGGACTTCTTGGCCAAGTTTGTCCATGGCCATTCATTTTGGTGGACAATGAGATTTGACCTAAGAATATCTCTTACTCTACTTTAATACTATACTGAATAATGTAACCATCACATCTAAACATCAATATTTTGTTTCATGTTTCCACACTATATATATTAAGTGAATAATTCTCCACACATGTTGATTCTCCATAGAAGGAAAAATAAAACAAACTAAAGTAATAATAGTAACTTCAATTAAATGAGAAACAAATGAGAATACATTCTTTAATTTGAACTAGGGCACACACATCTTCACAAAAAACAATTTCGCATAATGCCAACCTTTCTTACGCGCGCTCTCACCCTTCATTTCGATTTTTTTCCTCGTTCTTGCCGTATTAATCGGGCCTGCTCCTTGGCATTAAGTCTTCATCTCTAGCCCACTCGTGCTTCCCGGGGGCTTGTCCCTCTTTGTTTGCATGTTGGTTTTTTTCCTTTTTGGCCCTCCTCTCCGGCCCCTCTCTCTGCCCTTCCCTCGCCCCTGTTCGCAATCCCTCATCCGCCCTGGCTCCCCCCGCACTTCCACTTTTATTTCCATGCCTGCTCTTTCGCCCTGCACTGCCACCCAGCCCACCTGCCCGTCGTGCACCCTCTTTTCATGTTCTTACTTCCTTTTCCCAACTTCGCCATCTGTCCGTGCCTGGCTAAGGTTGGCCTCCGTTAGCCTTTGGATATTGAAGTTACATGAACTTCATTAGTCAGAAAAAACCCATCGAATGGGACCCCGGCCAGCTAGAACAACCGCCGAGGCCACACCAGACGTTCACCTATTGACCCTTTTGGGACAATGGGGACGGGCTTGACTGGCAGAGTGGACAGATAGAGGGTTAGGTGCAGGAATAAATCGTTGCGGCGAGGATAGGCTGTGTGAGAGACGGCGGTATCATAAGGGGGGGGAAGAGGGGGGCATGGGTAGTTGGAAATAGTCTTAGGAGGGCGAATGTTACGGGAGCCGAGGGAGAGGGCTGGGCTGGGTGGTGGGGATTTGTGTGGACGGGGGTGCGGGGGGGTGAAGGGAGAAGGGGGAAGATTGGACTGGGGGTAAATACAGGGGGGGAGAAGGGGTGGCGTCGAGGGTGAGGATAAGGAGTCGGTGGGAGGGGTGGTTATTCGGGTGGAGAGGGGGGGAGTGTGTGGTACGTTGGGGTGAGGCGGGGGGCTAGTCCCTTCCTCATGTGACGCGGGTTTGCGCGTTTGTCATTGGTAGTAGTTGTTGTGGTTGGAAAAGGAGAAGGTTGGGGAATGCGCGAGGAAAGGATAGCTAGTGCGATGGGGTAGGGGGGATGGGGGAGTGATTAAGGGTGGCGTTGGAAAGTCGCTTTGTTTTTTTAGGGTGTTCCAATGAGGGTTTTATGTTGGCGCCCTGTTTCTTGTTGCCTCAGGCTCATGATCAATTTGACAAACATATGGAATTTACAAAGAAAACACCAGATCTTTAAAAAACCACTATCCGTTCACGTCCAACGGGTCCTCTCAGGACCCCAAATTAATCCGCTTAGTCGCCTACTTTCTCTCCTACTATACCCCAGACTTGGGGAGTAGGGGGGGCCCCCGTGTTAAAACGCAGAGAGGGATTTGGGGGAGTGCTATGACACAGAGAGTGTTACTCGTCGATACAACTTTTCGCCTTCGTTTTTCCTCAAAGGTACCTCTTGTTCTATGTCCCTTCATTTTTTTATCTTTTTGACAAAAATTAGATGAAGCAACTAGCCATACAAGAAGCGATAGAGACATTGCAACGGGTTTTTATTTTCGAGCAACTCAACAGATCGAGATATATTAGGCTAGGATCTTGAAAATATTGGTGGGGCATGCTTAGTCTATTTTATAGTTACTCAGATCAATGACTAACGACACGAACCCTTTTCCCCCGCCCTTTGTTGAGCTTTATTTAAGATGCTTTGCAAAAAAAAGATCCTCCCTAACTGGCTCATTTTGTTCCAGCCATCTAGAAGAGGCCAGTTTGGAAGGAACATATATTCTATTTGGTCATGCGGCATGGAGTCATCGTTTTTTGACATGTCTTAGTATTGAGTGGCCCACGAAGGGCCCCCCTGGTCTCGCCCTTCCATTGGGCCTGATACGAACTTTATTTCGCCACAGTAATAAATTTGTAAAGGTATATTTATTTTTTTTTCAAAACTAGAACGGACGTTATATTTGTATATACGTTACTCATAGGAACGTTTTACCTAACTTCCGAAAACTTTACTCCCAGTAACACTTTCACTTCCTACGTTACTTCAAAATACGTTTGAGGATGTGAAACAAAATTACTTACATTAACTATATTAACCCTAATGCTGTTATTTTTTTAAAAGATGAAATGAATACCGTAAATAGTTATTGGTGGATACGTCTATTCTAGTTTTGTAAACAACACCAAATATTTTTTTATCTATGGTGCTTAATTGTGATCAAAAATTCTTAATGGAGAGAATAGAATCTAAGTTATATACATTATCGATAAAAAAAATTCTTATACAGTGTATGTTTATTTGTTATAGCAGATGATAACACCATTTTTTTGGACTATAGATTTAGTTTCCGATCCATTCCTGGTCGCCCCCTTGTGGGTTTTATTAGAAGTGAAATTCCTTTTCGTCCCTCCCTATTAGTGTGTTTATTAGGGGCGTATAAAATCGAACCGAAAATCAAATCAAACGGCAAATTGAGTCAAATCTAAAAAAAAATCGACTAGTAATTTGGTTTGACTTGGTTTGGTGTTGGAAAAAACTCGACTATATTTGGGTTGTTTGGTTTCAACTTAAAAAAACCAACTCGACATTATATATATAATTTTAAAATTTTATTTTATACGTAAAAATACCTATTTTGATATAATTTTAAGTATCTCTTATGCTTTTTCATAATTTTTATATCTTTAAATATAGGAACAATGCACAAGTACCCCGGTTTCTGGCCGGCACACCTAGTTCCTCAGAAGCGTGTCCGCCCCGGTGCGGTTCGCGCCTCCTGCTGCCGCGGTGGAGGGGTGGTGGAGGGTGGGGTTGAGCGTCTTGTCTACTCGAGCGCAGTGCTCCTCTTCCCGCCTCTTCTCCTCTCCTTCCCGGTTGGTCCTCGTTTTCCGAAGGCATGATGTCGAAGATGTGCCTAGAAAATGAGTGTCATAAATGGGGGGTCGTTATTTCTATGGCTCCTAGGGGAGTTTAATCCCGTTAGAGTCCCTCGGTCGGGTGGTCCGGGTTACGGCCCAAGGCTTCCACGGTCTCTTTTCTTCGTCTTCTTGTTTGTATTCTTCTCCAACCCCTTTAGTTTCCTGGGTTTCGCTGCCTAACGTGAACACTAATTTTAGAAAGAAAAGTCCGAACCACATTGGACCCACAAGATGTGTATGGCTTAAATAGTGAATAGAAGTAGATTATATAATTTTAATTAATAACACTAAGATGGGGTGACGGTAAGGGGTGGCCCTGTATATGTTCCTTTAAGGATTTCATTTTCCCTCTTCCCCTAACAATATTTAATAAAGAATACAGTATCCAACTCATATTATAACAATTATAGAATTCAATTCAAAAGTAAAATATTCATGACAGTATTTTAATATTATTTACCACAATCAGTATTTCAATTTAAAAATACAATATTCAAATAAAAGTTATCATAGACATCTCCATGGATTAAATAAGATAATGAACATCAATTTTAACTTTGAAATATATGACATATATTATAGGTAGACTAACATATGTATCTCAAATAAACGGGTTATATACATACTAATAGACATTGAACATGTAATACAAATTATTGCCGCTATGCCAGTAGTCTTGTATTATATTTTCTTCTTCTCGGTCTATCTATCTATATATATAAACTAACAATTTGCAATTACATCTCATCATGATATAGAATCAGCATAATAAATTGTATGTCCAAACGTTGATCTCATCTCATGATTTCATATCGTAATATAGTATCCACAGTCCAACGTTTTGATCCCATCCGTCCACCGTATTTCATATCGTAATCCGTGCTAATCGGGGGATTTCACAATAGCCCTCACTAGCCTCCTCGCTTTCCTCGTCGTCCTTCTCGTCCGCCCCATTGTTTCTCTTCCCCTCCGCGGAAACTCCTCAAGGTCGAAAACCCACCACTAGGTAGTAGTGCGAAAAAATTATATATTTTAGTGTCTTACCGAAAAGGTTACAACCCTTTGGAAAAAGTCACACTCACAACACCTATCACAACAATAACATAACATTTTCATACTACAACTTCTTCAACTCAACAATTTATTTATTTTTCCTAGAAGTACTACTTGAACTAATTAATATCATTGTCAAACTTTTCTTGAAATAGGGGTGAGGTGGGGGTGTCCTCTTAGAATCATGGGAGCATGAAAATGGACATGTCGATGGATCAGCTAGAATCAGAACTAAGTCATTTCTTTCAACGTTCGATTTTTCATTAGATTAAGGTGAATAGGGAAGTCATTATGTATAGGGCAGTCGTTTGATGGATAATTCAACTTTTAAAACATATTTATGCAAAAGTAGATTTACCCTCTCCATCCCTATCACTTCTTATTTTTTATCCAAATGATTTTCAATTTCAATATTATATTGTCTAGACCTTTATATTTCTTTATCCTTACCATTATTATATAGACATAGTCATTTCTAATGCAATTGTAAATGCAAGTTATGAGATATTTTTTCGCACCACGAGATAGTATTGATTTTATATTACAAATGTCAGTGTAAATAAACTCAAAAGGATTAGAATTTCCTTAAACATACTAGATAGTTTTTACCCGTGATAAGCACGCGCCCAACAGTTGCAACTTTTTAATTTTTTTAATTTTCAAGATCAAATATTTTTCTATAACATTCCCAATAAGGATGACATAAAAAGAGCTCCATTCTCTTTTTTGAGATGAAATTTATACAGTCAGTCAAATACATTATATATAATATAAAATTTAATTTTAAATATTTCACGTTACCAAAATGATTCAAGATTTAATTGTCAATCAACAAGGAATTATTCCACTAATCTACAACATAGTAATAAACAATATATTACTCACTACATGAATTAGTATAAAAGACCACACAAACAGTAGCAGGTAAAAAGATAGGAGGATCAGTAATTATTTCTCAGAAACAAAAAAAATGACTCATGTTATTTCTCAGATAACATAAAATAAATAAAACTTTGATAAACTAAAAAGTTTGTGATTTATAAATAGATTAATAAAAATACAAAAATATTACATGATAATAGCAAAATGAAAAGTTTCTCGATCATACATGAACAAATACTAAGTAAGTAATTTTGGAAAGATCAAGCTTTCTGTGTAAGTGAACCCATTCAGAAATTTACCTCGAGGCATTAATGTAAAGGGTCCTCTTTGTGTCCTAAATTGAGTGTCCCTACCATATAAACGTGCGCACATGAATAATATTTCACCATTTGAAAACCTATATTTTGGCGTGACTTTAAGAAGATAACGATCCTTTATAGATAATATTGCATTCCAAGATTCCTCGAGATTATAATCTCTCATTATCCATACCTTAAAAGTACGCATCTTCCGATCATGCGTATTAGAATAAGCACAAAGCATTCCTTCCAATATAGATATGCCAACATTACTTGTGTTCAATGAGCCTACGTCCTTTGGCAATGATATCTCTCCAAAAATTTCATGAGAAATATTAAATGAAACCACAAAGTAAGTTTCCGAATAAATACCTATCCAATGAAATGCCCCATGTATAAATGCTAGAGAATCCACAGTAGACACCTTACTGAGAGTGACACGAGGATGTTTACCAATTTTTCGCCAAGAATTATTTTTTAGTGAAAAAATTTCACCAGGCACTTTCCGATCACCAAATTCATTTCCCTCGATTTTTAGAATCTTATAGTCACCGCTTGAATCAACACTCAATCCCAAACATGAAGATAGTCCAAGTGAAAATTCTGGAACGGGAAGTTCCATTGATTCTCTCGTTGAGGGATTCCATAGCAAAAGTATGTTGTGCTTAGCAGTATTTTTGAAAACATTAATAATAAACAAGCCATCACAACCATTGGAGATTGTAAAATACTCTGGTTCAATGTTTAGAGGTAAATTTAGTTTATGGGTATCCTTAACCAACTGAGTCGACCATAAAGAACAAGAGTATATGGGATGGTCAAATCCCGCAAAGCATTGTTCGTAACACAGAAATTTTTTAGAATTCTCATCATTCTTTGCATGGTTAAGATGTCTCATCTTAAAATATGGCTCATCAATTAATATTTTCCAAAATTTTGAAACACATTTAAATCGAAGAACAGACTGCACAGGTAACCTGCTGATGATGTCAATAAGTATGCCCTCTTCGGAGTAAACTTTCATGGCCTAAACAGGACAAAAAAAATCATGTCAAGACATATAGCTTAGTTTTAAAATTTTCAAATATATTAATACCATTTTAATCATGATATAAAAAAGATGAACCTAATTCTTTTCCCTATTAACAAACAAATGGAGTAATAAAATTTATACAAATTTCAATAAATGAACTCAATTGATGTATTGTGAAATCACCTGATCTAGCATATCCATTGGATTTGCTTTCTTTGAAGGCTCCAAAACTATTTGTCATGCATTTAAAATTGAAAAAAAATTAGCTCGAACAAGATTATTATTAAAGAAAATTAAATCACACAACAGAAATTAACATATACCTGTAGGAGTTTGATTGAAAAATTTTAATTTCTTTTTTCGTTGGCGATTCACCATTTTTAGAGCTTTGATTTGAATGTGAATGTGTTAGATAATATTTGTATGTTTGGTGGTCTTATATATAGGCCAATTCTACCTGTTTATGGAAAAAACATAAATATGCTACCAAAAAGTGAATTTTTTATAATCTATCCAAAATTGTACTGTCCAACAAAGACTAACACTATATTATTTTCCTTTAATATCCATCTTTCATATTTAAAATTATAATATTTAATCTAAAATGTAATGTTTATTTTGAAACTATAATATTCAATTAAAGAATACAATATCCGATTCAAAAATACAATAAACAATACTGACGCAAGCAAACTCTTAAGGAAAAAAAATTAAAACCATTGTCATTTTTCATTTGACAATAATATTTTTTTATATGGTATGTGATAATAATAAAAATAATAAAATATCTGATGAAATTTCATATAATAAAATTGTCATATTTAAAATCGGATCATAATGAATCTATCATTGTTGGGATATATACTATTAAATGAATCATGTGTTGAGAAATAATATTTATTACAGAATAAATATTGCTCAATTTTAATAGATTATATATTCGTTTATGGTATATATTTACTTATATAGTAAATGATTTAGTGTGTAGAGTTTTAGCTTATACACATAGGATTAACTTATCAGTTCTCACAAGTATAAAAAATTTTGTTCACGATCTAGAATGGAAATTGAACATGTCATCGGGTAGAATTGTAGCACAAGATGATACGTAATTTATCTTGATTATGAGAACGGTATATATAGTTCCAACTTCTTGTGCTAGTTCATTTTATATGTATTGAACGGGACCGAGTAGAGATAGTTGTTTAAACTGACCGACAAAAGCATATTCTCTAAACTATAAATGAACTTATATTCTTATTTCTGATATAACTTTTATGATCTGTATATATTAATTATCGTTTTGATTTATTTAAAGCTGAGATTCTAAGATGGGTCAATATGTTAGGTAAGTTGGATGAAAATAATAATATTGGTGAAATAATAAGTTAGTTGATGAAATCCATGTCTCATTACAGAGATTGATTTATATGTTTTTTAGAAACTTATAAGTTTTTTCATCGTGTCAAACTTTGCAAGTGGATTTTGATCGACACGGCTAAATAAGTTCAATATTTCTCTAGAAATTAATCATTAAGTTAAATTCGTCAGTATTTTAATTTATTGATTAGTATCTGAAATCTTAACATGGGAAATTACACAAGTGTTTAATGCGAAATTACGAAAGATAAATAGAGGAGTACAATTACGAATTTTTAGGGGAAGGATATGTAATTTATTATGGTAAGAACAATTTAAATTAATTATTTAAAATTATTTTCATAATAGGAAGTCTCGATATTTAATTTTATGGTCCATATGTTGCCCATAATTAACTAGAACTTAGAATCCTAATTCTAAAGGGAAAAAGCAAGAGGCGTTTGTTTTCTTATAAAAAGAAAACCAGCGTGTATTTTTCGAGAGAAGAAAAATAATGCGAATTTTATTCTCCTCTTTGAACTGGGAAGAAATTAGTCATTGAAACAAAAAAAAGTCTAAAAAATATGTTTGACGAGAATTAAATTTACTCATATGGGATTATGTTTTTTAGAAAAAAATAATAAAAATTTAGATTAAAATTTTTTTTTTTTTCATTTTTCGTTTAGAGGAAAGGTATTTATAAGTAATATTGTTTAGCAGTAAGGTATATATTAGCCAATTTCATACCAAGGTTATATTCAGTCTCTAATGACAAAGTTTAGGGGATATTTCATTCCTACCCTTTTTCCTTTTTTAAAAAATTAAATTAAATTTGTGGGTTTGGAGGGTGGGTGGGAGGCTGGTAGGGGAGGGGGAGTTAGGAGTTTAAAAATAATTTGAGTTTGATCAGAATCTATATGTGAGATTTTCAAATAATTATAAATTACGTAAAAAAATATTATTAGTATCAACACGTGTTATTAGTATCAGAATCTACATCAGAAAAGATATAACAAGTATCTAGTGAGTACAAAATCACTAATACTCAGTAAACACCATAGACTAATCGAGCTTAATTAGTAGTAATTATATCGCTTAAAGATCCTACTACTACTATTTTCTTTCACGTATTACGGGTAAGTTGGACGAATATATATATTCTATGTCCTCTTTAAAATGAATTCAAAAAAAGTGCTATTAGATACTTAGTTTATGTTTTATAGTATTCAAGTCACTATTAAAAACACATCAGATTTAATAATGTGGACAAACTTTATAGCTAAATAGTAAAATTAGTCGTTACGAATTTTTGTTAGATATGAATAAATCAAAGACGGACCATCAACGAAGCTCATAGCTAATTCCAACTTTGTAGTAGTGAATGTTAATACATTTTCAATCTAAGTGTTTAAAAAGATAAATTCAAAAAATTCTTGATTTCTTTACAAAAAAAAGATATTGTGTTTTGATAGAATCCATCCATACAGAGTTTCTCTTATTATCTAAAAGACGGATTAATATATATATAGCCTTGTTTCATGAAAAGGACTTTGTTTTATTTGATATAATAATATAATAGCTGATAAAAAAAAAATTAAGTAATTATAAAGTTAAAAGAAAAAAACTTAATTAATTAATTAAAATTTGGTATGAGTTTGGGGCTTTGGGACTAAATTCATTATTTAATATATTTTGATCTGTTCAAATTTAATCTAATTCATTCCTTTATTTAACACCTTTGATCTACATTACGTTCTATATATTAGTAATTATTGTATTTTGACAATAAAAAATAATTAAATTAACTTATAAACTCAATTACTATAAGTTTATACACCTAAATTGGTTGGTGACATAGTAAATAGTTTACTTCAAGTCCATAACCCCACACTCATAAGGGAATTGTGTACTTATTTTTAAAAAAAAAGAAAATACAACGTGGACAAACTATGCATGAAATATTAAATTAATTAATGAAATATAAAAGTGGTCTGGTCAAATTATATATGCATAGATCCTATACCCCAATATCTATGATGATTTTATTTTATTCTGAAATAGAAAAGGTGTTTTGATTATATTCTTCTATCTTATTGCCCCCACACGACCAATTTTTACTAAAGTTTTTTTCAAATATAAATGTTAGAATTCTTTTGACGCTAAAAAAATAAATACAAAATAAATTGATAATAGAAAAGGTATGATCAGTCTCAAAATAATTTATGAATACATCTAGGGACATATTTTTATCTATTTACCCTATTAAAATCAAATATAAATTTCGAATTTACCATTTTAGATGAGGTATTGTTCCAAGTATTCTAATTCTGGGCTGAAGAGCAGATCTTGCTTTGGCAATGTTTTGGCCTAGCAAAACTCTCTTCTTCTTCTTTTCTTTAGGTGAAGGTGACAGTGAAATAATTGCATGTCATGTATGACGAATGTAAATTATTATATGTGACATATTTAACATCGTATGCATCTTGTATCTAGCGCATGTATATGTGTATATATATGTCTGTTGTGTGTATGTTTGATGGTTAGAGTATTCATGACAATTATTATATAAAAATGGGCAACTTTCACATATAACAAAAAATCATAATGTTGTATGCTATAGCAAGTTTGCCGTAATTGCGCTCCAAGCAACATAAAACTTTTATAATTCGTTACATTCATTTTGTATATTCGCTGGCCTCATTCGCGGAATTGTATAATCACTTATCATATTTCACTTTTTCCCTGCGATTGTATAATGTAAACTTTATATTGCTGGCCTATTTCGCTACATATTTTTATAACAATTGCTTTGCATACAGTTGAATCTGAAGTAAAATATATGTAATATTGCATAAATTATAAGTTTATAGCAAGAAGAACAATATTTTTTTCCCCCCTCTCGCTTATAATAATACAAAAACACAAACAACATATATAACACTTCTGTTGTATAAACTAGGGAAAATTTATATTCCACTGGCAAATTATAATTTATAATGTATAATTTGTTGCCTTTTTCCTCTGCAATATTTGAAGTAAATGTTGTCAATCTGTATAATTAAGTGTATAACACTTAGTGTGGCCTATTATTACATTTTTTCCTATACAACATTGTTGTATGTCGTGTACTATGTGGTATTTTTATTTTTTATATTCGTATATTTCTCTTGTCAATATATAAACAGAGTAAGTAAGTATATAAAAATTGTGTTTTTATACATTTAAGAATATTTCAGAACTCACCATTTATATATTTCGTTTGCTAATGAACAAACAAAGTAATTTATTGTGATTTTTTTAAAAAAAGTTATACAAATAAAATGTATTGACAAAATCGTATACAAATAACTAGGGTAAGTAAATACGAATTTTGAATTTATACTATCAGAAATCGAATTGTACAAATTTTGAATTCGTACAATTAAAAAAAACAAATAATAAAATTTAAGAACACGTAACAACAAATCATAAATATTTGAAATGGTATCTAAATTAAACAATATACTATAAATGTTTGCCATTTTGTATAATTTTTCTATTTATAAAATATTTCCTTCTTGTAAATCACCATATTGTTGCCTAGGCTAGCTTCTCAAGGCCCACTCCATTTCATTTCCTCTTGTAATTGGTCCAGTTAAAGCGCTACATGGGCTTCTATCCATTGTCTAAATAAATAAATTTTGCGGTCAAATTTCAATATAACAATTATTTATTATGATAATATTTCACTATAACAATCTAATTTTTCTGAAATAGATTTTTCATGATACATTTAACTCACTTATATTAATATCCTATCTATAACATTAGTGAATTCATTATAGCAACACACTCATTGTAAAACTACCTCTCTATAACAATTATAAACAAATATCATGTTATAATATATTATGTATAAAAATAAAATATTCATGGTAATTATCATTATTGTCCAGCATATTTAAATTTAATATGAGTTATCTAAAGAGCAAAAATATATCTAAATGGCTTGTCACTTAAGTCAATTAATTCACACTTTCAAGTAAATATATATATATATATTATAATATATATATATATATATATATATTATATATCTCATTAGATTTTTATTATTTTATTTGTACAGTTTGGTCTAAATGTCACATGTCACTGTGGGAGTATACATAACTCACCTATTATAACAAGGAAAAATTATTAGAATTTATATTCATAAAGGTATAGTTTTATTTAATTATTGTGTGTGACTATAGTTTAATATAATTTGTTATTAAATATGCGCAACACCATCTTTGTATATATAAAAAATAGTCTTCTCGGCTTTTGTATACTCAGTTATATAAACATAATTTCATTGTTCCTCTTTCCATTCCCTAATTCTATCATAAAATCACTCATATACATTCAATTTGAATTTTAAAATTTACTCTCTCTCTCCTTATCGTGATTTCACTATTGTGGGTAGCCGTCCAAATTTTCGAAGGGTTGAACATAAGATTTCGCCTGTATCGTCAAATTTTTTTTTTAATTTAACGTAATATTTTGAAGTCAATGTAGTGTTTATTGCAAAATCTAGAGAAATAGAAGAGGAAAATCTATTCAGAAGTTGAAATCCAAGAAGTAGAACGATCCAATAACATTGCAGCAAGTTATTAATAATGCTAAG
Source organism: Solanum habrochaites (assembly GCA_027704765.1). Taxonomy (NCBI): domain Eukaryota; kingdom Viridiplantae; phylum Streptophyta; class Magnoliopsida; order Solanales; family Solanaceae; genus Solanum; species Solanum habrochaites. Next base: position 70,260,084 of record JAKWJA010002497.1, on the reverse strand, counting down.
ATAAGCGATATTAATATAGTTGAAATAGAAAACAAGTAGTTCTCTAGATCTCGACAGATCTAAAGAACCACATGTATTTTTATATAAATCCTCAATCTATATAACAATTTGTATATTTATTAGTTATAATTTATACACATACAAAAATTTGAATTAATTCCATAAATACGTAACTATATTGAGGTGTATTTATATATTTGTATATTTAAGTCAATATTCATATACATATACATCTATAATTATATACAAATACAAATAGTTTTATATTTTATACAAATATTTTTATATTTATATATATGCATATGCATATACTTGTATATAGTAATTAATTTGTATAAATATTGGTGTTAGTATTGTGTATAACTCATTTTGGACAAAACATTCTATTAAAAACAATAAGCGTGAATTATGGGATTCTGTAAATTTTTTGTTATCGTATCTAACGTTTATGTATCCATTTATTAAAAATAAATATAGATTTAATAAACAGAAACAAAAACATACAAATTTAAAACTCCATAGCAAACTAAATTATAGTCATAAAGGCGTAATCTAGTAGACTATAGATATGAAAGCGTTATTTACTTAAATCTATTTGCTATAACGAATGACTAATGATGTGTAAATACACGCAACTGATTTAATAAAGATGATGCAGAATTCTTATGCACTTAAATAATGAATGTATTGGAATTATTTTTGTAATAAAAAGTAATTCATTCAACTTTACTATGAAATAGTATAATTATGCTAGCTAATATTTTTTTTAATAAAAAAGGCAGATTACCTAACTGCCACAAAAATCATTAGGCCAAAAAAAAAATTAAGTAGATATGGCTTGACAACGAACATAATATTTCTCTTTGATACTTAGGCAAAATCAAAAATCTTTTTATAATATTTTTTTTATACTTTTTATATGAATATTAAATTTAGTTAAGTTATAACTTTCTTGTTATGAAGAATAACATTCTAACTTTTTTTCGATGAATTAAAAGTTGAGAGACATACAGGTAAACACTTTTTCAAAGGATTTATCATAATCTGATTAATAAAAGTTTAATATTCTTAATTATTTGAGGTTAATTTAATAAATTAGACAAAAAAAAGTGCCTATAAAATTTTAATATTGTTAGGATAAAAATATTATTATATAAACTATCGTACAAGTCAAATGGCCTTAAACTCACAATGATGAAAATCAAGCGTGAATATGGGATAGAAGGAATAATTCAATACAACCATGGAAAAACTATTTTTGGTCTATTCTCATGGACTTAGACTCAAATTAAGCATTGTGAGACTTGACAACTTACTCATAATTTTTTTACGATCTTATAAGTTTAAGTAAGCTTTTTTCCATGAGTTTCTAAGAACTTTTATGTTGCTTGTAAGATTACTTATTTTTGCTTGATGCCGTTAAAAATAAATAGAAGATTTTGAGGACATTACATGCAAATCTATGAAATTCTTAAAAATTTCAAAAAAAATTACCTTATATTTCTAAAATATTTCACCAAGGATTATTGTTATTTCAATGTAAGCACTACATAAATAACTTTATACCACACGCACGGATGACTCGACAGTGTAAAAAAAAAAAGACATGTGTCTTAGGCCCCTAATTTAAGGGATCTCATTGAAAATAATAGGTTATAAGTTATTATTTTTTATTAACAAATATTGATAGCTAATTTTTAGAAAAAGTAAACTTTTTCATGAAAAATTGAAGGAATTACTAGAAAAATTTGACATATTTGGAGTACTGTATTTCATGAAAATAATTTAATTAAGTGGTTATATTATGACTGAAAACTAGACAAGAAATCAATTATATATTAACGTGATTAACAATCAAATATAAAATTTCCATTTATTTTTATTTTAATTACAGTCTTACTTATTCGCTCCTGCATCACTACGACACATAAATGGCATAATAACATGACGGATCATCACACTATGCTATGAAACTTGGACAAGGTATACAACATTAAGAGAAAAGTTGTTGCATTCCGTTTGGAATTAGAATAGTGCATAATCAAAGCCCAAAGGCCGCAAAATAAACCCATGGTATCTTTTTATATATCAACAAACAGTAAATGCAAGTCACACATTCAATCAACGCTTCTTAAATTCGAGTTTAAATTTGATTGTGAAAAATTAAAAATTATTTTATTTGAGAATACTCATAATTACATTATTTTAATAAACATAAAAAATGAGTATTTTAAAATTTTAAAATAAATTGTGAGTGATAATTTTTTTTAATAAAAATATATATCTCATACTAACAAGACTTTCTCTAGACCAAAATACATATATAAAGTTTACCAACTGTTTTTTTGTTGGTACATAAGATATAAAAACTAATGATTTATCAAATGCAATATTCCATTGTACTGACTAGGTTGAAAATTTGAAAACTATTTCCATTTGCAAACAAGTAGGACAACAAACGTGTGTACTTAGTCATCCAAATATTGGATCAACCCTGAGCACTTTGAAATTTTCATACATATAATATTCTGCTTTATCATAAGCTAGCATTTAAAAATTATTTAGAGAAATAAATAATTCTTATATTTATGCTTTTTCATAAGGTAGCATTTAATAACTTTTTAGAGAAATACATAATTATTAATGGGTTTATTGATATGGAATAAAGAAAAATAAATTTATCGGATGAATTCATCAAATTGATTGAGTGTGTTAGTGAGATTCAAAGGTGCAAGAGTCAAAAGTTTTTAAAAATATTATTGTTATTAAATAACTAGTTATTCGTAAGTATTTATAGTTTATAGTTTGTATGCAAAAGTTCAGTATCTTAGTATATAATTTGGGAAAGATATTTGAAATTAATAAAATAATAGCTATTTATTGTAATATGATCACTTGATTCTTATTTTCAAAAATCTTATTTGTAACTAATAAGTTATAAGTAGTTTAATTCAATATTCTAAATTACCAAACAAAGTTCTACTAGTATTGTTTATCTAAAACTTAAAATTTGAATAAAAACTTTACTACATAACTAATAATAACTTTACTACATTACTAATAATATCATGACTTTTTTAGGAAATAATGAACTTTTCTAAATTTTGATTGTAATACATATCGTAGTATTTTTTTTATAGTGGTTATAAGAAGACTCGTTGCCGAAAATTAACAATTATTTATCATTTGTGATAAAAATAAATACTTGATTATATGAAAATAAGATTTAATACATTCATATTTCATGACTACACAAGAAACTTATAAATTTTTATATTAAAAAGACTTGAAAATGATATTTAACTCCCTAAAATATATATATATTTCTTTCTAATAATCATAAATAAAGGTTTCATTTTTAAAAAAGATTTTTAATTAGATTGAGTTGCTCAAATAGGTGAGCAAATTAAGTTAAATTTATCTCTCACTAATTAACATAACCTAATCCTTTGGTTCTTATTTTTTCTTATTCTAGTTTTTTCCTTCTTTTTTTTAATTATTATTTTATATATTATTTTAAATTCTACTTTTCAAAATCAATCATTTTTATTTTTTTATGAAATATACTGTTGCTAATACTAAATAGAATATCTTATATATTTTGACTTCAGACCACTAATTATATTGCGGCATACCAATATTGATGAAAATGAATAGAGAGAAAACTATAGTTTCCATTATCAACAATTTTCATTATAATAGTAATAATAATAATAACAATAATAATAATAATAAAAACATGGTTTTCTTTAGAGTCCAACAAGACAAGAAAGAAAATTAGTTTTCTTCGTTTCCTATCCGGTATCTGGTACTCACATTAAAACCCAATTAAATTTAGATTCGCACCGAAAAGTCTAAAGCGCTCTCTAACCTTTGGTTAAGGATGAATGAGTACTACTTACCATTCCAGCTCAACCCCTCGAAAGAAAACTAGTTTAAGTAACTACAACCATATAGCTTTGGCATTAATAAGCATTTGTTTAAGAGAACCATTAACATGAAGAGAAATAACATCTTTTGTAGATCCAATAAAGTTTCCACCAATAAAAATAGCAGGAACACATGGATTACATCCTAAACTTCTCAATGCCAATGCCATTTCATTGCCTCTTGAATCTTGATCAAGTTCATGTATTGCTGGACTTGCTCCTAGTTCATAAAATAGTGCTTTGATACTATGACACATACAACATGAACTCTTTGTGAATATTACTGCTGCCCTCTTTGATGACAAATCTCTAATCTTATCCATATTAAGTTTTTTTATATATATATAAGATGAGCTCAACGAGAACAGAAAAAAATCTCGTGTGGAACAAAAGGGAGTAGTATGATGATGTTAGTGTTGTAAGGTTTAGTTATGTTTGAGGTTATTTATAAGGGATTCTTGATACTTACTTCCCTTCGCTTCTTTTTTAGTTGTCATATTTTGCTTTTCGAAAGTTAATTTGAATGATTTTTAAAGTTGAGTTATATTATATTAATTCAACATTTTAAACTAAAAATATAGATATCCAAAAATTATACACGAAAAGTACTATAATTTTTTATAAATGTTAGTTAAAGTTCTCATCATTTGACTCTAAAAAACCATAACAACTAAAAGGGTATGAATGGGAGCATATGGATTGCATTGTGTATAGTTATTAGAAAAGGCAAAAGGCCAAAAATACTAAAGTTTGCTAAAAATGAAAAAAGAGGAAATTCCTTAAAGATATTTATTCTTAAATTAAGAGGAATCAAATAAGTATAAAGAACTTAATTATTAAAAAAAAACTATTTTATTTTATTTTTAAAAAAAAGTGTTTAGCACTTAGATTATGTTCTTGATTTTTTGCCCACTTGTGATTACCGACCATAACGACAATACCTGACCCCTTCAATGTCCGTACAAACTAATTAAAACAATGTTTAGAAGATTTTATTCCTTTAATTATTTACTTGATAAATTAATTGGGAAACTTTTGGTGATAAACTATCACTAGTGGGACGATTGGTACGCGGGATGGGATAAATAAAAATATCTCATGAAATTAGTTATACGCTTTCTATATGGAATAGTGATCGTACCATTTTATTACAGATGATAGAATACAATAATTTTGGAATTAGCTAATACTTCAAACACTGTTGCTATCTCTTTTTAATACTGAGATTTTTTGAGAAAATAGTCTCCACTTCAAATGATACCGAGCAGACAACGTTTGGGATAAAATCTCGTTGTCACTCATATGAAAAAAGGAATTTTAACAGTACTTGGTTCATGAAAAAGAATCAGACTCGAAGGGATGGATATGTAGAAGAATAATGTCGAATAAAATATGCTCTATAATTATTTAATGCATGCATACGAGAATATATAAAAACTTATTTGTGAAGATTTTCGAGCAGTGTCAGCTGATAACAACTTAACAAGTTCATTCATTAGATTCAAATTAAAATAAAATAAAAAAGTTGTAATATTCCTCTAAAATATAAAATTTTACACGTTTGATTATGAAATTCTATGGAATCAAAGTAGCTAATAATTGAAAAAATATATTCCTTACGTCTTCCAAGTTGAAATTTTTCATGTTACAAAGTTAAAATAAATTGTTTGAACGATCTTATAATAAATATATATAGCTGATGTGTAATAGATGAGAGCTTATCCAATTTGTTTTCATAAATATTCTTTTATTCACTTTTGGACCCATGCAAGTTGTTTGTGTCACGATGTCACACATTGTTCGATCTAAAAGTTCATTTCTATCGTAATGAATGACTATGGGCGGGGCTTTATTTAATGAAAAGGTCTATGTAATAACCCGGTTCGATCGAAAATTCTATTATATAGTTATTAACAATCTTTTGTAGGTTACAAATTCAAAATTGCAGATATAACATCGATATATATTCTACCTTCGTGGAAGTAAAGTTAATTGAAGATGTACTATATTCTCTTCAGACGCTATTTATGTGATTACACTAAATATGTTGTTGTGTTATTATGCAGAAACAAAAACTTATTATCAACATCTAGTGTATACGCCAGACCACATATATTAACATGGTTATGTAACGAATTATTAATTAAGAAAGAATGTGTAATAATTGAAGAGTCTCGCGTCGAATGAAAAAAAATCAGTGGTCGATCCCTTTAGTATGGTTTAAGCAATTCTCCTTATCATGAGCTAGTTTTTGAGGTTGAGATAGTTTCTATGTCGTATATTTTCAGTGTATATATTTGAATATATAAATATATAACCATCGATTTAATGTAAATATCGAGTATACAAATACTTTTCTGACATTATTAGTTATCTTAGGTGTGAAGAAAAGATTGGGAATCAAAGTAAGAAGGCCAAAAAGAAGAAAACATGAAGAATCTAAGCTAGTAGCTAGGTGGATATATATGCATCTTTGCTTCCCCTTTTATTTGTGGAAAAAGAGATGCTACTTGTTTGCATGCCTAAAAAGATCCTTTAGAGAAAAAACTCTTCAAAAGATTATTAAGCCAACAATATTATTGCATGCAGCACGCAGGAAAATTGACCTATTATTATGTAATGTAAGATGTATATAGAGTAATTATTGATCTTTATTTAAGTTTATTAAGTTCTCTATGACTAATTTGGTATTAAGTTAAGTAAATTAGGTACGAATTTATGTTTTTAAATGAGCTAGTTGTTGATTTTTGGAACGTTCTCTCTATAGTTTGAAATAATTACATTTTATCGCATTATTTCATAATTTCTAATCAAATTTCAAGTCAGATACATGTGAGTCACATTATATACATGTATATTGTGTGATTTACATGTATATGGGACACCTAATACGCAAGCGAGATAGAGGGAGGCGAGAGAGATTTGGCTATGTCTCTCAGTTACATGTGAATAACATTGAATACTCAGTATATACATATATCTGGTGATTCGCACGTATCTAGATACTATCTAGATATGTGAGTGAGATGTGCAAGATGGGATGGAGGGAGGCGAGTGGGGTTTGTCTATGTATCTCATATACATGTGTATCCACTTACATCTAATTTTGAGCTCATATATTTCGAGATGCATGTATCTACATGTATTTAGACGCACTAAAATCTGATAAAATACGTAAATATTGCAAGTTTTTGTAAGTTACCAATAAACATTCGAGGCCCATGTTGAAGAAATATCGAGAGCCTGAAACCTGATCCAGTCACAGCCCAATATGCAATAGAGAGGTAACTTTCTCTGTTAGGACACTTCTCTTAATTTTGTTCAATTTTTTTTATGGAAGTTTTAATTTATATTTTATAGATAGCTCAAAGGTAATATATATTTCTTAATTTGTGTTCACTTCATATATATTTAACAGTATTCACCCTTTCTTTTTTATAAATATAAATAAACTTCGACTTCAAAGCGTTTGTTTACCAAACTCGACAATTCATTGTTGAATCTAGGGGTGTTGAACAACGTGGGCTTGATTTGAACGATCAGATGTTGCCTGATATTTGGTCTCATGCTGGGAATCACAGAACTCTCTATTTCCAGCACTTTTCATCACAGACCAATTTACTTTTTGTAATAGATATACAAAAATATACATGACAGAGATACATTGATATACAATATATTGGAACTTGGCACTTGTTTTTAAGAAGAAGGTGGTGAAATTTTGGAAGGTTTTTTAGTTAAATGGCGTGCTGATGTATTCGAAAGTCCATTAATACAAGTCATAAATTTTAAGGAATAGTTATAATAAGAAAAAGAATAAAAAAGATAATGTAATTAGCTCTTAATACTATAAGATTTATACAAATTACCGTAAAGGTAGATACCATATTGTTTATACGTGTGAGATATATCATGTTCTTTATTATATTAATGCATGCATCAACTCTAAAAATATTGAATCCAATTAATATGTGATTGGTGACATAAAGTGTGTTTTATATAGAGAATCCAATTTAAACATGAAGCATTCCCTTTTTTCCAATTGAAATTGTCACCAGAGAAAGAGGATGCATCAATACCCCAATAGTAGATGTGTATTCCTGACATACAGGAATTGACTTTTACCTCTTCTTAATTTATTTATTCTTCCCTTAAATATATTAGGTCGGGATCAGCTCTGATCGCTCTTCTCCTTTTCATCTTATGAATAATCTTTTTAACTTATATCTTTATAATACTATTTTGTTCGGAAATTTATGAAAGTAAGTCTTATCGTAAGCTAGTAGTGTCTTTTTTATTAATGTTTTTGTCTTTAGTGTACCATTTAGATAGCGTGGCCCGTTAAATTATATAAAGATATTGAAATAAGTGAAAGTGATTATGTTGAAATAAATTAAAAAACTAAAACCTTAAATTTAATCTTGATGTGACATAGCTAAGATCAATTAAATCCATCTAATTTATGGACATATCAAATACAAATAAAGTTAGAAAAGCTACCATCACCAATCACCATCATGATGAAATTTAAGAATCTAAGTTCAGAATCAAACTACGTCTCAAGAGAGTAAACCATTTATTTTTTTTCAGAAAAAAAGATATTTGAATCACCTAATTAGGAGTACAACATAGAGAGCTTCAAGAAGATTAGTTTGTCATTCCGTGAATTCATATTTTAATGAAATTTCCACATGAATTTTGTTGATATTAAAATTCTTAATTTGAATTCTAACCAGTGTAGAAGGGATTCATCTGAATTCAAAAATATATATAAACGGAAACTAAATGAGAGTGACTAAAAGAGTCTAATAACATTATATTATATATATAATTTATTATTACAATGTTTGAAGAAACCTTAAGGACTCTTGTTTGACAAAACAGAGTTTTCATTGAGCATGTTACATAAAAGATGCTCAATTCCACAAACATTGAGAAAACCAAACTTACTAGGTGTTAATATGCACTTTCTACAAGGTGGAGTGTAGTTTCACCACCATATTTGACATGAGTCTGAATTAGTCATGCCAGTAAATTTCGTATACCAAAAACAAGAAGAAAAAAAAAGTAAATATATATACACTATACTATAGCCAAAGAGCTTTAGCCTTCATAAGCAGAGGAACAAGATTCCCCTCTAGATGAAGACTCATAATCTCATTCGCACCGCCAATTAATTCTTGTCCAATGAACACTGCTGGCACGCTAGGCCTTAAGCCTAGCATCATCAGTGCTCGCTCCACTTGTAGCCCATTGGAAAGCTCATCCAGTTCATATACAGTTAAATTAGCACCAAAACTTGATATAAGTGTCTTTATTGTGTGACACATACAACACTTGCTTTTACTAAACATAACCACTGGCTTTTCAGCTACCATTTTCTTCACTGACTCCATTTTTAATTAATGAAAAAAAAAAAGAGAATGTAATATAAGAGGAAAATGATAAGTTGTTAAGTGATGATGAATTTGAAACCCCCCTTTGAAGCTATTTATATACTAACTAAAATAGTGACATGATGAAGATTCAATATGCTTCCTTTATACCCCCACCACCAACACACACCAATAAATTAAAAAGAAAGAATAATTTTAGATAAGGAGTTGAAACTGTTATGTTCTTGATACTCCCTGTCTTGAAAAAAAATTTAAAAAAAATCCACCATAAAGTATGGAGGTTAGTTTGTGAACTTTGTTACATGTTCTTTTCCAATTAAGAATAAGTTATATGGTAGAGAGAGTTAAATGTTCTATCTACCTAGGCTAGTGCTTACGCTACGACAAATAAAGAATTTTATCGCAATTATTTAGTGATAATAATATAATCTGAATCTATTATAGTCAATTTTATATAGATGTAGCTAAAGGATATAGTCACTCGGAATGCAATGTCATTAACTTAAGTCTTAGCCGCTTGCTGCTAGATATTTTTACTGCAATAAAATATAATTGATGAAATGAAATGTCTATAAACACACTAAATGTCTCTTTTGTTATTGTGATAATACATCGAGTAGGAGAGCTACAAGATTTGGAAGGGTGTTTAATTGAATATCTTTTAACTTGGAAATGTTGAATTAGGTCTTAGGCCTAACTCACACCATCAAAAGCTAGCTCTAACGAATGAGGATTGTCCGAGCTTTATAAGGAGTCGAAACATCTCATTAACCATCGATCTGGGACTTTTGTCATTCTTTAACACCCCCCAACTCATATCCAGTGCTTAGCATCTTGTGCGTGGACAATTTTAATTTTTGAGGGCCCCAACATCGGGTGAGACGAGCCTCGCTCTGTTACCATGTTGAATTAGGTCTTAGGCCTAATTCACACCCCAAAAGCTAGTTCAAAGGGAGAAGTAGGAGTTCACCCATCTCATTAACCACCGATATGAGACTTTTATCATTCTTTAATAGAAAACACGCTATACAAGTAGGGAAAATAGTTTGTTTGTTTGTTTTTGTTTCTTTGTATGTATAAGTTATTTAATCTCCATAACATAGAAACACAACATTTTAATTTATATTTTTGGAATTTCGTTATTAAGATCTTTGGCTTGCTACTAATAAGTAAATAGTCAAAATTGTCATTTTCACATTTATGTTCATTACAAAAAAAAAAAAATCACCAGTTAAATAACCTCTCCATTAACATTTAAATTCTTGGTCTAAAAAAGATGGGTTTTGCAATCAATAAACTTACTTTTTTGTAAAAGATAAAAAAAATGGTATATAAGGATATTAATGGAATTGATGGTGTTGTGACAAACCCATGTTGGTATACTTAGCAATGAGGAAAAAGATATTTGATTTTATCCACTAATGATATTCTTGGAAATGATTTAAAAAGGTGATTTATCCTTTTTAAGGAAAATAATGTTTATTATTCGTTTAATAAGGTGATTTATCTGTTTTTTTCGTTTTATTTTATTTGATCTCTCTGTAAAAATAAATATTTCATAATATTTATTTAATTTTATAATATTTATTTAATTTAACAAATCAAAAAATAAAATTAATTTAACAAAATATATATTTAATTATTTTTTAAAATATACCAAATTAAAAATGACAAGTAATATGAAAAGGATGGAGCATTTTGCCCAACACATGTTGCACTAAATGCTGGTCTATGAGATATTCTCCACTAATTCACAATCATAGGAGAATTAAGATATTAATAATTTACAATGAATAGTATTATATTGTTCCTAATTATCATCATGTGATTCTATTGATCGTTTTATAAGATGCTTAATTACTTTAGGCATTTTATTAGGTCGGTTATTTCATCGACAGAAAAAGATGTCCATTCTTTTCATATTAATTACTCAATTAATTATTATATTTAATTATCGATAGTTGCAGGATCAAGATTCTTTAATTAACTCATTTTCAAAGATTATGACTTCATGAGATAGAGACTTGAGATTTATGTTTTGGAGCTCATTGTTTTGCATTTTAGCTTATGAAAAAAGGTAATTAAAGTTGTAAGATGTTATGTTTGATAATTAAGGATATATATTTAATTTTGGAGGAAAGTTTTGTTTTAAAATACTCCTTATCAGTCTGTATAATTATTATAAATTATAAAATATTGTTATGTTTGATAAATTGTTAAAAAAGTTTTTGTAAGAGCGATAATTAATGATGTGTTCGACAGTGAATTTTTAACTTACTTTTTTGTGTCGGGTATAAATATAAAAACAACAATATATTTTTATTGTATAACACGCATGGATATACACAAATATACAAGGGGGGGGGGGGGGGGGGGGGGGGGTGAAATATTTAGGTTATACACTAAAAATATACACACAAATAATATTTATTAAACATACGCACTGGGGAAATATGACATGTACCCGAACAAGATCCATATTAGTCATATTTTTCATCAATACACTATGTATATATTATCATATACACTACTATATTTCATATATTTTTTAATTTAACATATATATAAATGTCAGCTATACATTAATATACAAAAATAGGTTTATCAGAAACGAATTCTTGTTTGTTACAAGAAACTGGGAAAAGTTTGAAACGTAAACAATAAAATGGTACGATTATGGTGTAAACACTCCATTTAAGTCCAAACATTATAATTCGATTTCGACCTATAAATTAAGGATATTTTTTTTTATCGTATACTAATTTTGTGTAACAACCGATTTGAAGATAGTAGATAGTAAGGCACGAGATAGCCCTTGTTAAAGTTTTTCTAATACAAAATCAATGACATGGAGTTTGACTGTTTCTAATAATGATCATGACTTTTTCAATGCTTAATTATGATATTTAATAAAAATTGTAGATACTAATTGAAAGTGAATAATGCCACAAATCACGATCATATACATCTAGAGATGGAAAAAAGAATAATATACCTTAGAACTATCGTAAATAGATATATATGTAGATATCTTTCGTTATTTTTGGGATATTGGTGTCCATGTCGTTCAAACACTAGAGTATACATACTTTTTATACTAACAGACATACACGTATCATTTTTACTCCCTCGTCCCGATATTTTATTTTCTTGAATCGAGAATAAAAATTGTATCAGGTGTCCTATGTAATCTCCTTATGAATACACGGACATATATACTCCATTTTTGAATGACAATGACACATTGTCCAAAAGTATAACGAAAATATTTATATATTATTTAAAATAATTCAAGATATATTTGTCATTTTCCTCCTATGTAGATAAGCAAATCAATGGGCGCTTTTTATGAGTGAAGACCACAAACATAAAGAAATTCACTATTTTGGAAAATGTGCAGCTTGAAAATGAAGTTTATTATCCTCTTATCCTCTTAACCACCCACAAATCAATAACTTTGAAAAAGATTAAGTAAATTTATACTTGTTTCCAAATGTACCCAAAAAGAATAAGGGGTGATGAATTTAAAAGTTTGATATTGTAAGGTTAATATATGTAATTTGGAGCAGATTATTCAATAGATGTATGAACCTTAAAAATATCCTGAAAATTTACAATAATAATAACAACAAATATTAAAATATTCATTGTAATTTGATAAATTGACATGCGTCACATATATTACATTGCAAATTCCTATTTCCCGCCTTGAAATAAAGATTGATTTTCGAGATTCCAATTCAAAATATTTTTTATATCTTTATAAATAAATATTTTAAAAAAATAATATCTACTCAATTCTTATCTTTATCTTAAAAGATATAAAAATCATGTCCGATAAATCTTAATTGAAAATACCCTAGAAAGATAATTTAGAGAAAACCTAGATTTTGATTGATGTCATAAAGTGTGTTGAGGATATTTAAACATGAAATTATTCCTCTTTTTCAATTGAAATTATCACCAAAGAATTTATTTTATTTTATTTTTAAAAAAAAGGTTGCATCAATACTTGAAGATACGATAACTGACATACAGCTCTACATGCATCTACCTAAAAATAAGTTGACTTTTAGTATGTATTCAATTCCTCTATAAGATGCCAATTCCTGACATATTATGAGCTCTCTAGAAGAATTTAAGAAAAGTTGACTTCTATCATCTACTATAATTTTTATATCGACGAAAATTGTGATAGAGTAATAAATACACATTTTATTTTTATAAAGAAATTTTGATTTGAGGTTTTTGTAAATAGAAATCAATCTCTGTTTAGAGAAGCAGTTTTACCCCCTATAATATGAACTTTCTCGAACTCGATCGATTCAAATTTAATCAGGTTTCAAAAGTACGAAATATCGTGTAGAAAATTTAAAAACAGTATCACTATTAGGGGTGTACAAAGAAAGTAATAAATTACATCAATTCTATAATTTTTCATATTTAAGGCTCGAATCCGAAATTTCTAATTAAGAGTGAAACATTCTGATCGATGAAGGTTGAGTTCACCCCATCTAATTATACAAGGCTAACACTTGTAATTGATGTATGTAAAGTAGTATTGATTGACATGAAAGTGCATGAATAAAAGGTTACAAATTAAAGATGAAACATTCCTAAGTTCCATCTTTTTTTATTCATTAAGTTGATTGGTGGTCACATAAAATTTGAAAGTTATCATCAAAGACAAAAAGATATGATGCATCAATACCCCATGAGATGCCAATTGATGACACAGCTCTTTTAAGGCTAACAAAAATAAAAGATTTGATCATTCTCTACTTCTTTTTTTGTTTTTATTTTCTTCCTTAATTATCAACACACCAATTATCATCTTCACCTCTTAATTATCACTATCATTGATCACCATAATTAGTCATTGTCAATACTAGCATCGATGTTTATATTCATCATTGTCAACTAGTATTTTTACAATAATTACATCATCAACCCTAGCTACGTGCTACTCCATGCTAATTATTGCTGTCACTATTATATATTATTTATTTTTCATCGTAACTATTATTCGTAACTAAATGTCACCATCAACCACCACCTTTAATATCTATTCTCAGTCATCATTGCCACTAGTTATGTACTTACAACCACCATTATCGACCAAGGTAGTCTAGTTGACATTCACAACCATCCTATTATTATCAGAGTCTTGAGCATAGAGGATAAAAAATATTGACAAAAATTTCAAAAGGGTAAATGAAAGAACTTTTAAACCAAAACGGAAAAATCGCTGGTTATGTAGCGATTTAGGTGGTGCCGTCAAGATAAATCGTTGCATTAGCAACGATTTGTAAAATTTATTTTTTAAATTTTTTTAACAAATCCTCGTTGTCAAAGCAGCGATTCGGTAAATGATTTTTTTTTTTAATTATAAATCGCTGCCTGTGCAGCGATTTTAATTTTAAAAAATATTATTTTTTGAAGTAAATCGCTGCCTTGGCAGCAATTTTACTTTATTTTTTAATTTTTTTTTATTTTGAAGTAAATCACTTAATTTTATTTTTTAAAAATTTTGAAGTAAATTAACACGTCAAATTTGTAGAAAAAATTCACATGCATGTTAATATTTATGTTTGGATGTGAAATGTGAATTTGGAAGTTTGACAATGTGAATTTTTTTGGCTAATTATAATGTATTTACGACAAAAAATTTTAAAAAAAAAGAAGTTAAATAGGTGAAATCGCTGCCCACCCACCTAAATCAATACATCACTAATTTTACTATTTTAATTTTAAAATTTTTTCATATGCCCTTTTGAAATTTTTGTCAATATTTTTTACCTATTAGGGAAAATAGATAACTTAATGATTTTGTATCAATATCTTAATATAATATTTTAATGTTTAAATATGTATTTAGATTTATACGTCTAAAAATATGCATAAATCTCACATAGAAAATTATAAAATGTATAGCTTTTCGAGAACCAACTTGAATTCATGTTATGATGATCAACTACAAAATCCATTCATCCTATGAGGAGAAAGAACTTACAAATGGTGTCAATAGTTGTGAAATGAACAGATTAATTAGGAGAAATAAGTTTAAGAATTAGGATATACTGAACAAGGTTGGAATAGCATTCATGGTGGACAAGTTTGAGTGATGCGGATTGTGGTGATCTGAACATGTTAAAAGAAGATGTGCAGATGCCCCGGTGAGGAAGTGTAATATGTTGGATATAAGAGGTACAATAAGGTGTAAAGGTAAATCAAGAAAGTATTCGGGAGATTTGATTAGTGTGAATATGACGCAACTTAAATTATCGAGGACACGATCTCAGACATGCAATTATAAATATCACAAAATATAAAATAAGATTAATAGGTATTTGGGTTTGTCTTGCTTTTCGACTGAATTAAACCTTGATGGTAATATGCGACATTGTTTCGCGTATTGTCTTGCTTTTAATATTTGTTATCATTTGGTATTTTTTGTGCTTCGATTACTCCACTATTTTGATGTATTGTTGATATTCCTCTTTTGAATGTTTTGTACTGCTTTCCTTATTGGTTGTCATGTTTTCTTTACTATCACTGTTCTTTTTCATAATTACTTTTATTTGGTGCACTTTGATTGAGGTACTCCAAAAACAATCTATCTTCTTCCATAGAAGGTAAAAATATATTTTCTGTATATATATCAATTGTTGAATTTTCTAGGCCAAATTTACTGAAATTTATGCCATTTTGATACCCGTCAATCATAATCATTCATCACTATATATCACTAGTCATTTATCTTCCAATGAGACTAGCCAAAAAAATAGAGGGATAGATAAAAAGGCCTACATATGGAGTTAGTTGACCTTGAAAAGACTTGCGATATAGTCCCAAGAGAAGTCCTATGGAGATGCTTGTGGACAGAAGATGCTTGGAGGCTAGAGATATATATGTAGCTTAATTACATTAGAGCGGTGAAGGATATGTATAATAAATCCAAGATCGGATAAGAACATTGGGAGAAGACTCGAAATACTTTCCTATCGAGATGGGATTGCACTATGGACCAATATTTAACTCGTTTCTGTTTTCCTTAATGATGAATTAATTGGCTTGACATATTTAAAGTGAGGTATCATATAGTATATGTATTGTAGATGACACAGTACTGATAGATGAGATTCGTAATAAAGTTAAAACTAGGTTGGAGATATGAAGATAATTCTAGTCTAAGACTTAGCAAGACTAAAAGAAAATATTTGAGTGTGAATTCAGTGATGCAATAGACGTGGAGGTGAGCATGATCCACGTGTTATCCCCAAGAGAGAAAATTTAAAGTGTCTTGATTTCTTTATCCAAGAAAATGGAGAGATCCATGACGTGTCACATATCATATTGATACGACGTGGATAATGAAATGGAGGCTAGCCTTCGAAGTCTTGCGTGGTAAATAGATAGCACCAAGGTTAGACCAAGTTTATTGTATAGGTCAGTGTTTTAGCCAATTAAAAAAATTCATTTCAAAAAGTTGTGAAAATAAATATTTCCTCCGTCCACTTTTAGTTATCATGTTGGACTTTTTTCAAAGTCAAATTGACTAACTTTAAAAGTTAAATTAGATTACATTAATTCAATATTTAAACAAAAATTTAGATATTCAAAAACTATATGAAAAGTACTACAAAATTACAATTTTTTGCATATCAATATGATGAAAAAAATATCTTTAAATATCGGTTAAAGTTTTTATAGTTTGACTCTATAAATAGAAATCATGACAACTAAAAGTGAACGGAGAGAGTATGTTATTATGTATATTTGGACACGCTATGAAAAAGTAAGTTTAGGAATGAGAATGTCCGAGATAGGGTAGGAGTAACCTTCATGATGGACTAGACAGGTAGGTTGAGTAATACAAAAGCGAGGTTGAGATGATTTGAGAATGTGAAAAAGAGATATGTAGATATTCAAGTGACTAGGTGTGAGATATTGAATATAGTGGGTATGAAAAGTGATAGAGGTAGGTCAAAAAGTATAAGAGAGAGAGGTAATTAGATAGGACATGATACAACTTCAGCTCACAACATAACTTAGACAAGACGGGTATGAAGGTCGTAAATTTTTATTCTTATTTAGTATTGTTTTCTTATTACTTATTCTTATTATTATATATATATATATCTATAGTATATCTATTATATATCTCTATCTCTGATTTCAATGTTTTAATTTTCTAGGCCAAACTTGATGAAGTTTATGCCTCCAACAATTTTACTTTTAAGATATACATTAGCAGCTATTCTATATCAAAATTTTCAACTGCACCTAAAGCTGCAAGACTAGAATCTTAATCATCCTCCACATAAACAAGTACAACCTTTTCTTTTTGGTTGACTTATCCATGATGGGAATTTTAATTAAACTTTATTCATATGCTAAAAGCAAAAAAAAGTAATTTCAAAGTCTCAATCTCATAATAAGTCATAACCTCTTGATTAGGAAACGAATCTTCAGTCTTTGCAACTATTAATTACTCTTAAAATATTTTTAATTAAGTGGAGTTTTGGTCACCACCACTTAATTATTAGTAATATGATGTTTTTTATAATCAAAAGTATGGACAACTTTTTCTAGACAAAATAACCGACCTAATGAAATGCCTAAGTTAGCATCTTAATACGATCAAAAGAATCACATGATGATAAGAACAAATATAATACCGTTAATTAGGGATCGATTTGTCAATAAACGTAGGCGTAATCAGAATTCTCATTAAGAAAGTTTAAAATCTGAAGTAGTAAACATACGAATTATAATTAATTAGTTTACTCCTGCCATAAGTTATAATAAGATAAATTAGTTATATTAGAACTAGTTATTTTGATATTACTATTTATTGATTGTTTGATTTGTTATATTAAAAATATGCAGTATAATTTTTAAGAAAAATTATTTCATAACGAAAAATCACTCCCCCAATTTAACTTTTAAAAAAAGGTTTAAAGACCTAATCATGAATAGTTTTATCATTTTAATTATTTTATTTTGAATTAACTAATCTTTTTTATTGTTCTACCTTTCGGTAGGAAAAAATAACTTATTTTGGTAATAATAATTAGTACTAATTTTGATAAAACTTTCATTGAATTAGCAATAAAAATGAGGTAAAAGACAAACTATACTTTTAATTTTATCTCAAGATAGATTCATTGTATTATTTTTTGTGAATTATTGTAATTCTCCTATGATTCTGAAATAGACTTAGTGGAGAATATGTCATAGGTCAACATTTGGTGCAACGTGTTACTATATAGATAATTTTTTGACCCTATTAATTAATTTCCCTTTTTCAAACGAATAACGACCATTATTTGCTTTAAAGGGGTAAACCAATTTATTTTAATCATTTCCAAAAAAAAATAAAAAATGAGATGGAATATAAGAATATCATTAGTAGATAAAATTAAACACCTTTTTCGTTACAACATCATCAATTCCATTAATATCCTTATCAATACAAGGGAGATATTTAGCGATAATTAAATTAAGACAATCGTTTAATTATTGTTAAATATGTATTTTTAGTGACAAGTAGCATTTTTTGTATATGTTTTTTTAGCATTTAGCAATATTGAATCTAATAGCACTTAACTAATGTCGATAAAAACTTTAACACTTTTTACTAATATATCCATTTACTTCCGTTAATAGTTGTTTTTGGATTAGTGTATATACATGTTTTTAACCAAAAAAGAGATAATTTATTCATTGTAAAACCCATGTGTTTAATTAGAACAAGAATTTACATTGGAACTTAATTGGAAAAAAATTATGTAGATATGTAACAAAGTTCACTTACTAGCCTCCATACTTTATGGTGGATTTTTTTTATTATTTTTGGTACACTTTTGAGACAGTATCAAGAACTTCTAATGCTATCTAACAGTATCAACTCCTTATCTAAAAAATTATTCTTTCCTTTAATTTATTTGGGGGGGGGGGGGGGGGGTTAGAGGAAGCATATTGAATCTTCACAAGTCACTATTAGTATATAAATAGCTTCAATAAGAGTTTCAAATTCATCATCAATTCAACAAGTTATCAATTCTCTTATATTACATTAATCTTTTTTTCTTCATTAATTAAAAATGGAGTCATTGAAAAAAATGGTAGCTGAAAAGCCAGTGGTTATGTTTAGCAAAAGCAAGTGTTGTATGTGTCACACTATAAAGACACTTATATCAAGTTTTGGTGCTAATTTAACTGTATATGAATTGGATGAACTTCCCAATGGGCTACAAGTGGAGCGAGCTCTGCTGATGCTAGGCCGAAGGCCTAGCGTGCCAGCAGTGTTCATTGGACAAGAATTGATTGGCGGTGCCAATGAGATTATGAGTCTTCATCTAGAGGGAAATCTTGTTCCTCTACTCATGAAAGCTAAAGCTCTTTGGCTATAGTGTATATATATATACACTTCTTTTTCTTGCTTTACATATCTAGTATGCGAAATTTACTGGCATGATTAGTTCAGACTCACGCTAGTAAAACTACAATCTATCATGTAGAAAGTGCATATTAACACTTAGTAAGTTTGGTTTTTCTTAATGTTTGTGGAATTGAGCATCTTTTATGTAGCATGCTCAATGAAAACTCTGTTTTCTCAAACAAGTGTCTTTTAATGTATCTTTAAGCATTGTAATAATAAATTATATACAATGCCATACTTCAACATGACTTGTCATTCTCTTTTAATTTTTTTTTTAGATGTTTGAGTATGAAGTTGTATCTCCTCAAGACGTGAATCCAGGATTTAAAGTTTGTAGATTCGGAATTTATTCAAAAATAAAATATGTGATATTTGTAGCAAGATAGATTTAAAAAGGGTTAAAAGAACAACTTGGCTCTCTTTTATTTGCCACAAAAAAGAAAATAAATTACATTGACCTCCAGTTCAACAATTCAAAAAACAAGTGATTATGTGAAAGGCAAAAAAAAACTCCATCTGTAGCATGAGGTTCAAACTCATCAAAGATAAGGATAATATAGTCTTTGTAGGCAAAGTTACGAGTTAGCTCATCCTATAAAATTAGTTTAAATATACGTCAGCTAACTTGAACATCATGATAATTATATAAAAGGAAAATACAGAGACAAGGGGTGTGTTGCGTTCCGAACACTAACTCACAAACTCATTCTTTTTACCACCCTAACTCCCAAGGAGTATGATTGTATTTATAGTTGGCAATGTGCGGGTAAGACTGAATTTGTGCAGGTTAAAATGAGCTGAGTTAATAAATCGACAGGTTATTGATCCGTCCAAAAGTTACTTGGACTGAAATGGACTAAAACGTGGATCATAACTCAACCTGTCCAACTTACTTTTATAATTTTTTTAGTACCTTGAAAAATGTATATAAATTGTCTTGAAGTTAAAGAGTACAAACGTCAAAAATCAAAATTATTGATATTTCACAAATGTAGACAAAAAAGCAAACAAAATGTTTAGTTATTTCCTCAACCACACAGAAAGACAAGGTGATGAGAAAGCCCCTCCCTCTAAGACTACACAAAACAAATTTCCAATTCCATGGCCTCAGTAACAGCTCCACCAGCTCCATTCACCTTTCTTACAAGGAACCAAACCAATAATGAGCACAGAACAGATACCAGATGGTTGACAAGAAAACAAAGAAGACGCCGTGTTGGCTTACAAGTTTATGCAAAAGAAGAAGGGGCTACTGGGCGACAACGTGCTCCTCCTGGTGTTGACACAAGAATTCACTGGGAAAACGAAGATGAAGGATGGGTAGGAGAGAGTAAGTCATGGTCCACACAAGAACGAATCAAAACAGACGAAAAGAATCTCTTTGATGAAAAATTCTCAGACCTCCTCAACAGTTCAGCTAATTCTCACTACCAGTTAGTCTTCATTTTCTACTTTGCTATCATCTTATCTCTTAATGTGTGGCTCACAGTTCACATGTATATATATTCATAATTCTAATGTTTCAAATTCAGGTTCTTGGGAGTATCTGCAACAGCTGATCTAGAGGAAATTAAAGCTGCATATAGGAGGCTATCAAAGGAGTATCATCCAGACACAACTAATCTTCCTATAAGAGCAGCATCAGAGAAATTCATGAAACTAAGAGAAATTTATGATGTCCTGAGTGATGAGGAACAACGTCGATTCTATGATTGGACACTAGCTCAGGAGACAGCAAGTCGAGAAGCAGAGAAAATGAAAATGAGGCTGCAAGATCCACGCATGCTGGAAGTAGAAAACTGGGAATCTGTTCCAGACATGGTGGATCGACTTGGTGGAAGAAACATGGAGCTGAGTAATCAGGCAAAAACTGCCCTCACATTTGATATCTTGATTATCATCTTTTCGTTTTGCTGCATTATATATGCAGTAGTCTTCAAGGAACAATATTAACAGGAACAACTATGTGCATTATACAACAACAATATTCTATACTGTCAATACGCAGTTCATACACTGCAATGACAATGGATTGGGAAACAGAACGACTAGAGCTTTAGTCATAAGCATAATAACTATAGTTTATTTCTATTGAGCTTACAAATTTACACTATTTTCTTTTCATGAGATTATTGATAGCAAATGAAGAACAATTTATATATACATCGATTAAAATCTCATGAGGGGATGCGGCTATGTTTCTCAATGTTAGCTGCTACGCAATTACTCATGCAGCCCCCCCCCTTAACGGTGTTTTGTCACTGGCTTTCTGTATTTCCTCAGCAGAAAATTTGTGTTCCACAATGCCTAGTGGACCAGGTTGTAGTACCTTAACTACAGTTTCCATATCCAGCTCCAGTTGCCTGTTAAAACAAACACCAAAATAATGCTGAAGACATAGAAATTCATATTCACAATTTGATCTGTGTCTCATTCTGGTCTAAAAGAGAAAATTAGGACAAATCCAATTGAAGAGTGCTTTGAAGCGCACGTTCCTATCAATCTGCATTTAGATACCTACTCTTCAATCAATAAATAATAAAAAAGAACAAGAAAAACACCAAAGGTCATGCTAATGGCTAAATAGAAACAAGAGTTTATCATTTCTTGATAACACAACTCCGTAATTCTCAAGAGTTTGATAAGTTCTAAAATTTCACTCTCTTCAAATATCAAATGAATTAACTAATGTAATCCTACCACAGAAGTTGGCACCTCCTCTCAACCAAAAAGGAAAAGGATACTTCTGTGTTATAATAATATTAAACTGCCACATTCATTGGTTTCTGTAAGATATAGTACTCCCAACACTCGGACCTTTTTCCTCATAATTGTGGTGTCTGGGCCAAGCTTGTGCCATACAACTAATTCCACTGGGTACCTGCTACTTCTCACCAGGGCAGGTAACAGATAACTCTGCCCAAGCTCATGATACAAGTTATGCCTTGGAATGAAAGACAACTCCAAATCTGCTTGGTCTACGAACAAGAAAACTATAAGTAATGCAACTATGGATCTTCTCATGTAAAGATGAATCCTGGACACCTAATGTTTTTGTCTCCCTTGGGAATTGAACTTGAGACTTCATGATTCTCAACCCACTTCATTGACCAACTAGGTCACGTGCTTGGGTAGTAACAATTTGAACATTTACAAGGCTATGTATTGGAGAATTAGCTCTAAGATGTTCTATCTTCATTGATTAGTTGCTTAAACATTATAATATACGGAACAATGTGTTAGGGAGACCATGGAAAGGGATCAAAGTCAATATATAACCCCTATTGACCCATTTTCCTCTTGCTATCAGCCCACTTGCCGCCGCCACCTCCTTCTAATTGCTACCACGACCTCCCCCCTTTATCCTCCTTTCCCACCCCTGCCCCCCCCTCTTTCGGATCAAGCTCACTAGCAAGCGTAATATCAATCAATCAAATATGCCTCCATTGCACACGAGTTGGAATCGACATATGAATCCTCTTAATGCATTTGGGTACAGTCGGGCTCATTTTAATTCTCAAGTCTCTATGTTTTTTTTCTTTCCATTCCTGCATCGAAGTCCTACAAATTGTGCACATGAATTAGGCTGAATATACTCAGAGAATCTCTCAACAATGCCACCAATACAGCTAAAAATGCAGTACAACCATCAAATACAATTACCGGATCAGCAAATAAAGTACAATATGACCAGAATATCACGGAGAGAAAATACTTGCATATAGCTTCAAAATGTGATTATTCTTTTTTTTCCAATCTCACCAGAAGACGAACATACAGTTCATATAGAAATAAAGCCAATATTACAATATAGAAACTTTGATTGGTTCCAAACTTCGAAGAGAAAATCAAAGACATTCCTTGTAAACAGTGGTTCACCGAACTAACAATTGAAAAACAGTCAAGCAAATCTAATTACAGACTCATCAAGAAAAATGATAAATGAAAAAGACTATAGATAAAGAGATGTATGAATGAGTGGAGGATGGTGGTTGTTGGTGTTTTTTGGGGATTGCGGGTGTTGGTGTGGGGTGGGGGGGGGGGGGGGGGTCGGGGGGTGAGGCTGCGGGGGGGGGGGGGGGGGGTGGGTGGGGGGGGGGGGGGGGGGGGGGGGGGCGGGGGGTGGGTGGGGTGGGGGAGGTGGGGGGGTGGTGGGGGGGGGGGGGGGGTGGGGGGGGGGGGGGGGGGGGGGGAGGGGGGGGGGGGGGGGGGGTTGGGGGGGGGGGGTGGGGACAAAAAACGCGGGGGAAAACAGAACAACAAAAAAAAACAAGATAAACAAAAAATTAAACTCCAAAAAACAGCAAAAAGATGACCAAAAATAAAAAAAACAAAAAGAACAAAAAGAACAACAAAACGCCTAAACAAAAAAAAAAAAAAAGCGAAGCCGGGCAATAACTAAGAAAAACAATAAACCAAACATAAGCCAAAAAGAAAACAGAAACAAATAAAAAAAACCAAAGAAGAAAAAACCCAGAAAGAGAAAACCAACAAAAAAAAAAAACAAAAGGAAAAATAAAGAAAAAAAATAAAAAAACAAAAAAAGAACGAACTAAAAAAACAAAAAAAAACAACAAGAAAAACCACAAGCAAAAAAAAAAAAAAAAAAAGAACACAAGAAAAAAAAAAAAACAGGAGAATAAAAACAAAAAAAAAAAAACCACAAACGACAGAAAAAAAAAAAACAAAAAAAAACAAAAAAAAGAACAGAAGAAAGGAACAGAGAAAAACATAAAAAAAAAGAAAAAAACATAGGCAAACACCAAAAAAAACAAAAACGAAAAAAAAGCACCCACAGAGAAAGGCAAAAATGGAATAAAAAAAAAAAACAATAAGAAGGGGCGGCGGGGGGTGGGGGGGGGGGGGGGGGGTTGGGTGGGTGGGGGGGGGGGGAAAAAAACAAAGGGGGGGGGGGGGAACAAAAAAAAAAAATGAACAATATTGGGCGGGAGTGATTAGGGAAAAAATAAAAAAATAAGGAGGGGGGGGGGGGGGGGGGGGGGGTAAGGGGGGGGGGGGGGGGGGGGGGGGGGGGGGGGGGGGGGAGGGGCGGGGGGGGGGGGGTGGGAAAAAAGACCAACAAACAACATACAAAAAAAACGAAAAAAACAAGGGGGGGATGGGTTCTCCTCAGTGGGTGTGTTTGTTTTTGTTTTGTGTTTTTTTTTTTTTGGTTAATTTCTGACCAAAATGCTAAAATATTTCAATATTCAAAGATCCATAGATTTGAAACCGCACAGAATCAACTATACTTCACTAAACTCATAGATTTCAAAGCATAAATAAATCAATAATTCAAATATAACAGTGCAAGACCAAAATGATTAACATTCCATATCATCTAGGTACAAATAGCTTAGCGCCGAATAAATAAGCAATAGATTGTAGAGAATTACCTTTGAATGAAAGGCCTGGACGAAGGGTTTTTAACACATGCGGAGTTTCGACACAGTAGATACCAGTCATCTTCCTTCTGCATTATTATTTCCTAATCAATTTCCCCTAAAACTGTGCTAAACTTCAAACAAATTTACTATCTGATTAGGGTTTCAGCTACAGGGAAACGAGGCCGGAGAAGAGAAAAAGTTGTGGTAATCACTAGGTGTCGGGGTCGGAAAAGGATCCGACTTCCGACTCTCATGATTGTCAACGCTTGTTGTCCTAGTGTTATTTTTTAAAGGTTAAAAATAAGAAAATAATCATACATTTTAGGGCTAAATATTTCGAAAGTTTCATCAATTACAATATATTTATATCTTATATCAGATACATTTCAAATGATAAATGACTTAACTACGTCATATCTCGAAAGTTTTATCAATTACAAAAAATTTATATTTTATGTCAGATACATTGCAAATAATAAATGACTTAATGAGAGAATGTATATGATGTATCGAGCGGGAGAAGATGTTTCCGAGATATATTTAGAGGGGATGTATCCAAAAAATTTGGAGATATAATAGTTGATATCTTAGTTTAGTATTTATGCAATTTTTCTTTTTGTTTAATCTCTAGTGTCGCATAATTATTATTTTTTTGTTATTATTTTTAACATATAATTTTAATTGCTTTATTCTTGAAATATCATGATTAATTTTTTTGGTAGGAAAATGGTATGATTAATTAGTATTTCTATGTAGTTTCAATTTCAACTAGGGAGGTTCATAATTCGGTTTAAATTAGTTTTTGATTAAACTAAATTCAATATAATTCATATTTTTGGTTTGATCGTAATCGATTTCATTTGATTTTTAAAAAATCTATACGATATTTTCCTACTACAAGAAAGGATTTTCTTTTCATTCTTTGTCTGTTTGTTAACTTATGAGTAATTCTTTACTGCCATTTTACTATGACTTATGAAAGAAAATTTTGATTACATGATATTAATCCACATTGTATTGAGTGGGGGGGGCTTATTCGTATCCCCAAAAATATGAGCGCTTCTAAATACAAAATATGTAGTTAATATATATTTGTAGACTTTATTTGTTTTATAAACAAGATTATATTATTTAGAAAGGAAAGAAAAGTCTCGCAAAAAAATATTGCATAACAAATTAGGAAAATTACGCGAATTAGTAAATATATACTAATTAATTAGCTAACATAGCTATGGTTTGAATTAATTATCACTTGCAGCCTCTTTTTAGCTATAATTATGTGCATCTCTCTCCTCTTCTCTCGCCTCTCTCCTCTCTTATACATACACAAATACAAATTATACATATACATATACAATCATATGACAAATACAAAAACAATCTGTCTCTCCACTCTCTGCATCTCTCGCTCGTCTCTCCCTCTCTCAACCTCGCTTGTTAAATATATGTATATATACAAATATATATGTATACCGATTCCATATATACAATTCATCTCCCACCATTCTTTTTCTGACTCGCTCGAGTCTCTTCTCCTTCTAACATGTAGTTATGAATTGTAATTAAAATATTTATTTTTAAAATATATCTATGACAATGTGATTTTTTTAAATTTTTTTTTAATAAAAAATTTTCATTGGACATGTATACTTGAGTTTCAAAATGATGTGGTGATGACATAATTTTTCAGCTCAAAATTTGACTTTTTCGCGATTTGTATTTTTAGGCAACTAACAAATAGCTTAATGACTATATAAATTTTGTTAGTTTGTTATGATGTTTTAAATAATTAATTTAGCGATATTTTCATCATTAAAAAATATAAATTACTTTAGTGTAATTAGCTCATAAAATACCCCTTAAATGATAGTGCATCAAGAAAAGATAATTAGAACTCAATGCTCTAGAAGAGGGCAGTAATGTCAAATAGGGATAATGGACTTGATTAGAACAAATAAGATGTATTTTGGTGAAGGGTCCAAAGGACCATGACACAACATTAATTATTTGGGTTTTTTTTTTCAATACTCCGTATCAATTATCAGTATTGAATTCTGAATAATTTCATAAGGGTCCATTTTTTAAAGTGGCGTCAAAAGGGAGCATGATAGGGATCAAGATTTAAACCCATACCCACGTTGATAATTATTTGATTTTTTTTTCACTCGATGTTTGATATTTGTATTAGAGTCTGACTAATTTATATTCTTCTTACACGACTCATTCTTTAGGGTAGCACTCTCAAAAACAAAAGAAAAATTAATCTGAAATTCAAACCAGAAACCTCTAATTAAGACTGAAGTTATCTCAACCATTTTTTCAGAACCGATTATTGACTATTATTATTTGGTTAATGTAATTGGTTAGATCTCCTCTTTTTTTTTTTTTGTTTCTTATTTGAATATGTCTTGTGTGGGGTTGTATGTTTTGTGTACGCCATGATTATAGCCACCAACATTTCATCCTAGAAGCTTGTTGTTCCAATTATACAAAAAGAAATAAATAAATTGGTTTGACCGAATAATTTAAACATTTATTGAAACCAATCCCGTTTGTGACTCTTGCAGGCACCTTCATTCTTCATCCTCAAAACACCCCTCAACAAATTAACAAAATAATAAACTAGTGTATCGAGTTAGGTTTCAATCATTTTTTTGTTACCCATTTTACCAAAATAGTTACATTTGGGCAAAAATATTAATATGCCCTTCCAATTGGATAGATCTAACTTGTGTATGAATTGGTTATACATTTTTTAAGAAAGATATAGCTCCTACTTTCTCATATTTGTTTCATTTATCTTGTTTCCGTTTTATATGTTATTTAAGAGAACATTAGCTAAAATGATAATATGATTAAATTGCTCGTATTTATTTTACTAAAATTAATATCTCTCTACATTAATTGAAGTAAGATTTATATACAAATGGAAAAAGAACGATTAATTCCATTTAGAATAGGGGGAAAGCCAACAAGTATACCTCACCTATGCACGAAATCTCAAAAACACATTATACTAAGTAAGTTCTATTACCCACGTGAACTTTTTTATAAGTAATTTCTACCCTTTAAGCCTACGTGGCACTAGGTAGTTTGTTGGAAAGAAATAAAAAAAAAAAAAGTCAATCAGTGTATTGGGCCTTAAGATAGTTGACACGTAAGTCGAAAAAGGGGTTAGATGAGAAAAATTATGAAAAATAAGTTCAATGGGATAAATAAGACCTTAGTATAGTATAAGTGTGTTGTCTACCCGTTGAGATTTTGATAATAGGTTTGATGAGATACTTGCCATTATCCCGGTAAAATTATTAACAATAATGACAAAGTAATAAATAGGGGTGGAGACGGAAGTAGTATTTCTTTACACATACTTTCAAAAATCATAAATAAATAAAAAAGCGATAAACAATTAATATGAAATAAAAGAAATATTATTTTATTTCTATTGAACTTGTCATTTGATTAACACTCCACAAAAATATAGTTCAAAAAAAAGATTGGAAGAGATTATTATTCATGTGTATATGGACATTGTTATAATGTAGTGCATACACTTTAATCTCATAATATTACAAAGTAAATTAATATGTTTATGTAATGATTCATAAAAGCTGCTACAATATTATTATAATTATTATTATATTTATTTCCAATGTAACTTGAGGAATAATATAATCTTGATTTGCTTCCTTGTTTGAATAAAGCCTACAATGTGGTCCTGGACAACCTTAAATTCATTTTTATTATTATAGTAAAAAAAAATAAAAAGGATATATACTTTACAATTCCCTAAAACCAAGATTAATAATTTAATTTGCTAATCTGATCATATGATCCCAACCTGTTAATTACAGCCTTTAACAGCACTAACAAATACTCCATTTCTAATCAAGTAATTATACACTCGTTACATCTTTCTATAAGAACTAAATTTTTTATAAAAATATTTTATTACAACGATAGTTTTCGTGGAACAGATGATTTTTCATGTTATATTATATCATATATATATATTTTAAATAGTATTTCAATATAACAATTATAAACAAACAAGATTGTTATAGAAAAAATTGGTATACATAATTAACAGAAATAACAAATATTTTTAATTTATTAAACTTTGTTACGATAGATAATTACCGTTTTATCTATATTATCGATCTATATAATTAAGAATATACGGTTATATATATCTATCTTTTAAGTCATGATCTTATTATACGCACGTATTTTTTATTGTTAAGTATAGAATTTTGCCGTTTAGTTCATGCGATTATAACGTATTTTTTATTGTTAAGTATAGATTTTATCTGTCTCATTTTATATGTCATTTTTTACTTTACAATGGCATTAAGAAAAAGCGTATTTTACCTTCATCCTTGTTAATTAATTTTTTTAAACTCAAGTTTCTACATCAATTTAATATGAATTAATTTATTTTGATTAATTAATTTAACCAATAAACATGAATCATTTACTTAGCTTTTTCTAAGTTGGTCAAATGTAGGCTAATAACCCATAAGGGTAAAAAAAAAGAATATGATAATTTATACATTGATTTTATGAAATGGCAAATATTTTAGACCAACTATTTATAAAAAGAGATATCATATAAAATTAGACGGAAAAGTATTACTTTATTTGATTGAAAGTATAACTAATCCCTATATAAATTTATAATTTAAATTGTTGTTTTTTTGCCTCGTAAATGAATTCAAAAATAATATTTTCATAACAATAATCTCGAGATAATTTTTTCCGAGATAATTTTGGTTTCGATGGGGTCATAATATATCATTGCTCCCATAGCATTTTAATTTTGGAGCAAACACACAAATGGGCCATGCCATGATTGATCCCAACAATGCATTTCCACTAAATATTACCCTTTAATCTCAAATAGAATATAATGATGAATTGTGGAACGTACAAATTAAAATATCTAATTTCCTGTATGAACCTGGACCAGGCTATTTAATATAACAATAATCAAACTACAATTTACAAATTTTAAAATTCACATGAAAAATGTTTAATTCAACAAAAATGATTATTGTTTTTTTAAAAAAAAAAACCCTAATGCAATTATTAACTAAGGAGAATAATTTTTGCTTCACTATTTTTAAGGCGTGCACGGATCCAATGGCCCAGTAACCAGCTAGGAATAAAAAAAACTTTTTTTTGTCCAATTGTTTATTTATTCATATCCCAAAAAAGGATGATTATTACAAGTGTTTAAAATTCATTATAATATTTATGTTGTAAACTCGCAAATTCCATTAGGGAAGATGATATAACATTAGGAGAATTAGAATCGGAGCGGCGGCTCAAGCATATTAGTGGTCTAAAGTAAAAATTTAATGGAATCTTAAATTTGAATCGTTAATAATTTTTATATAATTGATTTGTTTTAGTTTTCAATTGATGACACAACCATTATTATTTTAAAATTATTTTTCATGAGATATAGTACTTCAAATATGTCAGATTGTTTCTTATAATAATTTCTTCAGTCATGTGGAAAGTGAATTTTTCTACAAATAGTATTCAATATTTGTTAAAAAATAGAACATATAAACCGATATTATGTCAAATAATAAACAGATCCTAAAATTGTTGTCTTTTTCCTCTTTGGTACCTAAACTATTGATATTTTGCCTATGGAATCATTGAATCATCAATAATTTGTTTCTATTTAAACGACGGTGCTTGTATGATTTGTGAACCAGATTTTGGGAAGGTATTGATAGAGATCATAATATTGTGTTCCAGACACTCATTATTCATTGATTATGAAAATGTATCGAAAATAATTGTGTTTATTCAAGTCATTTGAAACACATAGAAAACAAATGAGACTTAACACACAATTTGTCTTCATTCTTCAATCAAAACTCATACAAATAAGAAAAACAATGAAGGCATTTACAATAGAAAGTCGATCAAAATCAGCCAACAGTGTTTAAAAGGAACAAACTATGGGTAGTTCAATGATTAAATAGGAAAATGGCGTAGTTGAGGTACCTGAGGGGAAAACCCCAACAAATTTAGGGATCTGTTTATGAGTTCGACCAATTATTATTAAAAATGAGCCCCTTTAAATTTGAGGCCTAAGATATATGTCTTTTTATTTAACACTGTCGAGTTACCCCTAATAATTACGATGATCATGTGTGTATAGGAAACCGTTTTTAGTCTCGTGCCAACAATGCAATATCGATGTTATCATTTAAAGCATGACGGCTCAACGAGCATGTATGATAATGGGCACTCTGATATTTTTAATACAATTCAGGAAAAATTATACCCCAAAAGCTAGTTATTGATATAGAAGAAGTCGAGACTATAAATCTCATATCAGTTCTTATTAAATTGATATGAAACTCAAATCTCTCATACATTATAACAAAATTCTAATAAAGAAACACATGCTTTTAAGGGTGTGACCTAGTGATCAATGAAGTGTCAGGTTCTAAAAATTCAACACAAACAAAAAATATTAATTGATTCGTTCCATCTGTCTTAACTTTGACGGATAGAATATGAAAACTAATTCGGATCCGTAATTATAAATTAAAAAAACTTCAACCACATAACTTACCCCAGCTTACTGTGGTTGTGCACATAAAACAGGACAAATTAATCCAACTAATAATGTTTGCTTCTTTAATCTACTTTAATGACTTTGGACATGATTAATTAAATTTGATGTTTAAAAAGACTAATAGGTTTTCACTAGGCATGATTACAAACCCTAAAAGCATTGCAAAAATTTGAGAATCCCGCCATCTCCAAGAAAACAAAAAAACATTACTAGTGAAAAATATAATAATTAATTCCCACCTTTCACCGAAAAGTAGCAACAAATCCTTGACTTTTTACAACAAAAAAATATTTTAAAAAAAATTAAATCACTATTTTCAACTCTTTTATGTTTTTAAGAGTGTAAATGTTGTGCACTAATTTTTTATATTTTTTAAAAATTGATCCACAACTATTATAATAAATATTTTTTAAATTTTTTCAGATCAAGACATATATAATAATTGAGAAATAAAGTATTATCTACGATTGAAAGCGAATTCAAGATTGAATTTTGATGGTTTCAATCTTTGATTTTTATGATCAAATTTGTTCCGGGCCTTTCAATTATATACGTTATAAATTTAAAACATCTTCTTTTTTTACACACATATATCTATTTTTCGTGTAAAAAATATGGGGTTGAATTTAATTTGTAGATTATATTGCTCCATTCACCATTGCCTAATGTTAGAGTTGGAGATAGAATTTTAATTACACGCTCAATAAAAATTAATAGCTTTGGTTAAAATAAAGTATTTGTATAATTGTGTTAAAAGAAAACTATTGATTGATATATAAATATAAATAATTTATTCAGAATATAGTAAGTAACTATAATATGCCTTTTCTAGAATTCATAACGCAATAAACTCATAATTCTGAATCCGTTCTTTACTACTATAAAAGGTTAAACTTATAGTACAAAAACTTTTATATATTTATATAACTTAAACTCAATGTTTTTTTTTCTTTTTAACTCTTCCCTCTTGCATGGTTTCATGTGACTTTTTTCTTTTTAACACTACCTTTCTACTCTCTTTTCACAGTGACACAACATGCCAGCAAATAAAGTTTTTAGCTTAATTTAGGATTATAATTAGCTTTAATAGGTCCTTTAAATCAATTACAAGTTGCTATTAAAAGCATAGTGATTTTGTTTAGAGAGTAATTAATGGTTTTGTGAAGTTTAATTTTGGTAAATTAAGAAGATGGGAGTTGTCACTGTTGCTGAACTCAAGCCAAGCATATCTGGGAAGAGATCTTTTCGTCCAAGTTCTAGTGCAAGACATATTAATGAATGGTAATTTATATGTATATATATACAAAATTGTGTCTTTTATAATCGGATTATATACACTGACAGTGTAAAGAATAAATATTACGATGTTTAATATAGTTTAATCTAGTGTGTGACATGTTGATTGTTAGTTTTTGGATATATATCAATCAATTCTTCATAGAACACTACAAGAAGACTGTAAATTACATGAAATTTTCCAGGGAATTAGTATGAAAATTTGAGGAAAAATAAGTTTCCTGTCGAATTCTCATACTAATTTTCCACGTAATTCACAGTTTTTTTGTAGTGGAATACCTAACACATTGAGACAAGTAGGAGATAGGGGACGGAAAGGGATCTATCTGAACCTCTTTCGTTGGAATATTATGTTGTATATATGAAGTGGAAATTTTGTTTTTATGCGTTTATTTTTTTATGTTTTGAATTTCTTTAGTAAAAATCCTGGTTCGGCAAATTATTGGTGATGATAGCATGAATTGTTGTGAGGAAGAAGTTAAGTAGTACAAGAGAATTACAACCACCAAAATATCTAAAATAATTAAATTTATTTATGACAAGACCATGTTCATGTGCTGACTATAGTGAAAATGGAAAATAATTTTAATTAGTTTATTTGAAATTGATTGTGATGGAACTTACCTTAAAATCTAAGATTGTAGAGTTTCTATCATATCATTAAGTTGAATATCATATGATCTGGATAATGACTATAGATGAACAATTTCTAAGGCTGCAAATTGCAATCATTGAAAATGACAAAATTATTGTGTTCAATTTTCTTGTTTCAAGATGTGGTGTGAACGGTTTACAACAAGTGGGGTCTGAGGAGGGTAGTGAGTACGTAGGTACACAGACTGTTTTCAATTGACCCTCGGGGTCGTTGGTGTGAACAGTGTACAACAACATACTCAATGTGATCTCACAAGTAGGGTCTGACGAGAGTGAGTAAGAAGGTAGTGAGACTGTTTCCAATAGACCCTCGCGTCGTTGGTGTGAACAGTGTAGTACAACATAATCAGTGGGATCTGGAGAGAGGGGTGAGTGCACAGAGAGACTGTTTCTGATAGATGCTCGCTCGGCTCATTGGTGTGAAATGGTTGTGTATACAAATATAATGATTGTCTCGTTTCCAAATGTCTATCTATGGAGGGTCCTCTAGTTAGCTATAGTACAGCAACTGGCAGTCATGCCAATTATGCGGTTGTGATTACCTCTACACACAAGATACCACAAGATAAATCACAAGCAGCAACAAATTCGAAATACACCAGAAGATGTTAAGTCACTTGCTAAATTGGATCAGAAAACAACACAAAGAGTACTGTAAACTTTGTTTTTAACATTTGTATCCATTCAAGATTGTGTTTTATGCTACTTTTGGTTCTAAACTATGATCATACGTACAATCGCAACATCAGGCTGACATATGTTTGATTTTAGATAGCTTCAAGACTCGATAAATCCAGCATTGTATTCTTGAAATGTAAGTTGCGCGTATGTGAAACCTTAGGCTAAAAATATAAACAGAGAAGTCGTTTTATAGCTTATCTTGACACGTCCCTAGTTTTCAGCTTTTGATCAATGATCATATCTTATACTGCAGGCCGATATCTGATGTTTCTAGTGATCTTACTATAGAAGTCGGATCAGCCAGTTTTGCTCTTCACAAGGTACAAAAGTTGAAGTATTCGTTCTTTCTTCTTCTCGTGTAATTTGAAAATGAAAAACAGAAGTTATGCAAAGAAATGGCTAGTCTAAAGTAGATTTAAAATGATTTCTGAAGTACTAGCTGTTGTGAGTAGTTAACGATATCAATGTAGTCGTGA
The DNA here is from genome assembly GCA_027704765.1 of Solanum habrochaites. Lineage (NCBI taxonomy): Eukaryota > Viridiplantae > Streptophyta > Magnoliopsida > Solanales > Solanaceae > Solanum > Solanum habrochaites. The sequence goes on along the minus strand of JAKWJA010002497.1, from coordinate 70,225,214 downwards.
CCATACAGAATCAGTTTAATTCGTGGTGTCGAGATAGTGAGGAAAATGAAAAGTAAATAGGCAGATGCAGTACCTCAGAGACATTTCTAATATGATTGGTAATTTGACATTGCTTGCAGTTTCCTCTTGTATCTCGAAGTGGAAGAATTAGAAAGCTGTTACTGGATGCGAAGGATACAAAGATATCAAGACTCAATCTAACTGGTCTTCCTGGTGGATCTGATGCATTTGAACTTGCTGCAAAGTTTTGCTATGGAGTGAACGTAGAGATAACCATATTAAACGTGGCGTTACTAAGATGTGCAGCCAAGTTCATGGAAATGACAGAAGACATCTCCGAGAAAAACCTGGAAACTCGTACAGAGGTATTCCTTAAGGATATTGTATTCCCAAACATATCCAACTCGATATCTGTTCTTCATCGCTGTGAAACATTACTACCGGTATCTGAAGAAGTCAATCTTGTTAGTCGTTTAATTAACGCAATTGCAAGCAATGCCTGTAAAGAACAGCTAACATCTGGTTTGTCAAAGCTGGAGTATAACTTCCCACCCAAACCTGTTCAATGCCTTGATTCGGAGACGCCATCAGACTGGTGGGGAAAATCACTCGCGGTGCTAAATCTTGATTTCTTTCAGAGAGTTCTGTCTGCAGTAAAAACAAAAGGTCTTAAACAAGATATTATAAGCAGAATTTTGATAAACTATGCTCAAAATTCTCTTCAGGGAATCTTCATTAAGGATCCTCAGTTGGTTAAAGGAAGTTTCTTGGATTTAGATTTGCAAAAAAGACAAAGGATCATCGTCGAAACAATAGCTAGCTTACTACCAACACAATCCAGGAAAAGCACAGTGCCAATGGCTTTTCTTTCAAGTTTGTTAAAATCTGCAATAGCAGCATCAGCTTCTACTTCATGCAGATCTGATCTAGAGAGGCGCATCGGTCTGCAGCTAGATCAGGCAATTCTTGAAGATATTCTCATACCTGCAAATCCACATGGAAACAATCACAGCCCTCTCTATGACATAGATTCTATCTTGAGGATCTTTTCCTTTTTCTTGAACTTGGATGAGGATGACGACGAGGACAATCAACTAAGAGATGAGAGTGAAATGGTTTACGACTTTGATAGTCCTGGATCTCCCAAACATAGCTCAATCGTTAAGGTTTCGAAATTATTGGACAACTATCTGGCAGAAGTTGCACTAGATTCGAACCTAACACCATCAAAGTATATAGCACTTGCAGAGTTACTTCCAGACCACGCACGTCTAGTTTATGATGGATTATATCGAGCTGTAGATATTTTCCTCAAGGTAAGCTACTTAATCTCATCAACATGTTCCCGCTCACCTGTTCATTATTGTTCTCAAACAAGGAGTTTAGCGTAACTGGTAAAGTTGTTGTCATGTGATCAGAACGTCATAGTTTTAAGCAGTGGAAACAGCCTCTTGCAGAAATGTAGGGTAAGGCTGCGTACAGTGGTCTGGCCCTTCCCTAGACCCTGCGCATAGTGGAAGCTTATTGCATCGAGCTGTCCGTTTTATATAAGGAATTTAACAAATGTATTTGCATTATTGACTATTTTTAACATCATGCATAAAATTCTCATGGCAGGTTCATCCAAACATTAAGGACTCTGAACGCTATAGACTCTGTAAATCTATTGACTGTCAGAAACTATCACAAGAAGCTTGCAGTCACGCAGCTCAAAATGAACGGTTACCTGTGCAAATGGCAGTCCAAGTGCTATACTTTGAACAAATCAGACTGAGAAACGCGATGAATGGAGGTCATAATCAGTTCTTTGGGATGAATAATCAGTTCCCTCAGCGTTCAGGCAGTGGAGCAGGAAGTGGATGTATCTCTCCAAGAGATAACTACGCATCAGTCAGGAGAGAAAACAGAGAACTGAAGCTCGAGGTTGCAAGAATGAGAATGAGGCTGACAGATTTAGAGAAAGATCATGTATCCATGAAACAAGAGCTAGTAAAGTCACATCCTGCTAACAAGTTATTCAAGTCATTCACCAAGAAACTAAGCAAGCTCAATGCACTATTCAGAATAAGAGATTTAAAGCCAATAGGGGGAAAAGCTAACTCAGAAAGTCGATTACTTTTTCAGAAGAGAAGGCGTCGTTCAGTGTCTTGATGTTGTACTCTAGTGTGAATAAGAAGAGAGTATATAGTTGAGTTTGATGGATGTTGATGTGTTGAGTGAAGTTCTTGCTTGCATTGTCTTTTGATTGTAACCTTGAAAGAAGATACTCACTCAAACTTCTACTTTTTAAAGGTATATATAAACAAGTGTGAGTTTTTTTTTTTAGCTTCATGCAGTTTGCACTCGTTGTGTTTAAACTTCTAGAGGAATGCCAAAAATGGAATCTCATGTCTTTCTTTGAGTCAAAAGCAACTTTCTATTCAATTCAAATTAGAGAAATGCTGAGCTTTATCCGCTTCAATTCATTAAGGTATTATTCTATATAGCCTTCTAAATAGTCAGAGTGAGAACTCAGAACCAAGATTTGAAGTTTATGAGTTCCTACAAGAACCTCGAGTTATTGTGTTTACATGAACCTATATGTTATATTGTAGATCCACCTCTGGTTATCACTCAGGTGGCTTCAATTGGACTTCTTCAATCCTATTTCGAGTAGAAGTTTAGGGTGCACAAGAGCTTCATAAACATAAAACGAACTTTGCCAAGTCAACACGGTCGAAAAATCAAAAAGACATACTCAACATCCAGGGGGGGGGGGGGTGTGGTGTTCCTAGCAAACATAATCATTGCAGTCTCGTAATGATAAGAAATTTCAAAGAGAAATGTCTTATTACTTCACAACACAGATTTTCGTCTTCTCAACCAATGTAATCTTCATGTCAAGCAGTGGGATTACAAAAAGACATCTTCAACTCCGGAGTTTTGAGTAACATCATAGTATAACAGACAAAGTAGCAGGGGAGAATAATACATAGTGCTCCGAGTTTACTTCAAATTCAATGGTGAACTTCCCTTACTTGACAACTGCATATTGGAGATCGAAAGTCCAGACGAAGGAAGTATTAGGTTAACTGTACCAATTGTACTTTCATTGAAGAAGGTGCTCTAGATAAAGAGACGTCCACTTTTGACCCTGTAACGAATCCAGCCTGTAACTCTGGCAGCAACATGGGAGCCAACGTGAAGGAAGATCGCAGCATATAGGGAGCAACTTGTAAGTCAGGAAGAGAAGAAGCTGATGAACTATATTGTACTGTTCCCATAGGATGATCAAATTTACACGCGCTGCCAAACTTGCAGAACCCTTTCAGTAGATAAAAGGAGCAAGGCTGCACCCCCTGCTTTAAAAATGTATATCAGTGGAACGCTCAAACACGAAGACTTACAAGAAGCAATACTTTCAAACAGCATCATTTTCCAGACAAGCACGAAACCATATAAACCATTACAGTACTTTTTACATGGGTAAAGACACAGCAGCATTCAACCGACTCCCTCTTCTTGAAATACGCAAAATGCTGACATCATGAAAACTCAACTGTTGCAGTTGAGCATGAGCAATTCGATATGTGTGTGATTATAATGATGGCAGTTGAGAACACAAGCTGCTAAATCTCTCCCAGTTCAATAAATAGTTCCAAAAATGACTAGGAAAAGCATGCTATGAAGAACGGAATAAATAGATCGTTACCTACAGTACTTAGCTATTATTACCTACTGTGCACAAAAGAAATTGCTCAAATTAACAAAAGCATTCACGCGTGTAGGTCTTAATAGCAGCATATTTATAGAAGCAACCATCACAGGAGGTAACGACATACATGCATCTGTCCATTGGCAACAAAATGCTTAGATTCATCATTTTCTTTAAGACCAAACAGAAGCAGTTCAGTTCATTAAATTTAACTCAACAAAAAGAAAAATCATCATTGACTAGCTTAGAATTCCCTTCATGGATGTAAGTTTGTAACTATTAGGTCAATTTTTTCTTTGTTTAAATCCGGGGAGGCTAGGAAAGAACTGAACACACAGAACGTGTGCTGCCCAACTGCTAAAAAGTAAAAACCAATAACACAACAAACCTACAATTCCCTGTTTGATGCAGAGCATATTACACATCCATTGATTTTCTTTGTGTTGAATAGAGACATTTTTGTATGACATCATACAATAAAACAAGAATAGGTCCTGAATAAACATGACAATCTCATGGCAAACCCTGGATAACTCATATTGTAATGGGGTAATACAAACACTTCACTTAAGTTAAAGGAAGTCTCTAGAGAATTGCATGGGACTTTTAAACAGTTATAAGGAACTAGACTAGGAGATCCTCCTCTTCAAAGACGCCATTACCTCAAAAATTTAAAAGGAGAGAATGTTATAGCAATTCAACAAACATACAAAAATCCGAACTCTAATTCATGCTATTGAGTTTTAACAATGAAGATATAATCTTGAACAACCAATGATTATAACAAAGGCAGGAGACAGCTAATGCAACTTTGTGTGATGTATGGGTTAGGTGCACATCACAAGTTCAAACTATGTAGCAGAAAAAAGCCTGGCATTTAAATTGAGATGTCTATAGAGGTAGAAACCATTATCCACCAAGTTTCAAAACATACTCCATTGGACCCTTAAAAGTTTTCTCGGTTATCAGAAAAGGAAAAGGAGACAGCTAAGCACCAAATTTAAGCAAGACAGAAATCATAAAACAATCATCTTCCAGTAAATGTCTGCCCTCTTTCTTGTATCATCGACTTCTGGTCAAATCCATGAGTAATGAACCTCAAAGTTCAGCATATGTTACGAACTAATGACACATTAAGCATGCAATTGACAAAAATCCTCAAAAGGAAAATCACAATATAAAGATCAATACTATGAAGCGTCGGAACTGAATGTAGACAAAATATTCCAGACAGAAAAATCTAGTGGCAACTCAAGAGCACAATGATGCCAGGACATGAAAACTTAGCAATAACAGTGTACAAGTTTAAACCCAGATTAGATAATAAATCGTCATGTCAAATCAAACAAAATAGAGAACGAAGAAACATTATCATACCGGACGCAAAGGAAGGCCAATGGGGCTGATAGCACAGTTTGTCTTTGATGCAATCCAGTCAGGTGGATGGTGAAACTTACAAGACGATCCAAATTTACAGTCCCCAGTTTTCACGTAGTATTGACATATGGATTGACCAGGTCTCTCTGGAAAACTCTTTCCCTTCTGTGTTTTGCTTGAAGGGCTAGCAGCAGGGGGTAATGGCGAGTAAGGCCCTGCAAAGGCATGTGGAGAAGATGCTAGCTGTGACATCCCATAGACAGATGTCGGCCCAGCAGAGGGATGAACACCAGGAGATAGTGCAGGACTTACTGGTCCCTGCAAAAGTAAATTAATTACCGCACAGAAAAAGAGATTACACATCATTGTAGAAGGTTGATAGAGAGAAAATTTTTATATTACTGAGTAAGGACTCCAGTTCTGAATGGTAACCACTCCTGGATGAAGCAACACTGGACCATAAGCACTAGGTACATATGAGCCAGGTAAAATAGGAGGCCTTGCTACTCTAAGACCAGTTAATGCACTGTTACATTCCTCAGGAGGAGCAGGAAGAGACTGCACCGTCGGATAAAATGGACGTGCAGGTGCTGGCACAGACATACCAGCAGGTTGAGGGTGATGGAATTTACATGTTATACCAAATTTGCAATGCCCCGTTTTCAAATAATAGGTGCATTCAATTTCCCCCTGTTATAGTTGTTGAAAATTAGATGGCTGACTCGGAAAGTTAACACAAGAGCACACACATAAAACCGTGAGACAATTACCATGCGTAATGGATATCCATAAGTATTTAGTGGTATATTGCTCAAGCTTCCACCAAAGTTCCTAGGGTGGTGAAACTTGCAGGATACACCAAATTTACAGGTACCTGTTCTTAAAAAGTACTGCACATGAACATTGTGAAGTCAGCGACGAAATCAAAACTATTAAAAATAATACCCCACATTCAGGAAAAAAAAAAACTTCAACACTTTGAAGTTCGAGTGTTGGAAGAACTAACAAGATCAAACTTCAACACTGAAAACTGAGTACCTGGCAGATCGGCTCTCCCATTCTTTCTGGGAACTCAACTCCTCCCAACTGCATCTTACCACCCTGAAAATAAAATCACACAGCCATATTAGGAATGTAGGCATTCATATTTTTCCATCTCAAGCAAAATATAGCATATTCAGAAGATTGAAAAAAGTAAATGCAGGGACAGAACTTGAGCTATGCCTACAGGTTCGGTAGAACCTGTAACTTTGGCTCAAATCTGTATTGCATTTAAAACTCCACTTAATATGTATAAATAGTTTATCAAGAACCACGAAAGATACGTGTTTTAGAATCCAGAACCCATAAACTCAAAATTTAGCTCCGCCTCTGAGTAAATGAAAGTAGTCCAGTTCTACACCATCCATGGGAATATACTCCACATAAACTAACTAAACCTTCTGATCCACCTCATGTGTGAGAAAAGATCCACTCTCAACTACTATTTCCAAGTAAGAAATTCAACAAATGTAGAAACCTACATTCACCTTGATAACATAGACACCAAATACATATTCAAGAAAGGAGCTTAACATGAACCACCAAACCCCTAATAGTGTGCTTTCTACTGCGTGAATCCATATTTGTCAGGCTAGTATAAGAAGAAATTAGCTTAACACGAACCACCAAACCCCTAATAGGAGACTTCTCTACCACCTGAATCCAAATTAGTCAGGCTAGTGTAAGAAGGAATTAGCTTAACATGTACCACCAAACCCCTAATAGGGGACTTCTCTACCACGTGAATCCAAATTAGTCACCCCAATGTAAAAAAGAAATTAGCTTAACATGAACCACCAAACCCCTGGCAGTGAAAATTTCTACTACGTGAATCCAAATTAGTCAGTTCAATGTAAAAAAGGAATTAGCTTAACATGAACCACCAAACCCTCAGTAGTGCACTTTCCATAGCGTGAATCCAAATTAGTAAGACCAGTATAGAAACAAATTAGCTCAACATGATCCACCAAAACCCTCGGTAGTGCACTTTCCATTGCGTGAATCCAAATTAGTCAGACCAGTATAAAAACAACTTAGCTCAACATGAACCACCAAAACCGTCATAGTGTACTTTCTACCACATGAATCTAAATTAGTCGAACCACTAAAAAATAAAATTATCTTAACATTAACCACCAAACCCCTCATACTACACTTTTTCCACCACATGAATCCAAATTAGCCAAGCCAATATAAAAAAGCAATTACCATAACATAAAACCCAACTTAAACAAGATAAACAACTTACAGAACGCCGATCACGATCGCTCGGATGGTTAAACCGGCAATTAGGTCCATAACCACATGACCCATTTCGCAAATAATACGAACAATCAGGAACACCAGGCCTTTCTGGGTATACCTCCCTTCCAAATAACCCCAACTTCTGCATTGATCCTACATTACCCAAAAAAAAAAAAATCATCAAAAACCCTAGAAAAAAAAAATCAAAACAACCCAAAATTCAAAAATTGTTAAAAATAAAAAATAACACCATCGAGACCCGTTTCTTGCTCCACTGAAACCCATTCCGACTGATGATCAGATTGTGACCCATTACTCCCTGTAGACGGCCCATACAGCTCCATCTGTAATTTTTTTTTAGGTCTTCTTCTTCACAATATTCACAGGATCAAAACCAACAAAAAAAAACAGTATCTGAGAAAAAAAATTGATTATGTATATGTATAGAAGAAGACATTAATGGTGTTTTAGTGACTTACAGTATGCAATAAGATGGGAGAAAAAGTGTACGACACACCAAGGAGAAATTGCCAACTGTGGAAAAACGAAATAGAGAGAAACAGTCTTTTGGTGTCACTAAGGTTTCGTTTTTCTCTTTTTTTTTCTCACTCTGTTCGTACAGTATGCATGCTTCGGAAATTATTAATTTAAGTATACTTTATCATTACATTTTATTTATCGATATCTCAATTAATAGCTCCGTTGATCGAGTCTCCATTTGTTTGAACTTAATGAAAATTATATTAATTTGATGCAAAATACAATCTTAAATGTATTTTTTTAAGACAAATAGTAAATATTTGAAATTAGAAAAATCAGGAAGTAATTTATTTTTATTTATTAATTATATATAAATAGTTATAACGTATTTTTTAAAGTGTTTGAATTTATTATGTTTTATGGAGGATATAGTAATGGTATGTTAAGTAAATATTATATGACAAGTAAAAATAGACAGAAATAGTAACAAATTGTGTTTTATATTAGTAAACTTAAGTTAAACTATTGTTAACAATAATAATAGGATTTTGATTTGACGATTATGATTTTTGATTTATTGTGCTATGGAATATTTTACCACTCTTACCTTTTGTTTAGAAGAGAATATTTAAATGGAAAAATTAAAAGTATTGATAAAAAATTGTGAGCGAAGATTGTTCCTTGTAACGATGCTTTAATAATTACTCATCAACAAAATATGCAATAAAACTCATATAATTCGATTCTAAACATTAATTAACATATCCTAAATGCATAATAATAATAATAATAATCCTTCGTCCAGTATTATGTGGTATCATTTTTTTTTTTGTCAGTTTCAAAAAAGAATATCACATTTTTTTATATAGTAAATATTTAAAGATACAATTTTTTTTTTAATCCTTTTTGGTCACACTTAATTAAATTATATTACTCTAATACATTTATGAGGAGAGAGAAGAGTAAAATTACTTTTTTGAAAAATAATTTGATAAATATTTTAAATTTTTCTTCATTTTTTAAATTACGTGTTCGATCAAATGTTACTAAATAAAATAGGACGAAGGGGTAATAAATAACAATAATAAAATATTGTTTAATTCGAACAATTTGAACTAAATAGCAACCGACACTTGTTTCCCTTGGGATTCGAAATTACTGTCATGTCCTTCATATTCTTGTCGTTTTATTATTCTTGTTTTTAAAATTTTGAAAATGATACACGTGTTTAACAATTTTATTTTACCTAATTAAGCAACAAAAATTAAATAATACTACTACTTAATGAAGCTAAGTAAATTAATGTCCTGCAAGGCTACAACTAGTTGTCTAATATAGATTAATTAATAAATAATCATACTTTAGCCTGTAGAAGTTTCTTTGATCTAATATAAAGGAGTTGACATGTCACAAATTGCTACATCAATAATATTATCAGTAAAATATGAAGAAAAAGAAATTATAAAATGGAGTGATAACTGAGGTGTAAAATTTAAGAAATTTGATAATTTATGTATTTCTTTTACCATCATCTTGTTTTTAAAAAGAAATTAAATTTTTTAATAAAACAAAACTCTCAAATTTAGTGCTTGTCTAATTTTTTTTTGTCTTTAAAGTATAATCACAATAGAGAGTTTAGTTTTGCTATAAACGTGTAGTTTAACGAAATTGTAATCAAAAGTCAATGTTATAAATATTTGTGTGTTTGAAAAGTGCATGTAATTAAGTGACAAGAGATTAAAAAAAACATTTTATTCAACAATTCAACTAGCCAATGGACTATTGTTTTGATTCAATTAGAAAATTATCAAATTATTCATATTTTTTTTAGTAAGTGACAATACTTATGCTTAATTGCCAAAATCTCACAAAAAAAAGAGCAATTATTCTCTTGCATAAATTTCAACCTTTTGAATAAAGAATAAAATTCATGGGACAAAGTCTAACTTTTAATTTGATAAGTACAATTAATTCAAATTTTCATAATATAATAATTTATTCGAACAAAAATGTTCCTTATGTAAAAAAATAATCATATTTAAATTTAAAATGTTTTATTTCGTATATATTAGAAAAATAGAATTGTATTAATCACTCTTTTACATCATAGCAAAACTTATGGAGCAAATATAATTCATATGCGATCAAAATTCTATAAAACAAGCATCTTGTAATTACACATTACTATAAAAGCGAAGTTTTGTTTGAACCATCTTATTGTATTTTTACATTTATTAACTAAAAAAGCGATACATAAGTTTTAGATTACCAGAATTAGGTGACATTTGTTTTTTTATTAATATGACTTTTTCATTCAAACATCATAGAATTTTATTTTCTTTTTTTTTTCTTTTTGCTTTTCAAACATTAACAAAAGTTATTTTTTGTATAATGATGTTTAGTTGAAATTATTATTTTAAACAAAAAGCACAAAATCATTTGGTGAAGTCTTTTTTGGTCTAAACAAATCTATATGAAACACATCATCCATGCTAACTTGATGGTCAAGAAAAGTCGAACTTTAATTGCTAGTGGCATAATTGATATTACGAAGTAACATTAGGGGTGTTTTCATATATTATCTGCAGAGAAAAAGGAGAGTGAGGCTGGGACTGCTAGCAGGGACAAGTTATATATGGGACAGTGTCACTCGTTGTAGGTCGTTTCCATATGGCCAATTCACAGCAGCCTCCTACGGTTTGCGCTCGATAGATTTTAAATTTGAGGGAATTTTAGCCTCTATAACAGTGCGAAGTTTATTATTATTGGATCGGTATGTTTGGTGGTTTATCGTAAATAGGTATTCCGTTGTTTTTAAACAGAACAATATTGAACTTCTCAACAAATAATAACATTATAGACTAAAATCTCCACTGAGGCTGAGTCGTTTGGGTAGACGGCGAATTAGAAAAAACTCGTCCGTAGATTATGTAACGGGTCTATCATTCAGTCCCCATGGTTTTGAGAACAACGTGAAAGTTTGAGGTACTATAACTAATTCATGACGGATTTAATTATCCCCGTCACCACCTGGTAATTATAGGATTTAGGATGTATTATTCGTACCTTTGTGATTTGAACTATATTAGTAATACATATGATATAATACTATGCGATAAAGTTATATTAAAGAAAAAATATCCCTCAAATCATATTTAAAATTATTTTGTGTTTTTCTTGTATTTAAGTATTATGATTCTACTAGTAATTATGTGTAAATAAATTTTAAAGTCGTTATAAAAAATTATTTGATAGAGAATTAATATGGTTCCTACGTAAATTCAGTACAATGTTGAAATGTGAGTTGTAATAAATTTGTTATAAGATAAGTTTTCCTGGAGATGCTAAATACAGTGGGCGGACGAGTGAAGGGGGGGGTGTGTAGTATCATTATATTGTGTATAGGATTTGGGGATGTTGTTCAGACTTATGTGAATATGTTAAACAATTTAAAGATTTACATACATATTAAAATTAAAACTCTGCGAGCTTGTAGTGTACATATTAGATGGGTTTAGTTCAATTGTTACCAGTGGTAGGGTTTTTTTTTTGGTTTGTTTTCTGACATTTAAAAGTGAGGAGAGGGAGTTATCTTGTTTTAAATGTGAAAAGATGACTTTTTGTGGGTGAGCAATTTATTAAGATGACAATTATTTATCCTGCGTCAAATAATTCAAGGTGAAAAAAAAGTTATAACAACAGAACTGAATTGTTTCTAGGCTACCTTAATCCAAATTACAAGAATAATTCAAGGATATAAATTGAAGGAAGCTTTTTGATATCGAGCTATAAATATCAAACACACAATGATGTGGAAAAATCACCAAATACTTGTAAAAAATACCACCACCTGCAAGTTACTAATCCCTGCCCTCTTTATCCCTAACATTACTAATTCATGGGGGGCGTTGGATTGTGCTTGGTGCCAAACGACCCCTGGTGGGCTCTAATTAAAATAGCTTGTATATAGCTTATTACTATTGTCAATGAATATATAGTCTCTTTATTGAAAAACTCAAGACTCAATAGACCTTAGTAATATGTCCACGTCTGCCTGAAGACGTTGTGTTATATGGTTATTTTTCTTTTTTTGAAGTATTTTTCTTCCCACAACCTTTGTCATAGTAGGAGGGGGGGAAAGATCTTGATGTGACAGAAGTAGACAAGAAAGTTAAGCTTAAAACAAACTATTCATTTGGCGATAAAATAAACCATAAAATAAATGACACTGATTATACGGCCATTTACCAAATCTGGTGAAGACTTTCATCAAAGATTGAAATAGTTTCTAACTGTGATTTAAGAAACATTCAAACACGAAAAATCAATATTCACTTGGTATTGTATTTAAGATTATAAAAGGTTCAGATTAAATAAGCGGTTCTTTTCAAAATAAAGATAAAACCAAAAAGGTGCGTCTCTGTTGGCTGTCTCCCAAATTTAAGTCAAGTCTTACAAGTAAATTTATTTTTTACTTTTTTTGAGAAAATAAATTTGGTGGTCAACATCAGATTTCCTTTAGCGAGTAAAACCCCAGGTATTGTTAAACCTTTTAATCCTTAAAATTTCTTTTCTCAAAATTTACTAGTTAGAAAGACGTTCCGTTTGGACAATAGTTTGTAGTAAGGTTAATCAATCACATTTGAATTTATATTGTAAAATTAGTGCAAGGGCCATTTGCCCATAAAATAACCGGGGGGTGGAACAATCTTTTTTTTAGTGGTGTTATTGAGATGAAATTTGTGAATTGGGGTGTGCTGGGGTTGTGGTTGTTATTTTGTTTTTGAGAGAATAATATAGACGAGTGAATTCGTACCGTTAACCTTTCTCTGCATATGTTGTTTATGATTCCTAGTTTCTAATGTTTTAAAAAGAGGTACAAGTCGGATTTTCATTTTGGAAAAATAATTGAAATATAAGGCTTATTAAATAACCATTTATTTATTTGTTAAATATTTACATTGTATTTCTAAGAAATCGAACTTAATTTGGATTTTGTTTATTTTTAATGTTGCGAGTTAGTATCTTAATGATAGTTTGATAAATTCAACGAGTAGATTTATTGTATTTGAGCTAGCATATTCTATATTTAGATTTTATTTATAATGTCTAAGTCGAGATGTTTTTAATGTTCTGAGCTACATATTAAACAGTATTGGGGAACTAAGTTTTATAATGTCTCCGAGCTACATCTGTTGTTATCCAAATTTATGTTATCGGAGGGGATCGATGAAATAACTCTTTAATGTATTCATACTGACATATTTGTAATTGACACATGAGTTTTAAATTTTCGGGAGCTACATATTGTTTATTCAATATATTATAATGATCTAAATACTGCTTAGAAATTATTCCGAGCGTACATTTTAGGGATGTATATCGCTTTGTGTTACTTTTTAAAGGAATTAATGAATACAAACTAAGAGTAATAAATTGTAATTTGGGTCGTATTAAAGGCTATTATTCCTAAAAATTGAGGGATCTTTAACCATTTATATACCTAGTTAGTATGATTGTAAAAAAACGTTTTCAACATTTTGCAGAATTTGACAAATCATACACCTGCTTAAAACAGATAAATCACATGATATCATAAATTAATATCACATATCCGAGTTACTACCTACTAGGGACTACTCAGTCTCAATGTCTTCATCCTTTGACTATTATTGGGCAGGGTGCGGGACACTTTCGGGACACAGAAAAGGTTAGTACTCATATTAAATATCATAGCTTAAAATTAAATTGCTTGTTAGTTATCAAAGTAGTAACACCTGACTCTCATTGACTTAATTTGTTTACTTCGAAATTTGAATCCCCTAAGTATAAATCTATCGACTAACATGCCGCTATGCTTTCATGCAGCACTCTCCTGTCGACAATGATGGTAGGATTTAGATTTGCTTATTGGCAGCCAAATTGAGGGTCTGTTACCATGCATGATTGTGGGTAAATGGCGAGAAATAATGTTAATCACTGATTCGTGAGTCTAAGCGGCTTGTGCTCAGTTTAAAAAAGAAGCTGATCACAATGATTTAAACAAATCTGATTTTTTGTGACTTAATTTAACTGTTTGGCAATACTCAAAGTAATTTATTTTAATTTTAAACAACTTAGATTTTAAGCCAAAAGTTTACAAGCTGGTGTAGAAGTTGCTTGTGGTATTTGTAGCTTCTCGGTGTGTTTTAAGTTGACCAAGACGATTATTTATTTTTTGGTTTGCCCTTAATAGTTTTGGATACAATCTCCAAATTCCAACATAATCCCCTAACATTTCCTTTCTTGCCAGTTTGGTCCTTTTTACATGTTGTACTCGACAACTTCCAACCCCTTTTATCCAAACACATAACTGCTTTTTTAAAACTAGTTTCAACCCTTGTCACAAAGTTTTTTTGGGTATAGAAAGCTGTTTTATTAAGTTCATCAACGGAACCTAACTAACTTAGTAAATCGGCGGAAAGTTGAATAAGATGATACTTGCTAGTAGTCATCTTTCTGTTTGTCAAGCAAAGAGTGTAAAGAAAGCAGGGACTAAGAGAAGTATGATGAATCACGAGATATATGTAACTAGTAGGAAGAGCTAATTGAAAAGGCCGATCAGAGAGAATTGTTCTATATTATTTTTTAATCTCTTACGTATAAAAATAAAATAGCTATAATGTTATAAAAAGACATAAAAATTAAAAATATATTTGTTATTATAGTATATTATGTCTAGATAATTTGACGTGCCACATCCACACAAATCGAGCCCATCCATGTTTGGGCCGTAGGCTACTGGGCTTTCTACTATTAAGTCTCTACGGGTCCAACCCATTTCCAATTCCGGGTCGCTTCAATTCCCGGTTCTTCTCTCTCGTAAATACACAACCTGTTATCCATTCAAGTTTACAGAGCTGCAAAGTACCACGTCGGAGTAAAAAAGCACCATGAATACTCTAGCTAACTCCGGCTTCACCACTGCCGGAATCTCCACCGCGTGTTCCATTCAGTTGCCAGTACGACGTCGTTGCTCTGGACTTCCCGGTGGAGGATTAGCTTTTATTCGAGCTCCGCCGAACCGTAGTCCTTCTAGAAGAATCATCTGCATGGCGGTACGTATAATTTTTTGGAATATCTACTTCTTTTTTAGCTTGGAAGAGTTAGAATGAGTAAACACAAGGAATATTTCCTAAATTTTCGCTAATCAGTGTAAATTTAGGAATTCATTTTTTAGTGAGTTTTAAAGCTTTTTTCTGATAGTAGTCATTTCTAATGTTGGTTGTGGTATATTGAAGGAACCTTATCTAATTAAAAAACTTGATTCGGCTGAGAAAACATGGAAAGAATTATCGGTATGCCTCTTTCTGAATTTTAATGCTTTTTTGAATTTCGTATAGTTCGTTGTCTTCATTTTGAATTTCCAGTTTTATTTATACTCCTTTCTGGATTTAAAAAATGTAAAATTACTTCTACTTTAAAGGAAGAGGATTGTGATAGGTTGATGGGATGAATCTAATATTTGTTTAGAAAAAAAAAAATCATACATGGACATAACCATTAGTCTTTGAAATCAAATATTCGGTCTGAATTGAGCGAAAAGGCTATAGAGGATTCATGTTAGTCTGGTATTGAGAAACAGTTTTGATATATCTACTTGTATATTGATGGAGAGGCTTGGATAGAGAGGTTATGGGAAGGGTAGGAAGGATGGAGAGACTGTTTTCAATTGACCCTCGGCTCGAAACAAAAGAGAAGAATTTGAAGCATGGTAGCACAAAAATATGACAACAAAATAACAAGATAAATGGCAAATGAAGCAACAAATTATATGATTTGGATACATATGTTAATTTATTCAAGCAGTTATAACAGGAAGATAAGGTGACTTAGGTTTTCGCAACATATAATTCGAGACAGGTTCATGTTGGCTGGTTCAAAGTCTAAGCGCATATGGAGTGTTGGAAATTTCTAAATTTTTTCTTTATAATGTGGAATGTCGACGAATTAAATTTAAAACTACTGAAACATTTCCAGGTTAAGCTTGCTGATCCAGATGTGGTCTCAAATCCAAGTGAATATCAGAAGTTGGCGCAGTCAATGTCAGAGCTAGATGAAGTACTCACTAAACTGTCATTTTATCTCCTTTTCTATTGTTGACAAGATACACTATATTTTATTCACTTTTGTTGCCTTTTTTGAGCTAGGTCGTATTAACATACAGGAATTACAAGGATTGTGAGAAGCAATTGGAAGAAGCAAAAGGTTATCATCCACTTTTGTGGTAGTCCTAACATTTTCCTGTAAAGATTTTTTATGGCCACATGCTAGTTCTCCCTCCATGATCTCATTATAATGTTTCTGTTTGTAGTAGTTTATTCATACATATATGTGACAACCTCTTCTATTTTTGGCAGCTTTAGCTAAAGAAGCTGGCACTGACGAGGACATGGCTGAGATGGTTGCTTCTGAAATTCAATCCTTGACAGAGCAAATCAAAGAGCTAGAGGAGAAGTTTAAGGTTATTACAGTGCTTCAACTAAAGTATTTTTATTTTACTTCTCTTATTTTGGTTTCTAGATAGTTCTCATATTTAATGTTTTCTATGCATCTTTGTGGGATTATGTTGGTATTCCTCATGATGGCAGTTAATGCTCCTTCCAAGTGACCCTCTTGATGCCAGGAATATAATGCTGGAAGGTATATTATTATCTCACTTTGCCTTATTCTCTTGATTTGTTTGTAATCTCTGCTCTGGCAGCTTAGTTTCCAGATTTCCAGCAAATAATTAGTATTCCAGTATATAAAGTAAATATTCAATCAGAAAAAACACTAGCTTTTCTTGAGATATTTCGAAGTGAAACAAAAGCTGAGGTTATAGACTTTGTTACTCCATCTCACTAAAATTAATTGACCTTGACTGGTTCTCAATGAGGCTAAGAGGAAAGTATTTCAAATCTGAGAAAGTGGCAAAGTTAATGAAAAGATACACATCAAAGTTGAGTTGATAAAAGTTAATACTATTTTATTTTCTTAAATTGTTGGAAGAAAAAACTTCTCCAATATAGGAGATTGCTCATATTTTTGTTACGGGATAAAATGGGAAGTAAGTCAATTGAAACATGACTGGGTACCACATGCTTCATTGAGTATCCCTTTAAATGGCACATTTAGTATTTTTTTTTTGAGAAAGATGACATGATGGCCACATTTAGTTTTACATTTATATTATTGCTATTTTGATGAAATCGAGAACAACATACTAATTGTTTTGCAAGTCCTCTAGAAGTTGTCCAGCTTATAAATCTTTGGGTGTGGCATGATTACCACTAGCACATCAGTAGCTACAAATATTGGAACTTAAGGGTTAGCCAGCATGTGATGCGTGTCTGCATGATTTTGATCTCTGTCACTCCTAATTATTAAGATATCTTTTTCACTTTAATTCTGGGTATAGGTGTCTTGACTTTTTTGTCTTGCAGTCAGGGCAGGTGCTGGTGGGGATGAGGCTGGAATTTGGGCTGGTGATCTTGTAGGTACATGTTCCCTTAGTCCTTCTGGATTCTTCTATATAGATCTGATACTTTTTCAGATACTGGAAAAAGAAAAGTTTAATCTCTGCTCATTCTACTCTTGGTAATTTTAACAGTGGCATGAGTTAGACAGTACTATGTTGCCTTAATAACATATGACCTTTATGGGTCCAAAGTGCAATACCTTACTGCTAACTGCGAAGAAATAAATAAATGTGACTTTAAATAGCCGGTCACCATTACATTCCACTAACCAATATAGAGTCCTTAAAAGTGTTATTTCATCTGCTGAGCTATAACTGAAGTGGTTATTGCTTCCAATATCGTGAAATGAATTACTCAGATCTCATTGCTTGGTACACTTATTTCTTCTTTGCTTTGACATCATTTAGGTGCGTATGTATGAGAAATATAGTGAACGGAACTCTTGGAAGTTTGCTCCAATCTCTTGCTCTGAGGTAAATATGAGCTAAATTCTAACTGACATCTACTTCTTCATTTTCAAAAAAGAAATAATTTCTTCCTCTAACCTATTAAACATCATTTTTGTTCAAGGCTGAAAAAGGAGGATTCAAAACATATGTAATGGAGATCAAAGGCAACCGAGTCTATAGTAAATTGAAATATGAATCTGGTGTTCATCGAGTTCAACGTGTACCACTAACAGAAACTCAAGGCCGTGTTCACACTTCTACTGCAACAGTTGCTATCATGCCAGAGGTTAGTTATCCACATGTTCACTCAAAATTATCTCCTATTTAGTCTAGCTTAATATGACCACCTTTTTTAGTGAGAAGTATTGAAAACAGCCTTGAAATTGGCTCAAATTATTAGTTTCGTCCCTGAACACTTCCAATTTTACCTAGAGTTTCCATCATTTTCTTTTAATTGTTTTTCCCCAAGTATGCCTAGGTCTTTTCAGTTCCCTGTTGTTCTGCAGCTATTATTTCTTTTGGTTTCATTCTTGATATATTATATTGTTTCAGGCTGATGAAGTTGATGTGGAAATTGACCCGAAGGATATAGAACTAACAACAGCACGTTCTGGTGGTGCTGGAGGTATATGATGATTCAACTTTCATGTTCTTCCCTATGCATGAACTTCTTGTGCTTATGGACATGCATATATTAATGCATGATTATGCTATGCAGGGCAGAATGTTAACAAGGTGGAGACTGCAGTTGATCTGTACCATAAACCAACAGGAATTAGAATCTTTTGTACTGAAGAAAGGAGTCAGCTTAAAAACAAGAATCGTGCTTTTCAACTGTTGAGAGCAAAATTGTAAGTGACATTGATTCATATATAATTTTTTTGCTTAATGGAGTTGCTGAACTTTTATCTTAATGACCTAAACGATTACAACGAATGCTCAACTTTAGATTGAAGAAATTAAGTCGCTATATATTAGTAGAAGGCCCCGTGCTTGTAAGTTGACCTCTTCTGAGAGCAACTAGATAGGTTTGCTTGGAAAAATGGTACTATACTGATCGAACTGAGTAAGCTGTCTTTCTAGACCTATCAAAAGAAGTTCGTGGTGTTTGGAGTCTGGCTACTAATCCTGTCTACCAAAACGGATCCAGAAATTAAATTTAAGGGGTTCAGCTTTTAAGATTTTCCAGATTGAACTCACTGTACAATTAAAATCATGGGTTCAAGCCCTAATATTTGTTGAGGTTTTAGTAGGTTATCCATGCTCCATGTTGAAAGTTATGGGTTCAGGTGAACCTGTTGCCAAAAGGTTACATCTGCCCGTGTCTGGATCTTTACTTCAATTCTGCAGAATAGTTTTATTTGCATGTCAAAAATTTCACTGTTTAGAACACCTTCATTTGCTCATTTAAGAGTGGATGTCAGATATGCTATGTGTTCTTCATCTAGATAACCTTGCCATATATAATATGTGAACTAAAGAAACCTACGTGATTAAGGAAGAATTTATTAGTATTTGGCTATGTTCTATGACAATGATAAGCCCATAGACTAACTTTCACGTTTCCAATGCATCAAACAATAAAGGTCTATTGTTACCTGATTCAAAATAAAATAAAATAAAGGTCTATTATTGTTAGCCTTATATCCTTTAGGCATAGTGATGGTTTGACACTTCATGTGCACTTATGGAAGTCCACAAGTCTACGTGATTTGGGGTTGTCAAGATTTTGGTCACTGGCTGATAGAGCCCGTGATCGATCAATCAAGACAATCACTGGAAGGAAACTTGTCCAAGAGCTGATGACCCCTCTGTGTCATCCCTTTTCTTGTTGATCTTCTCCATTTGACAATTTCTATGACGGTCATATGCATATATTAATCTCTACATGATTTTACCTTGCAATGAAATATGTCTGTAGTTTCAGACTACACTATCTGCTAGCGAACTAGAACCAAAATCTTATGGGTCATAAAATTCACCGGAATAACTGTCTAGGCTGAAGAGCCATGGACAGTCTACATAGTTCCATGTATGTATCATCTTTTTACATTGTACATTCATGTTTTCATTACTATGTATGCATTTTCTTTATACCAACACAAGGTGATATTTATGTGAATTTTTACCATGTCCATAACTTCTGGAATTACTATTATCTGTGCACGGATATGACTTGTGGCGTTCTTCCAGGTATGAGATTAAGGTGAGGGAGCAGCAAGAGTCAATAAGAAATCAGAGAAAATTACAGGTAAGATGACTAAACCTTCATATCGTTGATCTAGCCTACTCAAAATGCAGTAGGAAGGGGACACTCAAATCAACATGCTTGGCACCATATTTTTTATGTTTTCTTTTAAATGTCCAAATCTAAAATGATATCCATATGGAACATATAGGTTCAAGTAGCTTACATATATCTACCTGCTAATCATCTAAATTCTAATATATATCATCACTACCGCAAACCTTTCATATTGATATAGTGTCTGTGACAGTTAGCACAATAACGGTAAATTTGATGAAATGGGTAACACGCCTTTTTTTCAATTTGATGGAGAAAATGACCCTGCAAATCTCTACGTGTAAAACTAACGATTATAGGTAGATTTGGCATCAAACTGAAGGGCATAATACGCCACAAAAACGCAATTGACCTGTAATACTGTTTATCATTTTTCCTGGATTTATATAACATGATCAAGTTAATACTACATTTTTTATATGGTCAATTTTAAGCCTTGTGATCTCTTAAATTTTCGTATTAGATTAAAAAGCACGAGGACAAGATATCTTGTTAATTTTCCTTATTAGACTCCTTATATATACAATGACAGGTAGGTACTGGTGCTCGGTCAGAAAAAATTCGGACATACAACTACAAGGTAATTAAGCCATAATGCCTTAAACTGAAAAGTGTACGTGTTATTCCCCAAATGAAACTTTTGGCATCCAATTAATGATTTTGATGGTATAATATCCTACCACAATCTCAAACTGCAGTTTTTGTTCATAGAAACAAGTACTTTCACTGAATATGGAAAACTTTGAACATTGTGTTTATCCTGATTTAAAAAATGATGGTACTAGCGAAGTATACTCATGGTTCTGCATTCTTTTGAAAGATGGGGACCTTTTCATCCTTCTGATCTCTTTTCTCTGATGTTTACAGGACAATAGGGTCACTGATCATCGTCTAAAAATGAACTTTCCGCTTATGACGTTTTCTTGAGGGTGACATTGAGACGGCCGTTCAGGTATGTTACTTTGCTATAAGTAGCTATTTGGTAATAATTCTCATTAAGACTGTCGAGCTCATTTCGTCTTTGCGCAGTCTTGTGCTACTTTGGAGCAACAAGAGCTGCTGCAAGAACTTGCTGAATCTGCTAGCGCACCTGCTTGATAATTTGAGTCCTCTGTTTTCGCAAGAAGTTCTATTTCTTCCTTCGTGGAACACTTCGCGCACAAAACCCGATGGGTCCTCGGATCAGGTATTGTTTAAATGGACCGTAAAGATATCATTCTTGTTAGAATTATTGTCAATATGGTGTTAGTACAAAAGAATGAGGAGATCTACTGCTGAACAGGAGCTCTCTCAGATCCATTTTTTGGAACTCATAACACTTCAACAAGAAGTTCATTATTGAAAATCAATGTATTTCTTGTGTATATTTCATTCATCAATCTGAAAATCATTATATTGCTTGTGCATATATTTCCCTCACTTTTGTTTCTTGGTTTCTTCTTCTTTGCCTTCTTGCTTAATTTTATCATCATACTTGCTAAAAGAATGCACTTTGAAATCAAACATACCCAAGTTGAATTGGCTAATAGTTGACAATCATTTGAAAGCAAATGAATTTACCTTATATACCATTGATATTCGGTAATGAGACAAATGATGAAAAAAAATGATATGAATGCTCCCGTAATTTTATTATCATGACAAAGCTAATGATACTGGATTAATTTAAATTTGATATATAATCAATCCTTAAAACTTACTTAGGAATATTTCATTACACGCTTGAACTAAACTTTACTTCACAACTTTAATAAAGTTATTTCGTTAGATTACTCTCACTTTCAAATCACCCTTGCTGTTTAAGTTCTGTGGGCTGCTTTTTAGATTTTAATATCCAAATATATTAATTGATCCTAATGAGACAAAATTGGAAAAAAAAATTTGATTGAAATAAAAGAAATCAATAAAAAAGTACCTAGCTGGTTCCATAAATTAATCATCGAATTGGACTAACAAATGGGTGAATTTAAAGATCGCGCATCAATGGATCATTAACTTTGTCCAAGAAAAGCCAAACGTGTAGTTATTTTTGTTGACAACAACGCGACTAAGGATCTTTGATTGTTTTAAAGAAAATTAAAGATTGCATGAGCAAAATTTCAATTAAATTTTAAATTGTTTGATTTTCGAAAAATAAAAAATAGTATATAAAATAAACAAATTTCAATCAAATTTAAATTCATAGACACTCGAAAATTAAAAAATCTCAATTAAACTGTAGCTATTTAACTTTCGAAAAATAAAAAATATCTTATAAATTAAATAAAAATTTAATGAAATTTAAAATTTTTTAACTCTCGAAAGATAAAAATACGGTTACGAGATGAGCACTAGTGGCACCGTTTAGCCGCAGTTTTCTTCAGTAGCTGCAACGTGTCGAACTGGCTAGTCAATCATCATCACCAGTGAATCCAACAATCCTCCAAATGGCATGGAGGTTCGCACCATTTCTTCATATAAACCCCAAATTTTCCACCATTTTTGCTTCTGCAAATTCATCTTCTATGCTCAATAAACTCTTGATTTCTTCATCATCTTCCTCATTTCGGTACTTGTGTAAATCGACTAAGCCCTTTTTTCGTATTCTTCCCATGGCGGAACAACAACAACAATCATCATCACTCAGTACTTCTTCCCATACCCATAAACATACCAATCGTCTCGCTTCTGAACATAGTCCTTACCTTCTTCAGCACGCTCATAATCCGGTACTCATTCGATTATTTTAAACAAAAATAGTTCAAATTGAAAATTTTATGCACTGATTTTTACTTTTTGTTTCGTTATGGGAAGGTTGATTGGTATCCATGGGGTGAGGAAGCGTTTGCTGAAGCTCGTAAAAGAGATGTCCCAATCTTCTTATCAAGTCGGTGATTTTTTGTGTTTCGTTACATTAATATTGAGCTTGTTTCAGTAATATTGACATATAATCTTCCATGTTGTGTTTTGGTTTGAAGTTGGTTACAGTACATGTCATTGGTGAGTTTTTTTTTATTTTCTTTTACTAAAAGTGCTAGAAATTAGTATAATGGAAGACTAATGCTTTATTCATTGATAAGGTGTCATGTTATGGAAGTTGAATCTTTTGAAGACGAAGAGGTAGCCAAATTGCTAAATGATTGGTTCGTTAGCATTAAGGTGAATCTGGAAGTTTTGTTCATGTTAATTATATCTTGAGCTACATATATTTGGATAATAATAGATTTTTTGTTACCTTTACTTGTATATGGACAGGTTGATAGAGAGGAGCGTCCAGATGTTGATAAGGTAGAATTATTTACTGAATTATGCTTGAATTGCATTTATAATTGATTCCTTTTTGAACTTGTTTCTTGGATTAAATCAAAATCATTCCAGTTGAACTTGCATTGATATGATATCTTCATGTAGGGATATCTTTCTAAGCTATTTTGTATTCCCAGCATTTTTCAGCTCTTTTCTTTTTTCTATTTCTTTGGATTCAGTTATTTAGTTATTCTTTTAAGTTTTGGTTAATCTTCTCTTTTGTTTAAGCTGTTGAAAGCTAGATCCTTATGAGGTTTATAATGCATAGCTAATAATAACAGTCACTATTTAAATGAGTAAACAAATAAAATTCCTTTAGTGGCAAAAAGAAGGGTTACTGTGAATCTTAATCTTTTTCATGTACCACACAAGTAGCTAAGACCTCCCACGTACTAAGAGTGCTCTCACTACCACTAGTAGACATCAGCTTGCTGGGTCTTTCCGGTACCAAGAACGAGGAAGAAACATACAAGTGGAAACAATAACTATATATGGCTCTTGGCCCGATATAATTACATGTGTATTTATTGAGGCTCTAGGTTATTTTTCGGTAATCCTCATTTTAGTAACATGCTCTTTGGAAATGACTTGCTGCAATCACTTTCTTGGTTATCTGATGAGAAAACCGTGAATGCTCGAGTCTTTGCGACGTGATTAGATTGGCAATTTATTGACTAAGCTTGATCTCAGTGATCATTTGATTTTCAATTTTCCAATAGTGATGCTATCAGCGTTGAGTAGCTTAATTTTGGTTCTCTCAGGTGTACATGACATATGTGCAAGCCTTATATGGTGGTGGTGGTTGGCCACTAAGTGCCTTCCTTTCACCTGATTTGAAGCCTTTGATGGGTGGGACTTACTTTCCACCAGAAGACAAATTTGGAAGGCCGGGATTTAAAACTATACTTAGGTGTGTTCATTCTGTACTTTCAGATTAAGTGGTTCAACATAAACTTCTACTCAACTATTAAGTATGAATGGCATTTTTCTTAAACTCAATTGCTGTCAAGCAGCATCAATGTTCAATTTAAACTTCTGAGAATATTCCTGTGTACTTCATTATCATGCTTAGGAAAGTGAAGGAAGCGTGGAATAGCAAGAGAGATACGCTTATCCAGAGTGGGGCATTTGCAATAGAACAATTATCAGAAGCCTTGGCGGCAACTTCAACATCAAATAAGCTCTCAGATGAGGTTCCGCAAACCGCTCTGCGTAAATGTGCTGATCATGTAAGATTTCTGGAAATCTGTTGTTGAGTTTTCTTAGCATGTGGTGGCAAACTGGTTATTTGGAGTTAAGAGCATGTTTGGATTGGTTTATTTTAAGTGCTTCAAGTCTAAAAAGCGTTTAAGCACTTTTGGAGTGTTTGGATGAATTAAAATGGCGCTTATAAGCACTTGATTTTAAGCTAAAATGATTAAAATAAGCCAAAAGCTAAAAGTCAATCCAGGCAGGCTCTTAGTTACGAGAAGAACCACAGTTGATGCTTGAGAGACCTTTTACCTTCTCCTATATATTCTCTATTACTGCTATCCTTATCATTAAAATACTTCAGAATTCTTCAGATTACTCACGATAAATAATGCCCCTTTTCTCTGTGGTAGTCAATCCTCAGTGAGGCAAGTCTTTCTCTGACTTGATCATATGACATCTTTGCATGTTCTTGAAATTTGACCATCTGAATGCTAGTTTTAAGGATTTAATTTCTCAGTTCTCAATATATGTGGTGTTGTTAATGATGATGGTCTTAACTTCCACATGTCATCAACATGTGCTACAGCTGGCGGAAAGCTATGATTCAAAATATGGTGGTTTTGGTTCTGCACCCAAATTTCCCCGGCCAGTTGAGATGCAGCTGATGCTTTACGACTCAAAGAGGTCTGGAGAGACTGGAAACTCAGGTGAAGCCAAGAATGCTCTAAAAATGGTCTTATTCACTTTAGAGTGCATGGCAAGGGGTGGTATCCATGATCATGTTGGTGGTGGTTTTCACAGATACAGTGTAGATGAATGCTGGCATGGTGAGCTAATTCTTTATCTATCTGTTCTGATATTAATTTTAAATCCAATTTTGTTGTTCAATTTGTGAGTGTTCCTTTCCTGCTTCTTGCAGTTCCACATTTCGAGAAAATGCTATATGATCAAGGTCAACTTGTTAATGTCTATCTGGATGCCTTTTGTATTACAAAGGATGTGTATTATTCAAGTTTGTCTCGCGATATACTTGACTACCTGAGAAGGGATATGATTGGTCCAAGTGGTGAAATATTTTCGGCTGAAGATGCTGATAGTTATGAATCTGAAGGTGCCTCACGGAAAAAGGAGGGTGCTTTCTATGTCTGGACTAATACTGAGGTACTTATAACTTCAAACTGTTTTACCTTCAATTTTTTGAGTAGTATCTTTCTTGTTTTGTTGTTTAAATTTCGGGTATTCGCACATGGATAAATCATTGGTGGCTGATCATCTTCTTGACTATACATATGATATAGTTGACCTCCACCTTATATTGTGTCTTAATATCTAGCTCCATATGTTGCAAATCTTTGTAGTTTGGAGAAAGCTCTGATATGGTACTGGAAAAGGACAATGTGGTATAGTAATTTAGTAGTCAGCTTGACTCATGTAACTGGAACGTTAAATTGTGAACTTAGAATCTGATTGTTCAATGAATTTGATTATTCTATAGAAACTCATACGCATTGAATATTGATCTATAGTTAGATTATCCGTGGGAAGTGTCTGAAATAAAATGGCATGGAAGGTCAACAACCCAGCCTACTTGTAAGTTGGATACTGGGCACATCCAATTTTGATGCAAGGTCAGCTATATCTAAATTTGCAGTGATGCTATATCTAAATTTGCAGTGATCCTTTTTTTTAATCGGATTACAAATTATGTAATCCTACCAAGTAGCTCTTCTCGCCAAATAGGTTGCATAAATCTTGTTTATTCTCAACTGCTGTCATGGAAGGTGTCAATTAATTCAAAAAGAGTCCAGTCGTCAGACATGCAAAACAGTTTGATCAATGCTTAGCCCAATCTACATATAGGAAAGACAGTTTTTAACAGAAATATAGTCTTGTAGGACATGGTTCCTTGCAGTTTAAAAAGTAAAAATAAGGAAACGGAAGACCCACCAAGAGAAATATGTGTGCCTCAATTTTCTGCCAATTTTGAGCTTGGGTGCTTACTTTGTCTTGGTTCCATCTTACTGAAGGTTGACAACATAGTAGGCGAGCATGCAACACTCGTCAAAAATCACTACTATATAAAACCCTCAGGTAATTGTGATCTTTCAAGAAAGAGTGATCCACATAATGAATTCAAGGACAAGAACGTGCTAATAGAAAGAAGTAGTACTTCTGCACTGGCATCAAAACATGCTTTGCCTGTTGAGGAGTATCTTGATATCCTAGGGAATGCTCGCCGAAAACTTTTTGATGTGAGGTCGAAACGTCCCCGACCGCATCTGGATGATAAGGTATATTATTTTTAAGCAAGTGTAAATTTTATTTTCATTATGTTTAGTATGATGAGTGATCTATTCTTGTAGGTTATTGTATCATGGAATGGACTAGTGATTTCATCTCTGGCCAGGGCGTCAAAAATCCTGAAGGGAGAACCAGAGGGAACAAGATTTTACTTTCCAGTAACTGGCACCAATGTAAGATTTCAGAGCCACCTTTAAGTTTAAGAGATACGTTCAGTCTGATAAATACGTGACACATGACACACTTGTTTAGTCTCAGCAGATGTGGAAAATTGTGGGCTGGTGGTGGTATAAATTTTTTGTTAAAGGCTCTTAATTTCGGTATGTTTAACGAAAATACGAATCCTCTTTGTCCAATTGTGTGCATCTTAAACCAAAATCTGTGACACTGGATTTGTCTCTGTCCTTTAGATGAGCTTTTTTTTTGGGTAATGAAGTCTCATTATTGCAAAGTATATTGTTAGACGTTTAGTCAACTGGACGTCCTAGATTAAGTACTGTTGGTGGCAATTACTTCTCTGTTGTTTTCTTAATTATTTTTCTTGTTATGTTCAGCCCAAGGAGTACATGGATGTCGCTGAGAAAGCGACATATTTTATTAGGAAACACCTTTATAATGAACAGACGCGCAGGCTGCAGCATAGCTTCAGGAATGGTCCCTCCAAAGCGCCTGGATTTCTAGATGATTATGCATTTTTGATAGCAGGTCTACTGGATCTTTATGAATTCGGCGGTTCAGTCTTCTGGTTGGGTTGGGCACTAGAACTTCAGGAGATACAGGTAAGGAAATCCAGGATCTTCTGGTGAATGTGCAAGTCTTGATTACTGTTGAACTATTCTTTGCAGGACGAGTTATTTCTCGACAAAACCGGAGGAGGTTACTTCAACACAACTGGTGAAGATCCTTCTGTTCTTCTACGTGTGAAAGAAGATCATGATGGGGCTGAGCCTTCAGGGAATTCCGTTTCTGTGATTAATCTAGTGAGATTGGCCTCTGTGGTTGCTGGTGAAAAATCGAAACTTTACAGAGAGACCGGAGAACATGTCCTGGTATATCTGCATCTTACATTGACTATGTAATCCTTGTATTGTGTCCAGTAGATTTTTAACCTTTGCATTTGATAGGCGGTTTTTGAGAAGAGGTTGAAAGAAGCAGCTGTTGCTGTGCCACTGAGTGCTTGCAGCAAGATATGCGTCATTCGCCAGAAAGCAAAAGCAGTAGTTGTATAGCGGGTTTTTCCCCGAAGTCTTCTGAGGAGTTTGAAAGCATGGTTACCGCTGCGCATGCAGCATATGATCCTAACAAGACGGTAAGTACTTTGCTTGTAGTAGCCATAAACCGTTCACATCACGTTGTACAACTATGGATTTCGTTTCTGACTAGTACTGATTCTGAATAGGTGATCCATATCGATCCCAAGGATGCAGAAGATGTGGCATTTTGGGAAGAAACTAATAGAAACATTGCTCTGATGGCGAAAAACAATGCTGCTGCGGACAAAGTGATAGCCCTTGTTTGCCAAAACTTCACATGTAGCGCTCCGGTCAGTGACCCGAAAGCTCTAGAATCGTTGCTCTCGCAGTAGATAAACTTCTAAAAGCAGTTCAAGAGTGTGTACATAAGGTGACGAAAAACTGGAAAGACGGAGATCAGTCTTGAATCGTTGCTCTCGCAGTAGATAACTTCTAAAATAGTTCAAAGAGTGCGTACATAAAGTGGTGAAAAACTGGAGAGACGGAGATCTGTCGTTGGTTATGCGTTGCAATAAGGCTCTGTATGGTGGTTCTGAGTTCTTGTGGATCAACTGATCATTATACTGCAGTTCATTAGTTCAAAGGAATGTAGATGAAAGCTAGAAATTAAGTTCACTTTTGAGTTTAATGAATGTTTACACTTGTATAGTTAGGTCAATCCTGGTGTTGGAGAATATTTTTAAGTTTATTTTTAACATTAATAGTTGGAATAAATGCAGAAGGTTGTGTAAATTTAGTAGTTTCCTTTCATCTAAGGAGGTTGATTAGCGGGTAAGTTATTCATGTATTATATTAAATTTTGTATAAATTATATCATGGAATTTCTTTTCGGCTCTCTGTAAAATACTCGTTTGGCCGCGGGCTTCCAAACACATCGTAAGCTAAACCTGTGTTGACAAATAACCAACTCGCAATGACTAGGGAAGGTATAGTAATGCTATGAATGACCCAGTATCGAATACTGGTAATAATATCAGCAAACTAACGTTCTCCATGTTTGTAATTTAGGAATTTAAATAATTAATTAACTAATAACATGAATAGTTCGGAGTTCGGAGTTGATTTATCTTTGTTTTATACTCTAGAGCAACTAATTTATGAATAAATAATCGATGTGTAAATTTTTATTTGATATAAAATAATTAATAGATGTTTTCAAACTATTCGAATATTCGTCTGTTTTTATTTACTTGTTCATATTATTTTTTTTAGTTATTTTTATTTACTTGTTAATTTTGATAAATTAAGAAAGGACAATTTCTTTTCTATTTTATTTTCATTTAAAACTTCTTGAAAATTTTTAACTTTTAATTTATTCTTTTTGAAATCATAGATAAAATTGTTAACTTTACTATATTAGTTATTGTTATTTTAATATTTTTAATATGTGTTGTTTCTAATATCAGCACAATAATTTGTTATAATTTTGTCTTCTTACTATTTTTGGGTCCTTCCATGCTTTTTACTTTTTGGCATATTAGACAGAATTTATCAAAACACATAACTCATGTGTTTTAGATTCTCTTTCATACTATTTAGCTACTTTTTGCTTCTTCCTCACTTTAAACATTATCCAATGGGTTTCATTGTTATTTTCTTTTTGTTACGATCATTTTTACTCGTTTACTATATAATAATAATAATATATTTAATATAGCACAATGAAATTTAATAAATATTACTTTATCATTTTAATTTATGTGATAATATTTAATTTGATACTCTTTTATTAAAAAAAAAGAAGATCTTTTAGAAAGAATTAATTGTTATTATTTTATTTTATTATTATATCCTAAACAGTTCAGAATATGAATAGTCAGATCTAAATTTCATAATACCAATAACAAAATAAATATTTATTACATAATTTTTTTAGGTACAAACTATTTAAGTACATACAAGACAGGTAAAACAAACTTTAAAAAAAAAAGTACAATCGAACTACTTAGAAGTTGCTAATCAAACATAAGTAAAAAACATTTGCATAACAAAAAAAAAAACAACTTACTCATCAAATCTTAATTAGAGATTCGAAATCATTTTTACAAGAAGCACTATATACACTTTTAAAGTGGTACTTTAAAAATGATTTTGGACGTAGAGGCAGAGATTAAGAGTTAGGAGTTCTAAATTTTAGGACAGAAGATTGATGGTAGAGTTTGAACTCGCATCACTAATGTGAAAGAGTATTTTCATCGCTCTTTCCTTACCGCTGAGCTGTCAATCAATTTAGTTTCGAGTTCATAAGTTTATATATATATAATTTTTTAGAATCTACGGAAAAAAGCTAGTGGGTCCTTCAAAACTCACAAATCCCCACGTAGCTCCACCTTTATTTGCATAGTGAATATTTTCTTTTATTTTTCATTCGGTACATGAAGTCCGCATTGCATAATTCATTCTAAATTGCCGCTTCCAATGAAAAAAAACCATATTCAAAATCCAAATTTGAAACGTCTAATTAAGAATAAAACAATCGTACTATAGCAGCTGCAAAATTTCAGCATATACTTCCAATTACTATAAGATGAAATAGAGAGAAGCACGTGAGCAATGTCTATTCCAGATGTGTCCATCGTGTTAACATTATGGTCCCAAACATATATTTTAGTATTTTCAATTATTATCGAACGATATTATTGAATATTAAAATTTTAAATATATCATAATATTTTTCGATTGCTCTTTCTTTTACCAGTCGATCAAGAATGTAACTTGATTTTACATTTTGTATGTGTGTTTGATAGTTTAAATTCACTATTAATATTTACTAGTTAAACTAATAAGTGATAGAAATTCAAGCAACTAACATATGTGACGAATTTAATAATAAAATTTAAATATTAAACATAAAAACAAATAATCTAACCCACTTTCCTCGACTTACCCGACAACACAAGGGAGGAAACATAAAACACTTAGTTAATTTGTAATGTATGGTTTAACACGGTATTATCCTGAGTGTGCTAGCAACCGACCTGTAGTTAGTTATTTAATTTAGCCCGGAGACCCCAGCCCACCTCTTTTTAGTGAATTCTATTTGCACCCCACTTAGCACTATGATTTTCAATATACTATCTATGGGGAGATTTATATTTTTTTTAAAAAATAATTAAATTGAAAAAAGCAAGAATTATTATTAAAGAATTTAAAAATATTTGAAACCAACTATCTATTTTAACTTAGTTTGTGTTGGATTATTAGTGTAGTGACCATCACCAGTTCATTCTCAAACTTCAAAAGAATTACTATTTCGTGTCCCAAAATACTAATAAGTCGATCAAAAAATAAAGTATTATTCAAAAAACGTAAATAATATCACTATATACACAACAATAATAACACCCGACCTTCCCTTAAATATATTATATTTAAATCGACACCATAATACGAGTCTCCTAAAATAAAAGTAATCTCATGAATGATTTTTGAATAAGTACTTACTAGGTACTAGCCATCGCTTTTGACTAGTACTAACATAATTCTTGTAATATATTAGAAAACTATAATTAACCATCTTTTAATTTAAGAAAATATATGGATAAATACCAAATGAAATATATAACTTTTTTACAAAATGTAAATTTGTTTTAATTTTTGACGAATTTGAACTATACTTTTATCTTCCTAGTGGATGGATAATTCCGAACCCAAACTAGTCCTATTATTGTCCTCCTTCCCGCCTACCCCCTCATGATCGTTACTGATTCTTCAAAGTAATAGAATAATAAATGCATAATTGCAACTATTTCGAGAATGAAAAATTATTGGCAATAATTGTAACATGAACTATTAAGATGAATCTTGCAAAAATTATTTAATTTTGCTATGTACATAATTTTTCATGTTTACTGCCGCTCTCACGCCCAGCCTAAACCACCCTCAGCCTTGACATTTTGCTACCTCGCGTAATTAGACTTTCTATTAATTCTAACTCTGGTTCTTGACCTAAGATAGTTAATTATTCTGAATCTATACTATTGTTATATTTTCCTAATTCACGTCTCTCTCTCGAGCAGGTCTTGAATATGGGTGAATTCTAATGTGTGCATTCGTTAAAAAGCGAGCAAATCGAAGATAACAACAATACATGTATATTGATTTTGGATTACTTTGTATTTAACTTACTTCTTATCCAGGGCTTAGTATTTTCCAAAACCCTAGTTACGATTGCTTAGTTTCTATGACTAAGCATGTAAACAAAGAATTGATGTCGAACTCATTTTTTTTTCAAGTAAAAAGTAATTTTTTTTGTCTTGCCACTGTTAATAGAGCATACAGATGAAGAAGGAGGACTAGGCCTGGCCTTGTTCGGTACAAATTGCATTTGTAAGCCTTTTATAGGCTAATAAGCAAAAGATTGGGCTGACACAAGTGACAACAAAATTATTTTTTCATGGCGGGTCAAAGATAATAGCACTATAATTTCTCCTCCTGACTCTAAAAGATGGTATTTGCCATCTGTCAATGTTAAGTAGACCTATGATTTTTCTAGGTAAAGAGCCATAGTTAGTGTAGATACAATTTTTTTCCACTCTTGTGGCTCTAGGACGCTAGCTTGTCGGCAACCTTGTTAGCTTCCCTCATATAGTGAGTAGTATGAATATGGTGAATGTCCAGCAAAAATTTGATCTTGCTAATTGTGTCTTCAATTTTTCAAGGGCTTTGCCAGGTGTCCTGAATACAGTTCTGAAGTAAGAGGGAATCAATTTCTCCTATGATCCTAGGGTGACCATTTTGAATGCACCAGTTAAGACCGAACGAGAATGCATTGGCTTCTGCACAGTTGCTATCGCCTTTCCCTAAAGGTATACAAAACACCATAATTACCTTGCATTCCTTGTCTCTCACTATCCCTCCTCCTCCACAGTTTCCTCCTATGCATGAACCATCGGTATTAAGTTTGACAAAAAGATGTAGAGATTTTTACCATTTGACAGGAGTAGAGATGGTCTCCACCCAAAAGGTGAATAAAGTTATACCAATCATCCGGGAAGGAAATTTTAGGGAACTGAAGTTTGGAGTGTTGGATGATATTAAGGTTGATCAAAGTGGTAGATTTATGCATTGAGAGTTTTTCATCTTCATACTTTTCTCCACATCTGGATCTTTACAGTTCCCACATAATAATATGAGGCATAATCTTAGTGGTGTACGAAGCTATAGAATTCTTGCATTTGTAATTCCAGAAAGAGATGTTGTCTTAGGATTGATGCCTAAAGCTTTTGCATAGAAGCTCCAAATCTGTTCAGCAAAGTATCCAGAAAAGAAAATATGCTCAACCGCTTCTCCTATTGGTCTTCTATTGGTGCGTGCACAACAACAACAAATGGAAAAAATGTTAATTCCAAGTCTTGATATTTTGTCTTCAGTTCGAAGTTTGTTATTGATGGCTCTCCAAGTCAAGAAATTTAATTTAAAAAGAACTTTGGGAAGCCCTATTTTTTAGTCAAATTGAGAGATAGGATTTTTCTCCCTGATAAGTTCCCAGGCAGTAGAAATGGTGAATTTTCCATTATTATTGCACGTCCAGAAAGGTTTATCATCTATATTCGAGGTAATAAATATGTGTTAGTTGATAATGGCTTCCTTAACATTGTCGGGCAATTGATGCTCAAGGTTATTCCAGTCTCATTGCCCATGTCTTAGCACCTTATTACATTTAATGTTGTGGTAAACATTGATTTCCTCCAAAACCATGTATAGAGGGCCAATACTTGACCAATTGTCAAACCAAAAATTGATCTCTCCTTTGCCAATTTTCCACCAAATATTGTCTTCAACTTTCAGTCTTAATTTACTCATAGCTTTCCAATGGTGAGAGACACCGGGTCTCCAAGTTGTGTTGATGGGATGAGTTTACCACAATATTTAGCTCTTAAGAATCGAGATCATAAACAGTTGGTAGTTTTAAATTTCCACCAGTGCTTTATAGTAAAAGCTTTGCAGATTTCATCCAGTTTCCTGAAATTTGTACCTCCTTTTTGATAGGGGAAGCATAAATTCTTCCATGCCACCCAATGGTGTTTTTCCCCTGCTTCGTTACCTGACCAAAAGAATTTTGCCAAGTACGATTTCAATTGTGCAATTGTGCCTTTCCGGGGTTGAACATTGGCTAAAGTGTGAACATTTAGAGCCATAAGGACATGTCTTATGAAGGTGGCTCTTCCACCAGTGGATAAGAACTTGAGATGTCACCCTTTGATTTTATTAATAACCTTGGTAACCATATCAGAGTAATATGAGATCAACTTCTTTCCAGAGTATAATGGATAACCAAGATATTTAATAGGCAGTTCCACATGTTTCATTCCCAAGATTTCTCTCTGCCGCATTCGTCGCATGGATCCTAGGAGCAGTGTTAGTAAGACAGGAAATGAGCTTTTATCCTTTTGTTGATTGAGTTCTGGCCTGAAGTTTTCTGATATTTTGAAGCCGGTATTTATGACAGTTTTTGAAAAGAATGTTGATGACTACTATATTACTACAGAAATAATTTGTATCATCAGGCAAATACTAGGTGGTTTGATCTTTGGGGTTTCGGTTGCACCAATAAAGAAGCTTTGATATCTTGGGTTAGCGTGCAGGGCAATTTAACATCAAAGGGCTAACGAGTTCAACAGTGAGTACAAAAGAGAGGGGGCATAGGGGGTCTCCTTGTCGGAGGCCTCTTTCTGATTTAAAGAAACCTATCATTTATTCATTAATCACGAGAAGTACCAATTGGTCCCCGTGTGAGATTATTTTTTCGCGTAAGACTCCGGATGTATCTCATCATCCATTTTCAGAAAGCCCATTGTGTTTCTCATCAATGAAACATAGGAATGTCCAAGATACCCTGTAGTAATGCTTGAGCCATATCCAGGTTGATTACCACATTTTTTCCCTTGATCTTAATGTTTGTGCGATGTGTCAGAGAATATCTTTGGGCAAACAATGCACTTTCAACAATTTGATTATGACTAAATGATTTTTAGGGAGATCTTGCTCAATCTATTGATTGATGTGACCTTGGTACTGATCTTCCAGAGACATTACAGAATGGGTATAAATAAGGCCTTGAAGTCTTCACGCTTG
Source organism: Solanum habrochaites (assembly GCA_027704765.1). NCBI lineage: Eukaryota > Viridiplantae > Streptophyta > Magnoliopsida > Solanales > Solanaceae > Solanum > Solanum habrochaites. Next base: position 70,190,013 of record JAKWJA010002497.1, on the reverse strand, counting down.
AGGAGCTTCAAACTTTAGGTAGAAGCACAATGCAAGTGTGGGTTAAGATTTGGGAAGATTAGCCCCTTTAAAAAAAATAATACGACAACTTTAATGGCGATCTTCGCAATAATTACTCCACCAGTTTGGGTAATTTTCCGCATTTAGTCCTGTCCGGGCCTTGGGGCCTGCAGCACTGTCTGTAGTCAATTGAGGAAACACTGTCTTTTGATCTCTTGAGAGTGGGAATACATCGAGGCAGCATTGTCAATTGTTTTAATAGATTTTCTTACCCACTGTCCAGAACAGTGTTTGACTCAGTAAACATTTTTCCAAGCAGTGAAAAGATTCTTATAGTATTTAACAGTTGCCTCGCCTACATCTTTGACGAATCCTACTTTAAACTATTTATAGTTATAAAATTGAACGTCAACTAAAATGAAAAACTCTATCAACACTCTTCCACGGCCTGTGAGAGGATTTACAATTAGTGAATTGGATCGACTTCATGAGTCAATTGACAGCTTGTAGAAATTTGCGTTGATTCCATCTCTTTCATGGGCAGGACTATGGTCCATGTATGGTTTCACGCCCCATACACCCCATCGTAAATCAAAGACTGAAACTTTTTCTCTTTCTTAATACGGAGGTCTACAATTTAGACCTTGTAACTTTTCACGGTTAGTACAAGTCTTTGTAGACTACATCAAACTTCATTTTTCTAGCTTCTAGTTTACCAAATACCTTTATACTTTTTCCTATAAAACCTACTCAAACACATTATATAAATTTAAGAGCCTGTTTGGCTCAGCTTAAAAGCTGGTCAAACTGACTTAAAAGCTGATTTTTGACTTATGTAGGCTGTTTGGCAATACTCAAAATAAATTATTTTAGTTAAAAAAAAAAACTTATTTTTTAAGCCAAAAGTTAAAAAAAAAAAAAAAAAAAAAAAAGGAAAAGCTGGGGTGATGGTGTTTTTTTTTTAGCTTATAAGTTGTTTTAAGTTTGACCACATTTTTTACCTTTTTGGCCCTTATTATTTTTATACAATCTACCCACATTTACCCACAAACCCTAAATCTCTTTCTATCCATTTTTTTTTCCTTTTTCATGATGTGGATGATAGAAATGACTATCTATACTGAAAATAAAATAAATCTTAATCTTTCAAGTGATCTCATTCAAAGTATATTAGTTAAAATGTAAATAGTTGCCCACATATAACTTAAATGAAAATTTATATTTCCCTTATAAATAAGTTGTGATAATAAAGAAATATGCGTAAGATAGAACACTTATTATGACCTAATGGCTTGAAAACTCAAATAAAATCTTAAATCGTTCTTGTCACGACGACCCAACACGAGCCGCGATTGCAACCCCTTTAGCCCCCTCCCGTCCCCTCCTAGGTGATTGAAACCAACAATCTAATCCATCCCAATTTCTTACCAATTTCTTCAATCATAATAAACAGAATATAATGCGAAGACTTAACAACTCATTCATATAACCAATAAATACCTTCTAAAATTTAATACTATTAATTTCCAACATCTGGAAGTCATCCACATCAAGAACATCTCATCCTCTAGATTTCTAAGTCGTATATGATAATAATTAAGCACTAAATAAGTACAACCGATGGTCCATTGTCCCGAACTTCGTAAGACATCAAGACCGCGGAAGAAGAATCCATCCCTAGCTAGGAATAATGCTCATCCCTGAAGTCTGACCGTGCTGGAACTGCTAGAGGTGAGACGAGTGAAGACTGATTGTGCACTTTTGGTCTGCTGCATGCCCGGTCCACCAAATAACAAAGAAAAACAAAACAAGTAGGGGTCAGGTACAAAAACACAAGTAACCTGGTAGTTGTAACATCGGCCTAACTCCAAATAGAAAGCGATATATACCTCGGGAATAATACGTATAAACCAGACCCCAATATACTGTAACAGTGATAGAGCACCCCGTATAAAGAATCATTTCAGAACAACACAAACACATCTATGAGGACATCAAGCCGCCACACCGTAGTCCACTTAAGAAGTGGATTTCTTCAAATAAGTGTATATTAGCATACTTCAAGATTTCCTTCCTCTTTGTTTCTGTCCTTGTGTCGGAACGGACACTCTCCGGATCCCTATACTATCCTGGGTCGGACGGACACTCCGATCCTCTACTATCCTGTTTTCGGAACGTGACACTACTTCCGATCCTCTACTTATCCTGGTGTCGGAACGTGACACGCCGACCTCTCTATCCGGGTTGTCCCGGAACGTGCCACTATCTCCGATCCCCTACGTACTACGTTTCGGTTCGTGAACACCGCGATCCATTTCACCCTCATTCTTTTAGTCATCAAAGCCTTCTTTTATATAAAGGCATCATCATTAACAAGTGATTTTTAAGGTTAAAATTCATAGCCTCAATCTTTCCTTCCCACCCAAAACCCACTACAATTCCATAATCACATCATGCTAGCATACAATTAAGCATATAGAAGACTTTACATACTACCACCCAATACATCAATTCGCTATTTAGAGTTTACTATGAATCAACCAATAACATACCTACCTACCTCTCAACCGAGAATTGTGATCGATCATCTAACTTCCCCCCCCCCCCCCGCCAAAATCCCGTGCTGTCTCTTCGTCTTCTCGTTCTCTCTCGCTCGTTCTCCCTCTTCTTTTTCTCTCGTTCTTTCTACTTTTTCTATTCAAACCGTTTTTCTTTTCTCACCCTAATTGTCATATAATAAGTATAAAGTATGATAAAAATAACCCACGTTTTATTCAAGGTTATCTCCTTTAATTAACCCCCACGTAATTGAATTATTAAACATAATCCACTAACTTTAAGTGGATAATAAAGCATGAATAGTCCAAAACTGACCCTTAAAACTTTTACAGAATTCCCGACCCAGTCATGGTTCGCAGCCGTGGACGGTCCCCGTCACGACGTGATGGTCCGTACTGCAAGTCCGTCACAAGTTCGAGAGTTATTCTGTGGGGAAAGATTTTTGACGGTTCGTCCGTGCCCAAACGACGTCCGTCCTGTCCTGGCCATGTCCTGTCGTGACGTTCAGAGAGTCTATCTCAATACTCAAATTTTCAGGATCTAAGTGTTTTGGAACGAGACACAAAAAAAATCCGCTCGACGGTCCGTCGCGCCCATGACGGTCCCGTCGTGGGATCCGTCGACACCATACAGTTAATTTACGAAGAAACTCACTACTATAACTGCTCAAAACGACTAAACCGTCTTTACCGTTTCTTTGATTGTATTCCCCAAATTGAATATACTTTTAAAATCTATAATTATTTTTAATATTCCCTTCTCCCTCCGTTTTGTGCTGCGCCCCCCTCTGCGCCTCCCTCGCCCCCCTACCTTTCTTTCTGGCTGACCCCTCTCCCCTATTCCCTTCCCTTTTCTTCATCCGTTCCCCCTTCTCCCGTCATTTCCTTCCCCCTTTTGGCTTTCCCCCTTCCGTGTTTCTTCGCCCAATTCTTTCCCACCCCATCCCCCCCCTTTTTTTTCCCCTCCGTCCATACCTTCCGCACTTTTATCTCCCTCACTTCCTCCCTTCTTCTTCTTCCCCCAAAGAAGTTTTATATCACTTTCAAAAGTAATTTTTTTTTAAAAGCTGCTTTTTATTAGCTCATCCAAACGGCACGTGCCCTTAAATCTTATTTAAAAAAACTTGCAATGACTTTTATTTTTGCGAGTCAATAGTATCATAAATTCACGACATATCAATGATACAGATTGCATTAATGAAATCTTTCTTATTTCGTAATTTTAATTATTTTAGAAAAAAATTTAAATAACTAAATATTTTAAAAAAAAATATTATTTTTTTGGTGCCTTTGAATAGCTCACAGTTGACCACCAAAGCCCACTTATTAAGTCTCCAAAAATTACTGTTTGACTTTTAAAATAGTCAAGAAAATGCTCCTTAGAGAAGATAATTTCAAAACCAACCATTATTTTAGACTATTTTGACTAGTACTAAACATAATTTTTGTAATAATTATTCGAACTAAAAAATATTTCAAAATTGATTCATGAAATTTAAATAAGATCAATAATGTTTCAGAAAAAATTAAAAACTTCTTTAATCCTTTCAAAAAAAATAATACTTATCATATAGAATAGGAAAATGGTTCAAAATATATTCGAACTTTGATCTAAATTGTCGTAATAATTTAAAATTTTGAGCAGGATCTATTATCCACATGCACTATTTATCGTGTATTTTAAAGGTATAATAATGCAATATTTATGATGTTCACGTGAAAACATATATACCTTTAAAATACACTATTAAATAGTATCCTTTTCAAAGTTCGATATCATTACAATAATTTCAATTAAAGTTCGAATATATTTCAAACTTTTTTCCCTAATTAATTTTTATTTTAAGAAGTGTATGAATAAATATCGAATAAAATATATCCTTTTTTTAAACTAAAAAGTTGTTTTTTATTTTCGATTGGGAATTGAAAAAAACAAAGCGAAACAGCCCACCCCCCTCCCTCTCCGCCTATCACACTACCGCCGATGATATAGACCTGCCTCAAACAACCTCACTGCATAGAGGAGGAGCCACAACCCACCCATCGCTTTTTTATTCCTTCCCCCTTTTATAAACTTTAGCTATACTTTTACATCTTAAAACCCAAGGACCATCACTATCTTGTTAAAATAATTTAGGAATTTAAAGCTTTATTAGTATTATATTATCAAAATACAGTTCTTATTTTTTGTTTTAAAAAGCGTATGATTAAATACCAAATGGAATATGACTTTTTACTAAAATAGTTTTGTAATTTTTATTTTGGATCATCTTTTATAGTTGAATTATACTTTATCTTCACGGTGGATAAGTCAAAATAAAAAAAGATATTATTATTTATTCCGCTTCTCTTCGGGTCACCCTCCTCCCGTCTTTTCCCGCTTTCTTCGCTCTTTATCCTCCCCTATCTTCCTCTTTTTTGTTTTTTTGTTTTCCGACCGTGTATGATTACATACCAAATGGAATATGATTTTTTACTAAAATAGTTTTGTAATTTTTGTCCTGGATCATCTTTTATAGTTGAACTATACTGTATCTTCACGGTGGATAAGTCAAAATAAAAAAGATATTATTATTCCTAGATAAAATAATTAAGGAGTTTAAAGCTTTATTAGATATTATATTATCAAAATATAATTACTATTTTTTGTTTTAAGAAGTGTATGACTAAATACCAAATGGAATATGACTTTTTACTAAAATAGTTTTGTAATTTTTGTCTTGAATCATCTTTATAGTTAAACTATACTTTATTATTTTCCACGGTGGTAAGGTCCAAAATAAAAAAAGATATTATCATCCCTATGATTAGGAGTAAATAATAATGAGTGTTAAAGCTTATTAGATATTATATTATCAAAATATAATTACTATTTTTTGTTTTAAGAAGTGTATGATTAAATACCAAATGGAATATGTTTTTTTACCAAAATAGTTTTGTATTTTTTGTCTTGGATAAATCTTTTAACATTGTGACCGTGGATAAGTCAAAATAAAAAAGATTTTACATTCCCTTATATTAGTGAAATAGTCTAAAGGAGTTTAAAGTTAGATTCTTAAAATCAAAATACTATCACCTCAATTAGGTAAAAATATTAAGGAATTTAAAAGCTAGATTTGTTAATATTTTATATATATATATATTATATTGTTAAATTGATATTGGGGTGTCTTTCCTTTTCTAGTGTTTGTTTACGGTTGGTTAGAACTAATAAATGTTGGCCTTTTGGACATAATCTATTATAAATAGCTTAAATGATATATGTAGTCTGGTGTTATCGTGGGGGGATTTAGTGCGGTAAGATCAAAGGTACCACCAGCTCAGATAGGTGTGAAGAATATTAAAGGAATATAAAGCTAAATTCTTATAGGTTACGTGATAATTTTAATTCCACAGGAACCTTACCATACAATAAGAATAAGGAGATAAAAGCTATTTTACTATAAATTATATAAATTATTGCATGTCATTTGCTCGGTGTATTTTATTGCTAATAAATTAGGGCCCCTTTTTGTTGGGCTTAATAAAAGGATCTACCCAAAAATTACTTTGGCAAGTGCTGAAGACTTATTTTTAAAATAAGCCTTATGTGTTTGGATTAAAAGTGCTGAATGTTGTTAGTCCAAACGTGAAAAGGAAAAAAGGAAGAAATAGATGTCGGGTTATGTGTAATTTGGAGATTGGTATAAAATATTAAGGGCAAAAAGATAAAAATGTGGTCAACTTAAAACACTTATAAGCTAAAAAAAAAAACACCTCTACTCCAGCTTTTAACTTTGGCTTAAAATAATGTTTTTTTTTTACTTAATCAATAAGTTATTTTGAGGTATTTTGCCAAACAGCTCTAAGAGCCTGTTTGGCTCACAGCTTAAAAGCTGGTCCAGATGACGTAAATCTGATTTTTTGACCCTTATTTAGCTTTTGGCAATACTGAAAATAGCCTTATTTTAAGTGTAAAAAAAACTTATTTTTAGCCAAACGTTAAAAAAGCTGGGGGTAGAGGTACTTTTCTTTTTTTAGCTTTATAAGCCTTGTTTTTAACGTTTGACTACATTTTTTTATGTGTTTGCCCTTATATTTTTATACAATCTCAAATTACAACATAAAACCCTAACATCTCTTTCTTTTCTCATTTTTTCCCCTTTCACGTTTTGGGCAAGCAACTTCAGCACTTTTACCAAACACATAACTCTTATTTTAAAAATCATTTCAGCACTTCCAAAGGTACTTTTTTAAAAAGCTGCTTTTATTAAGCCCAGCCAAACGATGGCCTCTTAGTGTACTAACTTTTTTGTTGTCAAAACCTAACGTTAGTTTATAGTAATTTAACAAGTAAGTTTCCTATATTGTTTCCCAATTCAAATTAGAAGTTTTTTTTATTAACGTATTAACCTTTTATTGGTTCTACTTTTAAACTTAATGATATAATTTAAATTATTTAGTCAATATTATTTGAAAAATAAATTTGTGAATAAATATTAAATTGGTATGCTAAACAAAATATTCGTAATTACTAATTAGTAAAAAGCGAAAAAAAAAGATTGTTCCAAGATTGTCACGGAACTTAGCATAGTTTGTCTCCTAATAAGGATTCAATCCAATTTCAAGTGTCATCGAATTGAATCTTCACTTCTTTTTTTATATAGATCCCTAAAATGCTTAGAGCTGATTTGAATTAACTTAAAAAAATAGCTTTTAAGTTAAAATAAAAAGTTAAACTAAAATAATTTTTATGTCAAAAAAATAAAAAGTAGAAGGAGATCTACTTTTGATTTCTAACTTATTTTAAGTCAAGTTTGACTTGTTTTAAGTTATTTTTTTACCTTGTCAAACATTTTGTAACTTATTTTAAATCATATCTGACTTATTTTTTTAGATTTGTCAAACATTTCTAGAAATAAAAAATTGACTTAAAAATAGGTTTGACTGACTTTTAAGTTAATCCAAACGGGCTCTTAGTACTTTGAGGTGGGAAAATCAATCCTCCCTATTCATTTTAGGTCTTTTTTTCATCTTATTTCGTTCACGACTAATAATGTATATTTAGTACTAAACAATACTATTTAGGTTAAGCTAAAATTTCGATTAATGTTATATTGTTATGAATATTATAAAAGCAACATCTCCTAGATAATACATGCATTTTACTCGCTCGTTAAATTTATATAGGATTTGTAAAGCAATGATTCAATTTGCAACAATAGTAAAATGTCATTTTATAGTAAATGTTAGTTAAAGCGGTGTCTTCTAGGTAATATAATTATTTGATTTGCTTCTTAAATTTATTCAGAAATTGATAACCCTAAAATCGATTTGCAAAAGATCATACCTCGAATACGAATATTAAAACACTATCTTATATAAGTTTTAATTTAAATATTATCTTTTAAGCAATATAATTATCTTACTCACTCATTATTTATTTAGGATTTCTATATTTTAAGATTTGATTTGCAACAAATTACACATCGATAACGAATAATAAAACTATATTATTATCATTAATGTTATTAACGCAAATATTTTTTAGACAATACAATCATTTACTCACTAGTAAAATTTATTCAAAATTTTTTTAACCGAATTCAATTGCACCAATTATATTACACATTATCACATCAACAAGAAACACTATCTCATTATAATCTAATATTATCCACGCAAAAAATACACTCGTTTTATTCGACTTATTAAATTCATTAAAACCTAAATTTAATTTACTAACATATAAAACTCTATCTTAATCAATAATAAGAAAAAAACTTATTAAAATATTATACCATAATTTTAGTAAAAAATTTATGGTTTTTTTTATAAAAAAATTCAATTTGCATAAAATTTTGGTAAGTCTAGCTGTTAGGTTATGGGTGTGCCTTCTATCTGTCAAAGTAATATAAATACTATAAATTAATTAACTCTTACAAAGAGAAAAAAAGCCAAAAGAAAAAAATAACACAAAATAAACGCGGCTGGTAATACACCAAAACCAGAGTCTCTTTTCTCTTTCTTTCTTCTTCATTTTTTATTTACCTCTCTTCTTTGCTCATAGTTGTTCGAGCTTTAGTAGGGGCGATTCCAAGCTTTTACATTCCAGAAATCTGCATATCATTTTTTTTTATCTGTATCAGTTTTTTTATTGATTGAATCATTTTTTGTGTTGGAGGATTTTGATTAATTTAATAATTAATTTTTGTTGTATAAAGTGTCAGCTGATGTTTGTGACTTTTGTGGCTGTTTTTGTGCGATCTCGATTGGTGAAGTTGAGAAATTTTTGGAACTTGGTGAATGGGTGGGAATTGTGTGAAGTTTATAGAGGTTTTGGGTGTGTGAAAAGTGAAAAATCTTTGAATTTTTGAGTTTTTTGGGGTTGTATTGAGTATTAGTTGAATGATTTCTTTTGGATAGCGATGAAGGAAGGGGATGGTTTGGGGTTTGATGGTGGGTAAATGATTGCGGAAACTGAGCTGGAAGAAGGATAGGCTTACAGTATAATTGATAAGAAGAATGATTCAAATCCATTGACCCTGATGTTTCTCTATCTTACCTTGTGAGTTTTTCTTATTTATTTATTTTCTGTTTTAGTTGTGTTGATTATCACTGTTATGGATTTACAAGTGAATTGAACCATTTTTTTAGTTCAATTGAATTGTTTCATTTTTGTGTATTTTCTTTTTGAATTTTCTATTTGCTAGCTGTAGCTTATGTTGTTTGATGTACTGTTTGTTGTGTATGTCTCCTGTTTGCTTGATATAATTGACTGTATAAAACCAAATCTTAATAAGAGGCCTTATCATGTCGAGAGAAACTTGATAACGGAAGTGAAAGAAGGAATGTTATTAAACTAGTGTTGGTCAATAAGATGCCTTATCATGTCTAGGAAAAACTTGATAACGAAATGGAAAAAAATGAATGTAACTAAACCTCCTGAATAAGTGATCAAAATATTTCTAAGAGAAATCATGGTAAGTAATTAGGTTATTTTGAGAAACAGAATTACCTTAATTACTTCAAGTCGTCAACGGCACAACCTAGTAGTTAAATTTTGGGACCTTCTGATATATAACTTGTGGCAGGCAGGCAAAACATAGTTGAAAAGCATCGACTTGGTGTTGATAATAAATATTTCCGCTTCTCCATATGGGTTCTATTTAATATGATGCTCTTTTCATTTTATTCTTGTTCCATCTAAAATGACAACTTTCCATATTTTGAAAATGTTAAACTTTAAACTTCCTATCTTAACTTTAAATGTCATGGCATGTATTTAAGAGCACAAGTTTGTAGTGTACTTTAGGTATGTGTTCTTAAACTCCGTGTCCAGTCCAACACTACCATATAAGATGAATTTGAGGGAGTAATGATTAGATATTAGTATATGACAACTATATCTAATGTAGTAATTTGGGACTAATGAAATTTCTCGCCATAAAGCAAGGGCTTTGGTGGCTAATGTATCAATCAACTATGACTCAACCCAAACTAGTTGGGATCGGGGGTTTGTCTCTGTACAAGGCCCATTTATTGCTATACTATCTTTTTTTAAAAATCTCTTAAGGCAAAGGCTGAATCTGGAATTTTAAAAAAAGAATCTCAGCTTATCCCTACATCGATATGTATCTAGCTAGACTAAAAGCTACCGAAGAATGTGGAAGGATTAAGTTTGTAATTCTATTGCGTGTGGAGAGAAGTGATTAATTTTTCATCTTCATCAAAAAACGAGAAACTGATTAATTCTTTCCAACATTGATATAAAATTGTTAGAACTTCTCTCTGTTCGGAAATTCTTCTTGCCGGTACGCCTTCGGTGTGATTTATCATAATTTTAAGCAAGACTGCATTGAGTCTCTGTCCAAGTATACTGTGATGTTAGAGAAACCCTGTGTTTTCTCATTCTATTTTTTGCTTATAACTTCTCTATCTAGAGTTGGTTTAGGGGCTAGTTAGTGAGTCGGTGTAAGTATTCTGGCAGGCGTTGTGTATTAGTGTTTATAACTGCATTACGCACCTCTGATAGCAACTCTCTTCCAGTTTCTCATATATCTATCTCTTACTCTGTCAAGGATGAGAAACTTTAACAATGTTTTGGGACATTTCAAAGCGATTTGAAGGTGAAGTGTTCACTGAGAACTGGGTATGTAATACTGGAAATAGGGTATTCCCAGAAGCACAAGTTTAACAGTGACAAGCTTATGCCATGAGCTGATTATTGTTTACTTTGCATATATTGACCAGGGTCGAGATTTGGCGGTATGGTTCATTTTACCTACTTATAGATTTCCTCCTTCTTGGTCTCATCCCGAGGACTCCACAAGAGGCCAACAAAAATAGCAGACCAGTATCAACAAACATCTGCTCCTGAGGTACGCAAACTTTGAAAGGACTCCTTATGATTTCTCTTTTATGATAGTTTACTGCAGTCAAAGAAGTAATATGATTTTACTTGATAGTCTACTTTTACCTAGCAATATGCATCTTCCAATTATACAGGGTGGTCGACAAACCACGTTAGGATCTTCAAGCACTTCTCTGTCAGGAAGGTTTGCAGCATCTTCTGCCCGTTCAGCAGCAGTATCTGCACTTAAGGCTCCGCAATTTAAGGGGGGAACAAATTCTGCCCAACCAACTACTCGAGCTGAAGATTTCAATTTTAAAGGTCAAAAAGTGAAGAAACAAAGAAATGCCTCGGACCCAAAATCGCTTAAGCTGCGTATCAAAGTTGGCCCTCAAAATTTGTCGACCCAAAAGAATGCGGAAATCTACAGTGGGCTTGGGCTGGATGTCTCTCCATCATCGTCGCTGGATGGTAGCCCCATCGATAGTGAAGGGGTATCCCGTGACCTTCAGGTTTCCCCAGATGAGTCCCCTACTAGTATACTTCAGGTGAATCTTCCCTCAAGCTTTAATTTTGCTTTATTTTTCTTCTTTTTGGTTTAATCTAACCTTGGCATCTGCAATTTTCTTAATCAACCAATTGGAACAGATTATGACCTCACATCCAATGAGCGATACCTTATTGTTATCCCCCCTCTCAGACGAGTTGATTAGCTTGACCGAAAATGAAAAGCATTGGGGAAAATGTGGATATGAAGGGAACAAAAAGGCAAGCCTTGAACCTTTGCCATTAGCTAATGGTACTCATTATGCAAATGGAGAAGTTTCAGAGGCGAGGAAATTGGTAACTTCTGACAAAAAATCCTTGGCAAAGGGCAAAGGCTGTGCTAATGAAAATGATAGTGCCTTATTATCAAAGAAGGATATTGATGGTTTGACCTGTGAAGAACTTGTTTCAAAGGCCTTGAAACTCCCTCTTTTATCTAATCCATACCCTAATGCTGCTGACCCTCCAAAAGATACAGAGAAGACAGTTGACAGTTCAAAAACAGCCACTAAGGGTAAGAGAAAAGAAGCATCCTCTGAGCGGACATCCAAGAAGTTTTTGCTGCCTGTCACTGCAATAGACAAAAATTCTGTTGAAGGGTCTGGTGGAAAGGTTTCCTCATCTAGGAGAACTATGGAAATTAAAGGGACAGATTGTAATGATCATAGCTCAGGATACTTGAAGAAAGAAGGCCAAAACCAAGAGGAAAAAACTGATGCTTCATCCAACAATGGACAGTCTAAAGATATGAATGTGCGAAACGTAGATGCAGTTAGTCCCCTCAAGCAGTCATCTCGTCAGAAAAGCTCCTCCAACAATGAGGATGGAATGAAACTGGCTCCTGAAAAGGAACTTTTTGCATCTAGAGACACAATGAAACCCAAAGGAAATCAATGTCATCAAGCCCAAAGTACTGAGGTAATAAAGGAAGGTTCTGTTCCTGATTCATTTATAGCATCTAAGGGTAAGAAAACCTCTTCTAGCAACATGCACCTATCTAAAAGTGAACCAGAGGACATGAAAAAGAACCTAGCCAGGGATAAATACAAAGAATTCTTCGGTGACGTAGAACACGAACTAGAAGATGCTGAAACTGGTTTGGAGCAAATTCATTCAAAGGAGATGCTCAAGGGTTCTGATGTAATCAGTAAGAAGAGACTTGAACGTGATAGCTCAATGAAGGAAAAAGTTAATGGTAGGAAAACTGAGAAGCCGTTTGCTTCCGATGGGTATCCTGGGTTGGCTTCAGATGGGGCTCCTCATACTGTCATTGAATCCAATCCTGCTGCACCTGCAGGAGTTGGGGCTCCGGTAGTTAAAGAAGATTGGGTATGTTGTGACAAGTGTCAGACTTGGCGTATACTGCCACTTGGCACTGATCCAGACAGTCTCCCCAAGAAGTGGGTTTGTAAATTGCAGACCTGGCTGTAAGTTTTCTCCAACTTTCCCTTCATCCTTTGATCATGATTATCTGTCTTGTTATAAGTAATTTCTCTATTCAGGAGAAGTCCTATTTGTAAGTTGAAGACGTATAAGGATGTTAGGTTGAAGGATCATCATATTTATACTTGATCATTACAACAGAAAACAATTTCTGATATTTAAGATGTTTTCTGAATGCTAATTAATTATCTTCATCTTCTAGGCCTGGACTGAATCGCTGTGGTGTCAGTGAAGAGGAAACAACAATGGTTCTAAGAGCTCTTTACCAGGCGCCGATGAGTGGTGTTACCGCCCCTGCTGCTGACAAACAATATAGTGAGCATGAATATCCTGGTGGGGCACTCTCAGGACCAACTTCTATTGACACTTCGCATGCCAGCCTAGAACCCCAAAAAGCAGGTTTACAGACTGTTGATACTGGTGGGAAGAAAATTTATGGATTAAAAGGTGTGTCTAGTGCCATCAAACAGGAAGGTTTACTGTCATCAAATGGTGTCAAAAGAAACCATCAGGGAACTCCAAATAGCAGAAGCTCAAATGGTACTACTAATTCTCCAAGTGATGAAAATGGCCATCAACTGGTTGGCCTACCAAGTAGCTCAATCGTAGAGAAGCAGAGACCTAAACAAAAAGAGAAGAGAAGATCACTTGAGAATCATCCTAATGGGGGTATATCTTAAGCTGTCGTATTTTGAACTTGATGAAATCCTTGAATTTCTGGAACTTCTCTTTACTCTATGTGACATGTTTTACAGGTATAAAAAATTCAAAGATGAGGAACACAAGTGAGACAGATTTGGATGGTTCTACAGCTAAAAAGTTCCGGAGAGATGATGTACATAATGATTACAATCTTATTGAGGCAAAACCGGGACAGAGCTCTAGCACTGGTTTATCTGGATCGGAGAAGATTAGAGATAAATATAAATACAAGCAGCCAAAGGTTGATTCACTGAAAAATTTGGCTGTAGCAAAAAATCCAGAAAGCCGTTCTTTGGATGGTTCAATCCAAAAATGTGACATTAAAGACTCCCTTAAGAGGAAACGGAGTGATTGCCAGAATCCTGAGACACAGCCTCCCCCAGATATTATAGAAGAGACTTGTGATAACGACCGTAAGAAAGAAAAGAAAGCAAAGGTGTCCAAGTCCGTGGGAAAAGACTCCAGCAGAAGCGGAGCTAGTGAAGAGACTGATGTAAAAGGCAGAAATAATAAGGGAGAGCGCGTAGGACAAGATCTTTATAGCACTGTGTCTCAGCGTAGTGCAGATGCTGAAGATTCTCCAAAAAGGGATTTGTCCGCTTTGCAGCCTTCTGTTGCAACCACTTCGAGCTCTTCTAAAGTGTCTGGTTCACATAAGAACAGAACTAGTCTTCAGGAACCGAAGAGTTCACCAGTAGAATCAGTATCTTCATCTCCTTTGAGGATTTCAAAAAAGGATTTATGCTCAGCAACTAAAAGGAACCCCAAGAGAAAAGACGAACACAAAAATGCTAATTCCATTCCCAGTTCTACACCAAGGTGGTCTTCTTATGGTGAAAACGATAGGTGCAGCAATCGTTCTGGGATGATGAAGAAAGAAGAATCTTCCAATGGCAAGCATCATGGAATGGAGTCCGCTGAACTTGATTACCTGGAGAAAGATATCCATGATGTATCAGGTGGTACAACAAAAGAAAAGATGAAAGGTTCTGATTTTGCTACTCATCGGCACACTGATGTAATTGCTGATCCATTAGGTCAAGCTAATCAATATGCTTTCAGGACAGAGAACTCGGACCAAAGCCTAAATAATGAACGTAGAAACAACAGTCAGTTTCATAATAATGGGTCTATCTCCAAGGATGAGAAGGTTTTGTTTTCTCAGCATAAAGAAAAGAATCGTACCATCAGATCTGATTCTGGCAAATGTAAGACTAAGGATCGTGATTCAAATGAATCTTCAGATCAAAGAATAGATGAGGGGAAATTGACATCCGGAAGAAACAAGGTTGAGGATAAATCTGGTGCCAATTCTGACAGATTACAACAAGGTTATAAGAGAGATTCTTTTGGAGAATTGGTGAATGAGAATGCTAAAGGTGTTATACAATCGAAATTTGTTGATGGTGCTGAAGTTAAATTGGATGTTATATCCGGCCTGGATAAAAGGCGGGCTGCTCTAACTGATCGAGATGATGGGAGATCGTCTAGGAAGCTTGCATCTGAAAAAACTCAGCAAACTGAAGTACTTGAGAAAGGGAAGTCACACTTAACATCTCCTTCAATAAGAGGTCAGAATGAGACAATTCAATCTTCACAACCAGTTCCTGCATTCAAGAGGGAGGGTGTGGCTAACTTGTTGGCAGTAGATGCATTTGAAGGAGAGATGTTGAACGCTTCAAGACAGGGTAAAAAATCTGAAAGCCACCCTGGAAACAAACCTAATAGTTTGCGACAATCTACTCCACCTGCAAATAAGGCCCGAGCTCCAGGCGCTCGCAGCCCTATTCGGAAGGATTCTGCAAGTCAAGCCGCTGCGAATGCCATTAAAGAAGCCACAAACCTAAAACATCTTGCAGATCGCCTCAAGGTTTATATAATTTTCCTTCTTATCCAAAGATAAGAGGGGCTAATGATATGCTTTATCATTTGTTCTCTTTTGTGTATTTATTTTCTCATTTGTGTTGGCATAACTTGACTTCTTGTTCCAGAACTCTGTGCCAAGTGAAAGCACGAGTCTCTATTTTCAAGCAACCCTAAAGTTTCTCCATGGAGCATCCTTGTTAGAATCATGCAACGACAGTGCCAAACACAGTGAAATGAATCAGTCGAGGCAAATTTATAGCAGCACTGCGAAACTGTGCGAGTGAGTTGTCTAGTTGCTGCATCTTTTCATTCAAAGTGACCCTAATTGCACAAATTTGCTAGTAGAATTTACTTCCGTACTATGATGAAGTGCAGGGCTAAGATATTCAAGCTGTACTCTTCAATGATAGTTATGAAAATATGCTCTGGCTAAATGATTCAGTTAATGGGAGGATAAAGTTGTTCATTTTGAAAAACAAAAACCCTCTTGCTAGAATGAAATCTGAATTTTGACTCGCTATTCTTTTACAGTTATCAAGAACTTTAGGGAACCCTACTAAATATTTTCTGTTATGCGGTAAAAGCATTTAATAAGTATTTGGCCATCTTGTAATGTCTGGAGAATTTTGTTGCTATCCAGTTTGTATTGTACCAACAGATCTATAAGTTGTAAAAATGACCTTATTACATGGGCATGAACTTGATAGGATGCTGTCCATGTTGGTAAACAGACCATCAGTTTTAACAGCAGCATATATAACTGTATAATTTGGTGCTATTAATGATCTAATCTGAAATGATGCCATTTAGTGTTATATTAGCTCATAAAAAATTAAAACCATTGGAAACAGGTTCCTCACCATGCCATGCATTTTTGAATTCTTTGTTGACCTAAACTATTTTCCTGACATATTGTTCTGTGATTACTTGGAGCTTTTACTTTTCAACTCTCCAAGAGAGGTATGCAAGTTAGAATTACATAATACTACTTTGTGATATGTAAGAAAAACTTATTTCGGTGATGCCTTTTCACACATCTTAGTTATATTCTATTCTTGTAATGTGTAATATTTAGTGTGTCTTGTTCTGGAGGAATTAGTAGTTATAATGCCAAGCAGATCCTGAAGTACTATAGAAATTCTAAATACTGAGTAATGCTGATTCCAGGATTTTTTCTTGTTTTATTTATAGGTTTGTCGCCCATGAATATGAGAGATTGAAAGACATGGCTGCTGTTTCACTAGCCTATAAATGCATGGAGGTTGCGTACCTGCGAGTAATTTATTCCTCTAATTTCAATGCAAACAGATATAGAAATGAACTACAAACAGCCCTGCAAATTTTTCCTCCAGGTAATTTGCTAAAGATTCACCTGAAAAATATACATCTTACATCACGATACCAATTTTAATTTGGACATCTCCAATTGTAATGGCGCACCCCTCTAAGACTTCTAGTTTGACCTTGATGTTACTGAAGTGGAGTGGTTTTCCTGTATATTGATATTGGTTGACAGGATGGTCTCAACATTTTATATGTACTATGCCAAACCATTGCTGTGTATTAAGGGCTTATGCTTTGCTGTACCTCTGATTTATCGAAGATGAAAGATGAGATAATCAGGGATAGATAACTCTGGAATTATTCGCAGGAGATTGAAAAATATTGTATTTTTGCTTATAAATAATTGATCATAAAGTTTGGTAGCTTTAGCCAAAAAGCAACATCGTAGACTGCTAAATTGTTCCTAAATCGTCATGACAATTCACATAAATAACATTTATCTCTGATGATCAATGTTTCAAAGGGATTTTCTTCAAGGATGATCTGTTATTAGGTATTAGTTGTATATGTTTTCACAGTTGTACAAAAATTGATTCCTTGAATATTTTTTATTATAAAAAGTAATCAAGTTTTGGGACATTGATAGAAGATGAAAGAGTTGACTGGAAATTTATACTCTGTTTTTTTATGAAAATGATAGCTAGGAGGACCATAGTATTATTATGAATTGAGCACCAAAAGTAGTTTAATTAGTGATTAACTCTTTCTTATCAGGAATAAAGGTTCAACAAGTGCAAATAATTGTTTGATTCTTTTTCTTTAAAGAAAACAGCTGTATCTGATTAGTAATATTGATGAAGTATCTTTGACTATCTTATTGTTGGACTGGACTTCTTTCTTCTTTTTTTTGACAATGGTAACATGACTGGATTTCTTTTTAAGGGTTACACTTACTGGATTTATTATCATCATACACCAGGTGAATCCCCTTCCTCTTCTGCCTCAGATGTTGACAATTTGAACAATCCAACTATTGTAGACAAGGTTACCATGGCGAAAGGTGTTGCTTCTCCCCAGGTTACCGGAACTCATGCTGTCTCAGCGAGAAACCGTGCTAGCTTCACGCGGCTATTTAACTTTGTAAGTAGTCATATAATTCAGCTCCATTAATGAGTTGGTCTAATTGAGTGAATGAGATAAAAATTATTTGATAATGTCGAATTCTGTTATCCATCTGGTCTAATTGAGTGAATGATAGCACCAGACCAACTAATTTTACGTTAACTCTGTTACTCACCTGGACAATTGCCTGAGGCTGGGAAATTACCATATTCTATCAGCAATTTTCCCAACAGAACTGGAGTTTAATTTGCATCAATTCTCTCTGAGGGATAAGTTCTAATTTTGCTATTCCCTTAATCGTCACCCGCCAGGTTATTTGGGTAAAGGGCGTAATTACAAAAATGCTTATCTGTAAATAAGTCCAATCCTTTTCCATGTATCCTTTTACTTGAGAACTCATGCTCTGAATCTAATTTTTGATCTGGCCATATACCTTTTTCTACTATCTTAGTTTTGATTAATTTGCAGGCACAGGAAGTTTATTTAGCAATGGACGCCTCCAGGAAATCACGTGTTGCTTTTGCAGCTGCTTATCCTGGACACGGTGATACACAGTGTAAAGTGCCTGCATTATCCGTAAAGAAGGCCCTTGATTTCAGCTTCCATGATGTCGACGACTTCTTACGTTTAGTCCGGATTGCCATGGAAGCTATTAGCCGTTGACATTTAAATTATGGCTAAAACCGTGTGAATCCATGAGACAAGACTCTTGAACCTGTTCCTCCTTTTGTTGTCAATTGAGGAGATGTCAGAAAGAGAACCTCTTGGTCGAGATATGATATATAACCTATCAAGTTATGAGTTCTACTCATAATGCCCTTGTAAATATGTACATAGCTGAAAACTATAGTTGGTAAGATATTTTCAATACAGCCATGGTCCCAATCTTACAGAAATAGGGGGCTTCACTGTTTGGTAGTCGGAAAAGCTTGTTTGTTTGACACAAGTTTTGAAGAAACGGGGAGGATTATAGTATCAGATAACTTTGTGGGGAAACAGATGAGATACATACTCATCTTTTGTTGCATTATATATTCATCGCACAGTTATGGAATGTATTTTTTACTCTCACAGACTGCAGATCTGCTGAGTTGTGCTGCATAAGAAGAGGTGAAAGCTAGAGTCAGAAGAGATGGCGGAAAATCATTCCTCATTGCATCAAGGGGACTATGTGGAGAGGAGAGAGAGAGAAAATAGTAGATGTTTTGAAGATAGGTCCAATTCCATCCATCGATTTCAATGGAATTGTATTGTATCTTTCTCTTTTTGGTGTAAACAAGCAGAGATAAGAGGAATTAGAGCTTGTAGATACTTTAGGCTCTCTGTAATTAGTAATCTTCCTTGTTCTCTTCTTTTGAAGGTCTCCAACATATCCTTAATGTTGAGGAATACAACATTACTAGTTTCAAAAAAATAATATATATAATAAGGAAGTTGGTGGTTCTTTCATTAATTCATAACATTGCAATGCTTGTTGTTATTGATACAGCTGAATTGCCTCTCCCAGATGAAAGGTAAAATTGCCTTCTGTATCGCGTTTCCCCTTATTTAAACTAGTTCGTTTAGAGTTGTTGTGAGTTGATATATGATCTTTATTATTTTTCCTTGATTTGTACTACAGATACATTTGCTCTCGAGATGGTTTATTGTTAGTTTTTAACTTATAGAAGGAAAAATTCAAAGAGATGAACTTCTACAACAGTACAGAAGAGTAGTATGATTTGAGTTGTTGACATTGACGAGACTCTGCATGTACCAACTCTCCCTGTAAGTTGAAAAGATTATATTTATTTATTATGTGCAAAATGAAACATTAAATAAATTATCGTCATCTTTAAAAATCGAATTTTTTGTTGCAGGTCAGGTTAAGGGGGAGTTATAATATGAGAGATGCAGTTTTTGCAAGTAGTTCTGCATTTGTTAACTTCTTCTTGATAGAAATAAGCCCAGGTAGCCAATTGCTATTCTTTACTAAGTTACCTAAAGTATAAAAGTATTGCTTATCATAAGATGTCCTCGTAAATTGTACAGTACCTTATAAGCAACTTGACCGTGTAAGTAAAATTTACACCGGTCTCAAGGCTGAGGTTGCTGAACTTGTGTTTTTATGTTATAAGTTTGAGCCCTGCGCCAAACGAACCAAGTCCAATATGTAACAGGGGCGGGCTCATGATCGCGGAGTTTCCAACTCTGTAGTTGGCCCAGAAGGTTACAATGTTCATACAGAAATTTACTTTTTTTGATGGGATTTATCCTGTTACTAGATGTTATATTCTGCTTTAGTAGATCATGGTCTTAATGTGTAAAAGATACTCTTTTTTATGTTGTTAAGAAAATTCGGAGTTTCACGAATTATCAGCTTTTCCACTTCACCTGTTTTTGTAAGGAGATACATTTGGTATCATGTGATTTCGCATGTATGGTTTGGAGAAGGTGGTGTATATGCCAATCTTATATTTACCTCGTGGAGAGTAGCATTTTTTTTAAAAAAAAGAAAAAAGCAAAATAACGTAAACAGCTTCGTTATACATGGCAAAATGTAACGTAGTAGGTGGAAATCTCAAAGAAACATTGTAACTTTATACCATTAAAGAAATTCACCCCGCACGAAGTGTGGCCACTTTACTAGTTTTATACCATTTTTTATCTGCAAATAGAATAAAAGTGTGTAGTATTAATTTTATACACTATTGTGTTTCTAAATGGAGTATAAAAATTATTATGCATTAATATTTTACGATGTTTGATTGTATTTTGGTAATTCTATATAAGTAATTCTCACATAACTTATAAGGTTATCTATATTGTGGGATAAAAGGTGAAATAAATTACGAGGTATTAGTTATAAATGGATTAAAAATAATAAATTGTCCCTTTACCCCTGTCAATTTACTTTTAAATCTTTCAAACTTAATATAATGGTGAAAAATCTGTTACCAAGACCTCTGAAAAATAGATGTATACTAATATCATTGAAGATGCATAAATCATATTAGCAAGATGAATTAAACACCATTCCGGGTCTCTAAGAAGCAGCACATCAGACATGTGTCTCCATTTTTCCAGTTAGCACACAACAACGAAAACGAATATAGCATTAATTATTGTATCTGATGATGCTATATAACACACAATCTGCAACCAACTTAGCTTTAAATGAGATTTTATATAGGATTGATAGCAGTTTTTCTACTAAATATTCATTAGCCTTACATGATTGAATTGTGTGAAATTAGATCTTAGGTCTAACTTACACCCTAAAAGCTAGCTCAAAGGGAGGAGGATTGCCAAGCTTTATAACGAGTTTACCCATTTCATTAAACCACCGATGTGAAACTTTTGTCATTCTTTCACACTGTAACGATTTAATATACAAAAAAAACTCCTTCAGCTAGCCAAATTATGTGAGAGCTGATTTTTGTGTTGATGATAGTACATTTTGCAGGAGGTGGCATATGCTAATGTTTATCCAAATATAAGGGTTGCAACTGAAAAATGAATAATATCTCACCAATTCAATTAATTTGAAATGGAGGAAGTACTATAAAGACAGCAAAGTTTCCGCCAACTTCTTGACGAAAAATAAAGGTGGTGTGATATCCAATAACTGGCACAGTTCCTACTACTAGGCAAAAGTAAGAAAAATTATCTGTGCTACAATCCCCTATTAAGTGACATGGAGAAGCCAGTTGTATTCAATGTGATGTGCAGAGAACAAAAAAAAAACCTCAGCCGAGCACACAGATTATTGCTTCAGGCTAAATACTTGAACAAATTCGGGTTCTCTTTGTCTCTTTCCAAGTAATCTCTAGTGATGAGATCTTCAATTCGCTTTTTGATTGCTTTGAAGTCGGGCTGGACAAATAAACAAAATTAATGATATTAATATAAAATCAATAACTAGAACTAATAACTATCTTCAGGTTAAGCAAAGTTCAAGATTTGCAGTAGACACTTCCAAAGGAAATGGAGCGATTAAATGGCACAGCAAGATCATTATAAATTTAAGCAAAAAGCCCAATCACATTTGTCTGTGTTCATCTCATCTCATATAGTTTTTTCAAATTTGTAGGGTAAATTCTAGCTTTTCGAGAACATGAATCCTCAAGGTCATGAACTAGACTAAATCACACAACTCCAAACCTGATTCCCGCAGTCATACAATTTCTTCTAGGACCAACATAGCTTTATCCATTGAGGAAGTTGAAAACATGGATGAAGAAACTACAGACAAAAAGTGGTTTGCCTCCTCCCATTCATCTCTTGTGTTACATCGGTTAGAAAGAAAACAAAAATGATAAATGATAGGGAAGCAAATGGAAAAGAAGAGAATGAACTATCTATACAAACTGCCGAACAATTCACATATTGAAATTGGAAGTGGAAGATTGTCACCAAATAGTATATTTAGAGGTTGGAAATTACTGAAAGATATCTCAACTTAAAGATTCTTCGCCTCAACAATGAATGTTGAAAAAGTCGAGGTTAAGAAATTCCTAATGAGTTCAGTCTCAATAAGCAAAACTATGGAACAAATTGTGATGGAGGCAATTAGAAGATAGAAGGAAAAGGTAAAATTGGTGTTTCTGTCATTCTGTCAAGTTATATTCGTTGGGAAAGAAAACCACTAATTTCACTCAAGTTGAATAAGACTGTTTTAAAATATAATAGGTTGATAAAGTAAAACTAAATGCAACCCCTCCATCTATTTTACCAAACACTATTCCCGGTAATTGAATCTTTAAGATTACTTTCAACACCAAAAACCCCAAAGACCGTGATCCTGAAAGAAAGATGTCGAGTAATGAGGCGATACCACGATAGCGTAATCCAAGTTATTAACAATTTGTCAAAACAAGGAAAAGAATTGCTACATTATCTGTCATTACGAGCCCAGAAGGTGATAAATAGACAGTGTCATAAATAGCCCTCCAGTATCAAATTGAATGTCATGTTTATAAAGCGTGGAAATTATATCAACCTTCCAAAAGTGATCTATTTCATTAAAGATAAATAGAAGGTTGCATACCTTAAACATTCGGCTCAACTGCTCAACACACTCCAACACTAGTTGTTGATGAGGAAGAACTTTCCGACTCTTCATAATGCGCACGATACAGGCATCAATTGCATAACGTCTATCTTTGTCTACATCCTCGACTACCTTTTTCCTTTCATCCACAGGAGGTAATGGGACCTGGATAGTGCAATAAAACATGCCATTAGGAATAGGTATCTATAGTGTGTTCATGAAGCATCACTAAAAAAAATAGGATTCTTTATCTATACCCTAATCCGCCTCATCCTGTCAGTGAACTTGGAGTTGAACTCAAAATGATCAGAAGAAGAAACAGTTCTATTGCTAGGTTCCTTGATCAGAATTTTATACTTGGCACATGAAAGGGACTGAAGCAATCTGATCAAGTCATCATCAGCCAAATTTAACTGACTCTTGATTTCTGAGTAACTCAATCTATCTGAAGAATTAAACAATAACAGAACAGCAGCCTGAAAAAGCAGACATCATAAATCCATCAGTGTATTGTAACCAGCAGGGATAGTTAATGGAATCATTAGACAGAGTAGTCACCTGATAAGTTCCCAGAATCAGTTCAATGGTTTTTGAATCAAACTTCCCGTTGATGTTACACGTACCCAATGAATAAATCCATGTCAATTTCCTGTGTTTCGTTTTTGTCTGATAGAATTCCTTGAAGACTTCTACACACTTCACCTGATGCAAATAACACAACAGAGGTTATGTCATTCATTAATTCAGAAGAAAAACCTCATATCAGCAAACAGAAAGTGGATTTTCAAATTATAAAGAAAAGCTCCTCTTACCATTTCCACAGGGAGACACAAATCAGAAGATTTATAACTAGGCCAGAACCCAGTTGTAAGAACTGTGACAGTTAAATCAATTCCAGGACTTGCGGCAGGGTTGTTGCTGAGATATTCTTGAAAATGGTTTTGATTTTCCCTAGCCAAAGTCAAGTCTGTCACCTGTTTTTGAGTTGCCATCCACAAGTTTTAATAGAACATTTTAATGGGAATGGATAAACTATGAAAAGATATTCTGTTTCCTCACCATCCCCTCCATCTTTGATGTGAACTGCCCACCACACTGTTGCTTTAGCTTTGTTAAGATAAGCCTTTCGTGGTCATCATTGGCACTTTTATCGAAGAGCAGTCGACGAGAAAGCTTCTTCCTATCACACCAAGACAATGGACATCCCGAACGGTAAATGAAAATTCAACCTAAGGTAACTACCTAAGGTAGCTATATCAAAAGAACTGTTGGACTATCTAACCCACCTGTAGAACTCCGCAAAAAGGTCTTTATCACTAATATAAGCGAGAAGCTTGACCACCTACAAAAATTCAAACCATTATTATGACAACATCACTTGGCCGAAAGATGGGACTTCCAGGAGATGGAGTGATTTAAAGTGCATGCTATACCTTATCCAAGGTCTCCTCAATATCATCATCACTGAGTTTTTCGCTCCCACCTTTCTTAAGAATATTATCACAAAAAGAAGCAAGGAGCTCCGCACTTGAACAACCAGATACAATTTTGTTGCAGAAGACCTCAAATGCATCCTAGAGCCGGATATGTCAAAACTAGAGATCAGAAAACACTGTAAAAATTAACAAAACCCTTTTTTGAATAGTAAAAGAGATCAGCATACAATTGTTAACAACGGAATATACCTTATGAAAGAGAGAGTTATTAGCAAAACAGTTCGTAACATAAGCCATATACTTATCGTGAAGCTCAATTAACTTTCTAACGAAGACCTGTGGAAGGGATGAAATCCATGGTAAATATATTTACATTACATATAAGTGAAATCAGAATAAAGGAATATGGTTTTACCTGCTGCTCTCCTGAGCCTGAACTTTCGGCCTGTACAAAAAACACACACACTTCAAATAGGAACACAGCAAAATTACCAGGAACAAAAATTTCTTGAACCCACGAGGACAGCAAGGCTGCAAAGGAACTTCATGCATACATATATATATAAATGTATTTATTTTCTACGTAAATCCTTTCAATTCCACTAAAAAGTTTTGTCATCTAAATGGTGTATCATGCAGTCCCCCCTCCCCCTGCTGATTTCTCCTATTCACAATTTAAAAGGACTTTATACTTGCATGTAATAAGTAGATATAATGTTCTAAGTGAAACCATTAAAAATATGAAACAAGAATGTGGACAATTCACCTTGCTATTTGTCGTATCTTCAGCTTGTTGCACCAAGACCATGCCTTCAGCAACGACATGCTGCAGCAGATGTTGGCGAGCTTAGGAAACTAAATGAATAATTCGTTTGCTGCTCAGACTGGCATTAAGTGATAAGAGAATAAAATACCTGCTTAAACATATTTGAAACAGGTTCCAATCCCTTGGGGACTCTATGGAATAGCCTATACATTCGAGATAAATCCTCTACCTGAGTGTACAAAAGAGAGTAGGCAGTAAGGGCAAAAGAAAGAAACATTGAATAACATGTAAAATACATTGAAACTTCCCAAAAATGATGAAAAGCAACACAAGAATTCAATACCTTATCATCTCTAAGCAATACTCGGCATCCAGAATGCTCCTTCTCAAGTAACTGATTGGTATATACAACTAACAATTCATTTTGCACTTTCTGCAGGCACAAATTTGGTCTCAACATTGAAAACAAATCCAACTAAAGGAATATTGTCAACATGTAAAAAGTCCGAATTTCCAGCATTCAAACTCAAGTACATATCGGGAAAATACTTTAAAGCAATGACATGAATGATAAGTGCATCGTAGAAAAATGAAATTGCCAACTTAACTTCTCATGATTTATTTCCCTGAACAAATTGAAAAGACCGCTATTTATTTGGTACGTTTTTGCTCGAACAGAGAAATACTTAAGAATCGTCCACTCGTGGATTTTATTTTATAACTCAAACACATTATATATATGATCCTTAGAATTGTGCACTCATGGTTATGGGGTACACGTGTAAACCACATACTCATAGACTACTATCACATAAACAAAAAGGAAACATCTGCCCTGGCAAGGAGTGGGACTATATTTGCAACTTCGACTCTAAACCAAAAAGGAAAACAGGTAGTCAATCGAAGTGTTGGGCATTAATAACTCTTCCCCCTTTGAAGAGAAATAAACTGTAAAAAACCTTTTTGACAAGTTGAATAATTTATTAGAAGAGAGCAAACAATCAAATTGCAACTGGCATAAAATGAAGGATACAGCCAACCAAAAATAGGAAGGCATAAAACCTTGGGAGTAATCCTTTTAAGCTTGCCTTCTAAAGGTTTTAGAAATATTAGAACTCAAAAGGCATCCATTACACAGACATGTAACAACTAAATCACATTTTTTAATATATAATTGTGGTGTCCGAGCAGGCTTGTGCTGGCCCCGACTAATTCCACGAGGCATCTGCTACCTCCCCCAGCATAACACAAAATCACATAGTATTTATCTATGCTCAAATTTTTTTAAAAAAAAAAGTTCTTCAAAAGTTGAAGATTTCAAGTTGCTAAAGCAAATTCAGATGCTGACCTCTAGAAGTTTTGTCTCACTAAGAACATGGAGATAATGAGACACTCTATCTTTCTCTTTCTTCAAGCACTCCTCTGCCTGAGTTAAAAAGCACGGGTATCACAATTTTCTGTGGTAATTTAAGGCAATAACCAAATAATTTACGAACTCACAGCAATTGTAAAAATGAATTGTACCTTCAACATATAATCTGGACAAGAATCTTCCACAATCCAACTTGAAGCTTTCCGAGAATAATAAGCTGCAGTATCTTTAAGCATCGCTTCTTCAAAATCATTCTCATAATACTCCATTTCCCCCATGCCAATTCCAACAAATATGTCGAGCACATTCTTCAGTAGACCCCTGTCGATCTGCTCACCCTCACGTTCTTGTTCAATCTAATACAAAAGGACTCTTAATCAGACCCTCATAACTAAAATATATTGCAAGAGTTGAGATCAACTTTTAGTAGGAAGAAATCAAAAAAACAAAAAGAAGAGGATATGATACTTGCCAACACAATAACTGCATCTCTAGCTTTACCGTTCAACTCCTGATAAATCTATTGTCAACAAAAACAGAAATAAATTACCAACAAAACAAAGATATGAAGAAAACAACAAAGAAAAGAGATAATTATGTTGTCAATAATTATATAGGAGATGCAAGAAACAAACCAGATCACGGAAGCACATCAGACCAACTTCATGAAGTCCAGGTAGAGACCTTCGGGCAATAAAATAACGGTCGAGATAATGGAAGAACCGTGAGAGCCACCTAGCCATAAGTTTGTGATTCGCCCATCTTTTCACAAACTCCCTCAACATAAACTCATCGTGCCTCTCTCGTAAAGCAGGCAGAACCTAATAAAGAAAAATACAAATTGCAAAATTGAACAGCAACAACAAAGCAAGTAGAGTAAATTTAAATTATCATGAGAAGAAAGTCAATGCTTCTTACTGTAGAACTGATATATTCTACAAATGCTTCCCTGTACTTCTCATACAACTGTTGTGAGTAATCATTTGGCGGCTTCTGTGTGCACATGTTATATATAGTTCTACATTTCAATTAAGGAAAAACTCCCTTCCATGTTAAGTGTAGTTCACTAATAACCAAGAAGTTACTTGTTTAAGACACCATGAGAGTAAAGCGGTTGTAGGCAGAGTTTACCATATCTTAAAGATTGAAAATAATAAAACAATGTGTGTACATATATATTAAAGAACAAATATTTTATATATAAAGACAAACTTCAAGCACACGAAACCCTAAGGATACGTGTAGAGCATCATGTACTCTTCAGAGCTGAAAGAATGTTGTTGTCCTTCTAAAATTTTCTTCAATTTAGTGATTCCCCTCTGCATAAATTCCCATCCTTCCTCCAACTCAATAACCTTCATCTGGCTCAGTGCCATCTTAGAAGCACGTATTCTACGTCCACCTATATGACCAATTGAAAATCACATAATCACAACGCTACACCATATAAAAAGCATCATACGGGAAAAGCTAATCACAACCCAACTAATAGTCATTAACAAAAACAATGCCGATTAAGAAGAAAAAAAATATCCTTAATGTACACCGGGACAGCAACAAGAAGCAACTTCTCAATTAAAAATGCCAATTCAGCTTTCAAGTTCCAATGATAAAAAAGTTGTTTATAATCAATGTATTCAGGTGACAACAAAAAGCAGCGACTTTTACAGTCAGCTTAATACAGGTTCGCAGAAATTTATCAGCACTCTAGCATTTTAAGATAGAAATTTTCTAACACAGTAGAAATTTTTCTAACACAGTTTGCATTAATAGAGCTCCAACATCATAAGCTCTCATGTTATTTCTGTTTCCAACTAAGTCCTTATTTCATAATTTCATTATTTAGTTTACACTATTTTACTAATTAACTCCATCACATACCCAAGTAGACATCTCCAATTCAGATTTCTAATTTGCTTCCCGCTACCTTTTTGTTCCCATCCCTCTTATCGTTCTCCATCTAAGTATTAATTAATGCCAAAGTTCTATTTTCTGATTTTGATTGAGCTTTTTTGGTTAATTTCATTAGGATTTGCATGAATTTAAATCAAACGCATAATTATTATGAGAATATAAACTAATTAAACCATAATTCTTCACTAAAGCACAGTCAACCATCGAGAAAAACGCTAAAAACCACAACGAGTGATCCTATCTATTCAAACACACGATTACACGATGAGAAGATGAGTAACGACTATACAAAACAAGCTTTTAGCACGATCTTAAACCCTAGAAAAAGTTAACAACCGCAAAATCAGCAAAACAAAGCTAAATCACAATCTCCTAATTGCTTACCGGAGAAATGGATCGATCACCGGGGAACTGAATCACAATCGCCCTCTCGCCCTCCCGTTGATGGATGGATTCTGTTTTTCCGAAACTCTGAAACAATGCGGTGAATGAATAAAGACAAACTCCAAAACCTTTAGAATCAGTGTATTTATAGAGAAAAGGGTAGAGACTGAGGCGGTTGAATTTAAACCAAATTACACTTCCAGAGTCCAGATTTCACTTGGTTTTGTATTTGGAGATTTCCTTCATCATAGATATATATATATAAATAAACATATTAGGCCTCGATACGTGGCACCATCACACACCAGAATGCCCTTTTAAATTTATTTATTTCAAAACAGCTGCTTCCCTTTCAGAAAAAATTGTGACTTTTATAAGAGTTGCGATTTACATGAGATATGTGACTTTTCTAAAATGTTTGTGTGATTTCTGAAAGTTATGACTTTTTATGAATAGTTACGACTTCTATGAAGAGTTGTGACTTTTAGTAAAGTGCAACTTTTATGAAGAGTTGCAATTTATATCAAAAGTTGTAACTTTCTGAAAGAGCAGCTGGGACACTTTTGAAGAGTTGCGACTTTTAAGGATGACGAAACAATGGACCCCAAATGTCACAGGAGTTTATAGAGGTCCTGTTGTGATCTTTCCAAATTGTTGCCATTTTCCCAAAAGTTGAACTTTCTGATAAGGCCAACAATAAATACTTAGTTACACTATCCTTGGTTATTATAAATAGAGGGATTTGCGTCAACTATTATTTGAAGGTTTTTTGCAGTGGATAGTTGAGTTCAATCAGTGATTAAGCTTCTTAGAAGTTGTTTCATTCCCTATAAGTTTCATCCCTCCCCTCATTTCAGGAGCTTAATCGTTTACTATAAGCGTAGTGATCAGGTAAGTATGGACAATATTTTTGATATTGTGTGACATTTTCTGTTAATTTTGTTAAAAGTACATAGAAGATGATTGAAAATTGATCTTCTTCTTTTTGTCCCTTCTATAGGTTTCTTCATTAAACAAAGAAAATTTCTTATCGATGCCAATGTCCGTACTACTATTGCACCTTTAATTTCAAACTCATAACGTTGTTGAAATGTTGAATTTATTACATTGGCCTTTTTAGTAAACCAAAAACTTTACTTAGCACTATTGTAATTTTTTTTTTGCTATTATAGAGGAACGAATTGAAATACATTCAATTAAAATTCTAATGCAACCTTTTTCATTCCTCATTTTTCCATGAAACTTAATCATTTACTGTAGGTCATTATTACCGAATATCCTATATAAGTTTAAGAAAATGTACAATCCCGTGCGAAGCACGGTATTACCTAGGTATTAAATAACTTGAGTTTTTTTAAGAATACACAACCATTCATAATTTAGTAATTTGTATTACAGACAAAAAAATAGTACAATTGATGTGAATCAACTAGTTTATCATAGCTGGAAACTTATATTAAAAATAATCATAAATGAGAATTTTAATCGATTATGACTCAACTATTTAAACTTATCCGTTATCTTACAAAAACATATATATAAATAACGATTTTATGATTGACGCTAAAATTTTATATTAAGTTATCTAATATAATTAAAGACGTTAATTTTCTGAGTGTTTATGCTTTGATGTTCAATAATCAATGGTCTTTTTTTTAAATCTTTTTTTCACCTAAACTTGAAGCAATTATGTGAACTATAAATTTTTATATTTATAATATTGGTCACAGGGGTAGTTTACCACGCTCAAATTTTACGCTAGAGGGTATCCTATTGTGCGGCAGTCAAGTCCCTTGCATAACTTAGCTTGTTTGCAGTCAAGTCTGTCCACCATTCAACGATGCCTAAAATTTGTTTTAGAATTATTTTCGATACCAACACATACGAAAAAATTCAACATTTATACTAATATCGAATCAATACAAAGATCCTTCACTTGTTATGACAACAATGATGCCATAACTTTGACTCTCAACTTCGACTAAAACACAATTATAAGTTGATTGTTGCCTTGACACTCTTGAAACCCTTGTGTAGAAATATTAACATGACATTATAATTATCCGCATGTTCATTTGTGCTTGCTAAAATAGCTCATTCAGAGACATAATTTACGATCACAATAAAAATTTCGCAGGCTTAAAAATGTCTCATTTATTATGGATATTTTCAAAATTCTATCCCTGCAATGTTTGTCAATCAACTGTTCCAAAAGATGGATTGAATTATCTTTTATTGGTTCATCTATGTTATCCACGCAAAGTAAGAACTCACTGAATATTGAATTTATTCTTGATCTCATTTTCTAATAAATTGAATCTTATCCATCAAGAGCCAGAGATATGATTTCAGCAAGTTTGCACTAACAATTGTTGCTCTAGTTGATTTTAAAATTATTAATAGTACGTATTGAAAATTTATTTCAAAAATTATGATTTTTCCATCGGACCGGTTTATCGATGCCCACTATATATCTAAAGCTTTTGTCGACTATTTCTATTGTTTGTCGCTTGATCATTGACACTTCATCTCTTATAATCACTTTTCTTTTTCTAATGGGATAATGCACAACTACCCCTTCAACCTATGCCCAACTCTTCATAAAAGTCACAACTCTTCATAAAAGTCGCAACATTTCATAAAAGTCACAACTCTTCATTTTCCATTCACACCTTTTTAAAATCCAACAGAAATAACATATATTTAAGTCGATAGTGTACACGTAAGATTGAGTTTACTAAAAGTGCATATATCAGAAGAGAAGACAATTTATATTTGGTATTATTTAAGTTAATTTTAGTTAGTGCTATATTTTATGCCATAACTCTTGATCTTAAAACATTGTTGGTGCTTGTATTTATTGGTAAAAAGGCTTTTATCATTCATCATTACGAATATATTTTGTTTGAATTTTTAGAACAATGTAAGTAAAATTTTACTATAGTAGGATAGAGGTGACACACAGTATCTTGATCCTCGTTTGCTAATATTGTGCCAGTGTATTTGAATATTGAAATATTATTGGTCAGAATTTGGATGTTATCACTTCTTATATGATGTTGTTTTTTGTTTTGTATTCTTATATCTTAATCCCATCTGGATCGAAATAGCGTTTGACTCTATGCTTGTACCCAGAATATTCGTGAATAATATTTCTCTTGCTTAAAAAGTATATTCGAATTGTTTCCATCAATTCAAATTGATGCAACTTGATTTGTTAAGGGTGTGTTGTACACTCGCTGATCCAAAATATGTGCAACAATTCGAAGTTAGAAATTGTGAAAAATGAATTAGCTTTTTAATTGATGAAAGATTTGCGCATGTGAGTTTTTTTTCATTAAGATTTTTAATATTTTTTTGCGACTATGTTTGACAGAATTTCTTTCTTTGACTTTGGAAATCCTATTGATTAACTCATCGTTTGTATCAAAGAAGTATAATAAATAGTAACAGGGATTGTTATCACCCGATATTCATGATGGTAGATCGTGATAATTTTGACCTTGTACTGGAATAGATATATTTACTCATTTTCTTCTAAATGTATTTTCTTATTCTGTTAATATCAAAAATTGTATAAAAAACTATTCAGATACAAAGTTAAAGTATTTTTACTTGTGAATGATTAAATATCAGAAACTTGATAAATAAGAAAAGGGTTAAAAATTTTTTATAAAAGGATAAAAAAATATTTATAACTTAAGTCTAGATATTACTTTGTGTAAATTTTGTCTATGTAGAGACTCATATCTATACGCTGCTTGTATTGATAGTTGAAAAATTTTAAATTCTTTCAAGGTAATTGAAATTTCAAACTTGGATTGATCAACCGCGAGCTCATCCCACTATCAAGGTACTAGGAGCTTAGATAATTCGTCAGTAATACACTAAATAAATTTGCCACACGACAGTAGGCTCCATAAACAAGGTCTCTCCTATCACTCACATTTGAATATCATATTCAATGTTATTTTTATTGTCGTGCCCGACTTGTCACACTTACCACTAGTTCTTTTTCGATTTATTTTCTATTTGATCTGAATTTTACCTTATTGACATAATCACTTTCTTTTGGATCATTTGTTGATCTAATACTATATATTGCTTGTACTTCTTTCAACTTCTCATTCATCCTCATTTTTCCTTTCTAACTTTTAGGCTTCTCTTATACAATTTAATTTTCTTAGCGATTGATTATTTTTTGCGATGCTTTGCAAGTTTTTTCATATCTTTTTCTTTATTTATTATTAATTTCATGAAAAGATTGAATTATTATTTTTGTCGATAATTTTTTTTAGATTTTTAATTTTTTTTTTTGCAAGTGTTAAGTACTTCGTATTCATTTAAATTATAAATTGAATCCATTATTTTGTAATGTAATTGAAGAAAATATAATAAGAACTTTGAGATATGAAACGAAATCACATTTTTTTGGATAATCTTTTTCGCCCCTTGCCATTAAAAAAAGCGGACATGCATAATAAAATTATTATCCTCGTTTGGATGAAGACAAAAGAATTTACTAGTTAAAAATAACAATTAAGATAAACTAGAATATCCTACCTTTTATGTATTTTCACCTCACATAAGTTGATTAATTTTAAATCAAAGGGTAAAGAAGTTCAATACAATTATTCTCGACCAACTTGAAGATAAAAAAACATATGATTAAAAAAAAATCATAATTTTTAAATATAATTTTTTAATAAGATTTAAATTAAGATAAAAACACTTGAATTATGTTATTAAAAAAAAATTCTAAAAAATATGATTTTTTTGTAGGGCTATGAGTTTATTTGTATGCCTTATTTATTTAATATATATATATATATATATAATATATATATATCTAATATTAGGGGGGGGGGGGTTAGGTTTACACCAAAATTGAACATATTAGGGCAAAATAGTTTTACTCAAATTGAACTCAATTCAATATATTTATCCTCTAGATCCAAACCCAAACTATTACTGTCCCCTTGAGTATACATGTACTCTGTCTTTTCATTTTTTTGGACAATTATTTTTTCACCCCTTGCGTTTAAAAAAAGTGGACATGCATAAGAGAATCATTATCCTTACTTGAATCAACAAAAAGTTTACTAGTAAAAAACAACAATTAAGATAAAATAGTATATTTGGCTTTGAATTATATATATTTTCGCCTCATATCAGTAAATAGAGTTGATTAATTTTAACTCAAAAGAGTAAAAAGCTCAATACTATTATTCTTGACCAACTTGAAGACGAAAAAATATATATGATTCAAAAAATTCATGACTTTAAATACAATTTTCTAATAATATTTAATTTAAGATAAATGCTTGAATTATGTTATGAAAAAAACTTCCTAAATATAGTGATTTTTCTTGCGGTAGATATGAGTTATTGATATTGCATATATTGTTTTTTTGTGTGGGGAGGGAAGGGATGGGGTGGGGGGAGGGAGGGACTATACAAATTGGACCTATTAGGCAAAATATTTACTCAAATTGAACACCATCTCATATATTTATCTTGATTGCACCCAAAATTCAAACTATTTATCTGACTAGCTCTTGTTCTAATCACTAATGAAATCATTAGGAGTATAATATACTTTGTCTATTTTTGAAATACTGACTATTCTTTCTTAATATCATCCGAGTATATATATATTTCGATAGTATCAATAGTGAACACGAATTCATAATTAAAAATCATGAAAAATAAAAAGAATAACCGCTTATAAATAGTTTGCCTTTTCAGGATACAAGTGCTCTTCTCCCATTTTTCAAAAATCAATGCAAGTTTCAAAAGGATCTATTTACACACACTTCTATTTATAAGCATCATAAAATTTACTGAATTCAATAATATTTCTTTTATTGTAAAAATCACCTTTTATCTTTTTGATACTATATAAGGAAAACAAAATTTCAACCTAGCTTTTGATTGTTTTAACTTTACACATAATAGTACATCCACATTTAAATCCTCAATACTACATTATTAAAATATATTCAACTTACTCTAATATATTTCACCAAAATGATATCAATTTTTACTTCATAAAAATTGTCACGTCATCGTCTATTAACCTAAAAAGAAATATTTGTATATAATTAATATTAATAACAATTAAATTAAATTGAACCAAAATAAAATTATCACATAATTATTTATTAACATAAAACAAAATATTTGCACATAGTTAATACTATTAATAACAATTAAAATAAATCGAATCAAATTTGATAACGATCGAGTTCCAATCCCATCTAAAATTAGGACATCTGCGCCCAACTTGCCCCAAAGCGCTGGCGGAGCCCCTGGTTTTTTTGTATTTCATCAGTTTACATATACACACACTTCCTTTTTTCTTCTCTCAATTTCTCAATTTGCCCGTCCCCTTATCGGACCTATTTCATCTCCGGCGACGTTCCTCTTTGCCTTTTCATCAAACAGTCGGGGGACAAGGCAATCCTCCGCTTCTTCTTCTTCTTCTTCCCCATTTACATAATTGCTGTGGAAACCCTAGGATTAATCCTATGGAATTGAGCTTTGTTCCTCTTCTTAAATTGGTTGTTGCATCTGATGCGTGAATTGGTTTGATCTATTGCTTT
This sequence comes from Solanum habrochaites, assembly GCA_027704765.1. Lineage (NCBI taxonomy): Eukaryota > Viridiplantae > Streptophyta > Magnoliopsida > Solanales > Solanaceae > Solanum > Solanum habrochaites. The sequence goes on along the minus strand of JAKWJA010002497.1, from coordinate 70,154,651 downwards.
GAGGTCGGTCGGAATTTTCGATTAGCGGAGGGTACAATGGAAAATCAATTGCAATTGGCCTTGACCAGTCCTACGACGCCGTTCTCGAGCTTGTTCGAGTCGCAGAAGGAAATCCTTAATAGCCAGATTTATCAGCTCCAGAACATAGTTGTGCAACAATGTAACCTCACTGGCGTCAATCCCCTCTCTCAAGAGATGGTTCGTTTTCTTAATCTTTTTTTCTTCTTCTGAATTTGCCTCTTGTACTTTGTTGGTAGTGACTGTTTTAGGAAATGTAGGAACTAACATTGGTTAAGTTGACAGTTCATTATGTTTTATGGTTAACTAGATTGATCTTTTTACAGTACAGAAATGGTAATGGATTTATGTATTTGTAAGTCACAAGTGTAACATAATTGTACAATTGAAGGATTAATAAATAACTTGAGATGAGCAGTGTGTATGTTGAGGACTAGCATGTCTTATAGTTTCTGTTTATCCAGAAGGATAGTAAAAACAATAGCTACCTTTTGGCATATTTTACATTCAGAAAATTTAAAATCTCCGGTGTGGTTTGTGTGGCAGAGTTTATTTCACAGAGAAGAATTCCTTAAGTTTCCAGTTCAATTTTTTAATGGAAGAACTCCTTGACTGCATTCCTTTCCCAATCTTTAATGACCCTCCTAAAACTTATACTAATACCCCTAAAGGTCTTTAAGTAATCAGTTACCAGAGTATCTTTCTCTTTACTAATCTATTTACATGTGTATATGCATTCTCTACGGCTATCCCTTCAGACTATACATCCTTCCCAAACCTAACACTAGAGCCATCATTCATCGTAGAGCCAATACATCTATCCACTCGGTCCATCACCAGAAATCATCCACTCGAGTGCTATTCCATTTTTAGTAGATATGAAATCACCCGATACCTATATAGACTTAGTTACCTGTGTTTGTGGGAGATAGCAAGTACTAAGCTCCCCAAAACCCAGTGTCATTAAAAATTTAGAGCTTGAATGGGTTAACAGATTGAAAAGTAGCCGATAAGCATTGACTGCTGAATTGATTTTATAAATAAGTAGTAATGTATCATATCTTTCTTCCCTAAAAAGTAATTATGTGTTCGTGTAGAAGTGCCAAAATTAATAGGCAGTTGAAATGTTTGGTAAAGAAGTGTTGATAAACAATTTTTCCATTAAAATGACTAATGTATACTTAAAGTTATTTTCAAGAATTATATATTAAAAAGTATGTACCAAGGAGAAGAACTAACAACAAAATGTAATGGAAGTGAGAAAAGAGTCCTGTTTTGGGAGGAGTATTTTGATAATTTAGATAGTTTTAGGCAAATTAGAAGTGCTTGTTTGCCGAAAAGAGATAAGTTGGGGGTGACCAACTTGTGTCTTATGTTGATTTTGGCTTATAAGCAATTTATGTGTTTACCAAACATGAAGTTAGTGGATATTATATCTTTCGATGACACATTCTCCTCTTGAGATTAATTTCATAATGATTCTTAAAAGTGCTATATTGAAAATGAATTATCTCTTTTCTCTTTTGATACAGAGAAATCCATCTGGAGCCAACTCTTAGGACCAACCTCAACCTTCGAAACTCGGGGATAATGAGCCCACACCCCTATCTCCTGATTCCTAACCTCTCTCTGTTTCCTCTCTACCAAATTTCCCTTCCTTTCTTCCCTAGAAAATTTCTGATCAATTTCTCCAGTTTGTTTGCTCGTAATACTACCATAATACATGATTTATAAGTTGGTCACAAACATGATTCCTCTGCTGAATTAATTTTTCTATTCTTAGATTCGTACATACAGAGGCTACAGTTATCAAACTTCATCTCTTTACATTGGGTGATTTGGGAACTTATTTTTGCTGGTGGCTCATTCATTTTTCTTCCGTTGTGCAGGCTGCTGGAGCTCTTTCAATAAAAATTGGTATGTCTCCTTGGCCTAAATTAAAATCAATATGCTTGTGTAGTCGAGTAAAAAAAATTAGTGATTGGATCCCTTTGACAGAAGGTGGGGGTTTTGTTTTTTGTTGTGTTTGTGTGTGGGGGTATGAAAAGGACCGTAGAGTACATGATTGCAGTTCATGGTTACTCTTATATCATTTTTTGTGCACATTGATTAAACTATGTGAAGATGTGACTTTTGTCGCGGTGGTTCTTCATTGTTATTCTGTTTTTTTTTGCTTTGTACTTGTCATTTTGTTTTTAATTTTCTTTTCTTTTTGCGTATCATTTTTAAAAAAAACTTATTTGCGTTAGTAGTAGTTCTTTTTGTTGCCAAGTATAAAATTGCTATGTACCAGAATTACTTGTCTTGATGTTTAAGGTGAACTTGCTTTACGATCTAAGTTGCTACTGTCATCTTTTTCTTACAAGGTGATGCTTCGATCCAAATTATATGTAATGCATCTTTTTAGTTATTAGCGTAAATGATGCTCTTGACTTCTTCAATTTTTGTGCAAGCTACTCTGATTCCATTTGTATTCTGTTAGTTTAACATCATCTGTTGCAGGCAAAAGGCCAAGGGATCTCCTAAACCCCAAGGCAATCAAGTATATGCAATCTATTTTCTCTATCAAAGATGCAATCAACAAGAAGGAAACACGTGAAATTAGTGCTCTTTTTGGTGTGACAGTCACACAGGTGTGTCCCTTTTTCATAGTCTTTAGTAATCCTTTCTCCATTCTACCTGGTTGTAATATTGTTTAAAACTTTTCTACATTAGTGAATGTCGATTATTTTAAATGTGATTGGATTCCTTGTCTAGAAATTGAGTTGGATCATAGATCAATAAGAGCAATGGTTTGACTTGTAAATCTCAGTATCTCTCATTTGTTTCATGAGCAATGGTTTGGCTTGTAAATTTCAGTATCTCACACTTGTTTCATGCTATGATGTTCAATAATCCTAATGGTCATGATTTGTCATTGTTCAAAAGATTTGTATTTATCCGTGGAACGTCACTCTTAAAAACTATGAAAGGAGCTTATGTTGGTGGCATTTGCATGCTAGTTGCACCATCTTTCTTTAGTTCAGTTTTGCTGTTTTGGATATTAGGAGCAACCTAGTGCTTTTGAGAACTGGCTATTTCGGAATTATGCACCTTTGTGTATGATGATGTAGCTCTTTAGTCCTTAGAAATACATTCCCTTTTCTCCTTCGCTTTTTGGGCGGTTTAGGTATGGACAGATACCTTAATCCCTTCTGCATAGACATTCAGTAGCTCCCCCTGGTGCAATTTAAGCTGGAAGATGATAATAAGATCTGTGCATTCTCCATTTCATCTTCTCTGACAAGTGACAACTTTCACGTTGTTTGTTTGAATACCATCTTTGCATTTGCAGGTTCGAGATTTCTTTGCAGCTCAGCGCACAAGAGTTAGAAAGTTCATGAGGTTGTCTAGAGAGAAGCCTATCACAACCAATTTAACTATTGAAGGCCCGATCCCATTGAGTTCTGATCCTAGTTCACAAACAGAACCAGTTCCCCTAGACAGTGCGGTTCCAATCTCTACAGAGGAGGGGCCATCTTGTTCGACACAAGATGAGGTCCTAACTGCCATGGATGAGAGGGATAGACATTTTGTTGATAATATTCTTACTTTAATGTGCAAGGAAGAAACCTTTTCTGGGAGGGTTAAGCTGATGGACTGGATCTTGGAAGTACAAAACCCCTCTGTGCTATATTGGTACGTGAGAGTTATGGTCGTTGAATTTAAATTGTATTATAGTTTACTCCGTTCCTAATATAATTTTTTTCTTAATACATATTTATAGGTTTTTAACTAAAGGGGGGGGTCATGAAGGCTATCTGCAGGTTGATGTGAGCAGCTGGAGAAGAGCAAAACCAGGTTATTCCTGCATACTGAAGGTCCATATTGCTCCGCTAATTTAGATACAGTTGCCCATGATGTCATTTTTTCTGCCAGAATATTGTTGTTCTAATGGTTGCTTGGTTCTCAGGTACTATGCCATCTTCCTTTACACAAAGCATTTCCTGGACATATGTCTGCTATACTGCAGAGTGTTAACAGTCTGCGATTTTATCGGACTCCAGGTGTGTTGTCCTCACATTCCGCAGCTCCTTATTTTATCTTTAGGTATCTCTGTGCTAAAATAGCACTAAAAAACTTAAACTGCTCATCTCCATGGCTTATACATTTCTGGTAACTTGTCTGAAGCTAGAGTTTGATTGATATTGTGCCACATTACATAATTTCCTGAAACTTAGTTGGATATTAAGGAAACATGTCAATCAAAATCAGCACAGCTTTTTATACTAGCAGTGGCATCTCTACTGAACTATATTACTTAGTGAAGTACACATTACATAGTGCCGCTCTGTAGAATTATGCGTATATGGTATGTCATATTAGGACATTACTTTCAGAAATCACTGTGCTGGCAATGTAATCATTTTCAATGTTTTGTTATCTCAGACATCTGTTATGTTTTTGCTGTCAAATAAGGACAGTATTCTTGGAAACTATTGCACTGGCAATACATTCAACTATATCTTTCTTTACTTCAGATGAACTTTTGGACTTTTGATGTGAAATTTTTTTAATGATCCTGATTTGATACTTTAACTGATCATATTCTGAGAGATAAATATTTTTGTTTCTAGATTGCATCAGTAATATAAAGTTTATTAGATAAGAAGAAACTACTAAAATTGATGTGGTTGCATTTGCTTTTATTTGTAGTAGCCAGTTAGAGTAATTTGCTATTTTGGGGTTTATACTGTATTTTCATGATAGCTGACTTCTGTACTGCACTATACTTAACACTTTTTGGGAAGGAGAGGGGGGTGGATGGGTAAGAAAGAGAGAAATCCTTCTTTAGTTCCATCAGTATTTTGGATCTCATTCATCTGATTTGAAGATCAGATATCTCAAACAGGGCAAGAATTTTGCTTGCAAGATGGAGCAAGATATTTGCAAAGAGCCAGGCTTTGAAGAAACGTAATGGGATTAAATCTGCTAGTGATATGCATGATGAGTTGTTATTGCAGCAGAGGTAAGCTTAGGTCGTGCCTCAAAAACACCTGATCGACTTTTCTCATTTATCAACACATTTGTTGCTATTTGCAGCATTAGCGAAGTTGTGGGCGACGAAATATGGAACTCAAAAATTGAGGACGTAAGTTTATTGCGTACTTAAATGTATTTGGTTTAGAAGATGCTATTTATTTGAATAAAAAAGAAGAGCAGATTTTCTATTCTTACTTTATCAATTTCCTTCTGTTTGGTATTTTAGGAAGAAGGTCATGCAAACCTCTGCGGGACTTCAGAGAATTCAAGGTCTGTTGTGTTCTTACTACCTTGCGTTTTGTAATTGTTGATGAATTTCTAAGCACACACCTCTCTTTCAGGAAGTTGGATTCTCCACAGCCAGTTAAATTGCTTACGGCATCTTCAGATGATTCTAACAAGAGGCTTAAAGGAGCTTTGGTGACTAGTATCCTTATATTCCCCTATGGTTAAGTGAATTTGTCAATAACTTTCAGTGTAAGGTCTTCGATTGAATGATGGCTCCTCGTTCCAAGGACAATTAACTGTCGTTGGAAGAGATTTTGATCTCTCATTTATTTCTATGCTTTGAATTTATTGGTATTCAGAAGTTTCCATATGGTATACTCATCAAATAGATTTGTGCATGGTAGGGAAAAGAGCTATGGTTTCTCCTCTCCTTTTCTGATTTCTTATACTAGCATAGAATCCCTTAACTACTTCAGAAACTCGAGAGCGAAGAAAAGTTCAGCTAATGGAACAACCAAGCCAAAGAACAACGGGAAGGAGCCTAGGAAGACCAGCACCTGCAACTCAAGGCCGCCCACTCTCAGCAGATGATATCCAAAAAGCAAAAATGCGTGCACAGTTTATGCAGAGTAAGTATGGAAAAACTAATAATGATGACAGTTCCCGGGTGAAGCCTCAAGCTCCAAATGGAATTATCTCTTCACCAAATGGTATCTTGCTTGGAGCTCCAAAATTTCAAGACCGGCCTAAAGTTGAGGAATGTGAAAAAAAGCTCAATAGTGCTGCCTCTAAAGAGCCCAATCAGCTGGAAAATCATCTCAAGTTGTGTTTTGACGTAGAGGAACCTCCACCTAAAAGGTGCAAGAAAATGCAGATCCCTTGGCGGAAACCACCAGGTAAATTTTCTGTTGTTGCTGAAAGAACGTTCTTGTTAATCTGTAGATTTCAGAAAATGAGGAAAAATAGTTTTTTTAATCGGTTGAAAAGGCAATCTCACCTATCTTGTCTAATATTATTGTTCAAATTTTTTCTCCACAATTCCCTTCATTATTATTTTGCTTTCTCTGGACCAACTTTCCCTCTTAGTCTGTTTAAAAAAGAATGTCACCTTTCTATAATTAGAAACAATTTAACTTTAAAATTTTCCTTTTACCCTTTTGATATGATTTATAGCCACACAAATGGTCACGGTCTAGACCACACATTTCAGAAGTTTCGTTTCTTTCTTTAAATTTGTGCCAAGTGAAATGGTGGCACACTAATTGGGACGGAGTGAGTACACAAAATTCAACTGTGAGAATCGTCTCTAGTAAAGTAGTTCGCAACTCAACCTTCGTCTCTAACTTGCCTTACAATATGGTTAGCATGGTCTTGAACTTGTCAGATAAAAGAAACGAAAAGAAAAATTGTTTTTTTTGAGCTTTGCTGTCTAATTATATTTTCATGGTAGTCGAGCTAAAGACGACCAGGTTTCTGTTGTCTTCCATAAATTCATTATTCTAGGAACTATTTACTGGGGAAATATAGATGTGGCTTAGTAAAACTACTTGCTCAACTCTAGAAGTATCTCCAAAGCGAACTGTTAGTTTTCATTCTTAAACTATCAATTGGGCATCTTAGGAGTGAGGTCAAGATCTTTTCATCACAATAAGCAACTGTTCCCATTTGTTTTTTATTGTTGTATTTTGTAAATCTCTTGGAAGTTATGGGTTTTCTGTGGAGCTTGATTGCCAAATGTGCCTTCTCATTCTGAAGGAAATCCTACTTGCAAGTAAAGGGAAACTTTTTGCCCCGACACGGATGAAAATGTTCCTCGTTATGCTTAAAATCAATCAGACAGAACTAATTAGAAAAAGAAGCACTGAAGTAAAGGTTATGGGAGACCTGTCTTGGGAAGATATGAATCTATCTTTTGGGAAGATATCAATCTATTTTTTAAGTCAACTGCTTATAGTGTGCTTTCATAGATGATCAGTATGAGAGGCCAGAACACAATAAATTGTTTTCTCTGTTTGTGGTCTTCGGTTGTTTTAAAATTTGTGGACAATGGTTTACACTAAATGGGTCGTTTGGTACAAAAATTAATAACGTAGGCATTAGTAGTGCAGGTATCAGTTGTGTTGGGTTTATTTTTATCGAAGTGTTAGGTTCATTGTTTCCAACCTCATCTTGTGTTTGAACTAAAACTCTTTAAAAATCTTCTTTCCAATTATACCCTTAAACTACTATGTAATTGGATGAAGGTTAGATAATTTCCGAACAATATTATTTTAAATGGCCTTCTAATTAAGCTTGAAAAAAACAATTTTTTTATCACGTTTCCTATTTTTTCACTTGAATTATTTGAGGATAAATAATTGTCATCTTAATAAATTGGTCACTCACACATGTCTATTTTCAATTTTAAAAAGATTAACCATCTACTTTTAAAATTGAAAAAACAGTCGAACTATGGTAAAATTGAATAAATCATCTACATTTACACATAAAAATTGCTAAGTTATAGTTTTAATATGCATGTAATTTATTAAATTGTTCATAATACATTAAATTAAGATCTCAAACGTCATGTAGTGATATATTTGCCTTTTTAATTAGTAAATGTTAAATAACTCACATTTCAAATTTGTATTGGAGCTATTTAGTAATAGACAACTCTCTCTAAATAATTTGTAAGCTAATTTATTTAAATAAATTTACTAGTACAAATATAAAATATATAATCAAGAAAATAAACAAAATAATTAAAATGATTATGAGGGATGTTTTTGTCTTTACATAGACTTATCCCATGGTATTATATCTTATGTATTACTAATACACCTCCAAATGGATGGTATTAGTAATACATCCTATCATATCATGTAGGATGTATATCTAAATCCATGGATTAGTTATACATAAGGCTCTAATTCCTACCAAGCATAGTACTAAATAATACCATACATAATACATGGTCTATTTCTTTTAATGCGGCTTACCAAACGACCCCTAAATTTTTTGTGGAAAATGGTTTACAGTAAGGGATAAAAACAAGTCATTTTCTGCTGTGATACCCTTTCTATCTTTAGAATTTACTCTGTTCTAGTTTTACATCTACACACTATTATCAAATTACCATAACTACCCCCATTTTTCTGCAAAATTTTTAGGGATCGTTTGTGTAAGTTATGTTGGACTAGTTATGCCTCTATTAGATATCCTGGTATAATTTCTTAGACTGTTAAATTTTTTTGTATTATAAATAACATGCATTGCATAATTTTTTAGTTGATTGTCTACAAAAATACCCTTCAACTTATTTAGTGGAAAAAGGGTTTGAAGGACCTCATGGGTATTTTAGTCATTTTCATTGTTTATCTCGGACTAACTGATTCCGGTACTATTCCACCCTCCAGTAGGGATGATCTATTCCGGTACTAATTACTAATCTCGGGATAACTTATCCCAAGATTAGTATCCAAACAAGGAATAGGGCACTAAATTTTATCTCTGGGCTATCTATGCTTGTTCAGTAGACTAGGCGATCCTCAGAGAATGTAATATTATTACAGGGTGTTATTATCAATCATAATTTTTGTTTGGTCAAACACTGGAGCTAGTTTGGCAGGACATGTTAATGAAGCCAAACGTATGTTCTTATTTTTCCATTGTTTGGGTTTCGATTTTTCTTTTTGATTAAAATGGCTAAGATATAGGTGTGTTTGGCACTGATGGGAAAGATATTCGCAAAAAATGTTTTTGTCAAAGTAAATATTTTGTAGTGCTTAATTGCATTCAATCGTTGAAAATATCTTATGCCTGTTTATTTTTCTTTACAAATATTCTACCATTCAATTCAACACAAGGGTAGTTTGGTAGTTGGTTTGGAGGTGAGTTATGCACGTATATTCTGCATAAGTAATACTATGTCCCTGCTTACTAATACACCATATTGATACTTTTCTTACACTTAATCAAACGATTTGTCAGCTATTATTTCAGTATCGAATTCTAAAAGATATTGTCAAAACACTAAGAGAATACCTTGCAGTCTTGCACATTGCATGATTATTACGACTGTCTATTCTTATATTGGAGATGATCTAAAAAATGGTGATCTGACTTAAAGATAATTTTTGCAAAAAGTATTTTCATCTAAGACGTTTTTCTCTGTACAAAGAGCACCTTAGAAAAGAAAATGTCTTCTTTAAAGGCGCGGACAAGTAATTGCCTGCTCTTCCTATAGCTGCCTTAGTGTCATCAATGACTGTTCACTTTCATCTCCTGCCGTTGAACTCTTCCTCACCTTCACCCAATCCCTGTTGGCATGAAGGAAAATTTCGGAACGATGAAAATTTTATGTAATTTATTGATAAGTTTCTTACCTTGTCTATCAAAAACAACTTTACCCTCCTTAGCTTTCATTTATGTGATTACGTCGGGTTTGTTGGGTTTGTTGTTGTACTTTTTATTTACTGGGTAGATATCAAAAGATCATATTAGAGATTGGTGTGGGGGTGGGTGGGTTCTTTGTCCAAAAGAAAATTTGAACTGCAGAGAATGACTGACCCCAACCACATTCCCTTGTGGGGTGGCAGTCATCAGACTATACAACATCGGTTGCGGCAGATTATGAGATCTTTCTTATGGGTCTTAAATTGTAAAAATAGGATATTTGCAGTGTCAATTCCTAATCTTCCCCCCTTCCCTCTCCCCGCGCACACCCCACAAACAACGACAACACATTATCGCAAAGAGAAGGTGTAAATAAACTCATGAAAGCAACATGTAGGTGTTGCCAGTAGATGTACGTTTCTGAAGGCCAAATGCAATCCATCTTCTGCATATGTAGGCAGCAATGCTAACATTCGAATAAACTTTTTCCATGCACATATGATTTCAAGAAGCCAACTCCTAATTTGAAGCTTAACAAAAATGTAGTTTGATGTTGGATTGGTTGTTTCTTGTTAAGCTCCAAAACTGTGGACAGGGAAAACAAGCAAGTGTTTCAAATGTTAATGGTGGTATGGACATGGTTATCCTTTGATGTCGTGTGATTATTTTGTTTTATTATCCTGGCGGAGACAAAAATAGGGTTGACAAACAGCGGCTCTTTTATGTAGCTCAGGGTCTTGATCAGTTTACCGTGTGTTATTGCGTCCGATTTATGTAGCTCAGGGTCTTGATCAGTTTACCGTGTGTTATTGCGTCCGATTATTCAACGTTGATACTCATATAATTCTGGCCCTTCTACCCTCCCCTCCTCCTTTCAGTTCCCTGCTCGATGTATAGAAAATCCAGGATGGAAAATTGTAGACATCATTTTCATGTTGAGGATAAAAAATAGCTGTGTAATCACCAGTTTTGTTACTTTTCAGTATGTCTTACTGTGTCTGAAGTTGCAAATAACTTTTTAAAACAACACTTCTAAGTGGTAATTTTTGCCTTGTGGTTTAACAATTTGAATCGTCCACAGCTGCTAGTATCTTGTTGGTTGATAATGCACGCATGCAAAAGTTTGAACTCGTGTCTGTTAATGGTCATCGTTATTCACCCTTTTCTGTTTGATGCAGAAATGCAGCCCAGCGATGCATGGAAGGTTTGTGCTGGGGGTGAGAGCAAAGAAGTCGATGTTCAGAATAAGAGAATCCGTCGAGAGAGGGAAATCATTTACAGGACAGTTCAGGAAATTCCATTGAATCCTAAGGAACCTTGGGACCGTGAAATGGACCCTGATGACACATTAACCACAGAGCTCCCGCTTGAGCAATTACCAGATGCAGAAGGTGAAACAGGTGATTTATCGCAGGAGGACAGAGAAACTGAAGCTGCTGCATTAGCCAGTACATCAAATGGCATTGCAACTACAGCAGAACCTGATGTAGAGTTGCTTGCTATACTGCTAAAACATCCAGAGCTGGTTTATGCTTTGACGTCTGGCCAAGGTGGAAACTTGTCCAGTGAGCAAATTGTAAAGCTGCTTGATTCGATCAAAGCCGATGGGAGGAATTCACTTAGCATTCAAACAAATTTAGCCAGAGACGCTGAGAAGAAAGTTGAAGTTTCTCTTCCATCCCCCACTCCTTCCAGTGATCCTGGAACGGTGCGTTATTTAGTCACATTTTGTACAGATTTTAACTATTATGGAATTTGGGCAGGGCTTTCGTTTCCTCAGTTCTCTTTTCTCCTCTCTCTTTCCCTTTTTTTCTCCACTTCTTCTCGTTTAGTTTTTCCAGATAAATAGACGGGAAACAAATAAACGAATAAACAAAACAAAAATAAAGCAAATGAAGCCCTGAGAATCTTCGCTTACTTCGAGGTCCCCCTCACACAAACAAAGATGTTTCACATATTCATGAAAAGTAAAATAAAATACTTAAAACTAATATCATGGGTTAATTGTTGTGCTATACTGTCTTGAGATCTTAGTACTTTTCTGAAACGGGTTCTAATTTTTTTGAACTTTTTTTTTTTTTTGGTCTTTCATGCAGAGTGGATTGTCGATGCAGAACTTTGCTAAAAACCCTTTCTCGCAGAGAAGTTCAGTGGTGGTTCCAGAAGCAAATGGTGTACATCAACACGCCGCGTTGGTCCAGTCGCAGGAAGTGCTTCAAGCTAGCAGTTTGGTGCATCAGCAGGTCACCCTTGCGCCACAATTGGCCCAACAGTTGGCACTGCTTCAAGCAGCTGCAGGGTCTTATGGAAATGATCATGGACCATCTCCACTTAATCCTAGTATAAACCAGACAGTCCTTACAAATCCTATGCATTCACAATTATCCGCCGCCTCAGAACCAGCAGTAAATAGAAATAATTACTCTCCCTTTGGATTGACGGAATACAGTCAACAGAGTGCCACTTCAGCAGCAGCAGTAAGAATCCAAGGTGAAACATATGGTAATATTCGATCTTCGCAAATGCCTATAGCTAATGTACAACAAAGAACTATTAGCCTACATGCATCTCAAATGACACCACAAAGGCCACAACTACAAACACAGGCACAGCCTGGATATGCACCTGAACATATGTGGGCGACTATACCAGGATCAGCTTTAAATCGGGGTTATCAAGAAAATGCCATTCCTAACCATTACAATCCACATGTTACCGGGCATGTAGAACCAGGATTACAACAGGCTACATGGAGAGGAAACACCAACTATGCCGAGGGAGCTGGGTTTGAATCTTGGAGTCCTGATGATAGCCCTGTTAGGCGTCAGGAACAGGTTGCAAGATGGAATTACACACAACCTCAGATGAATATGAGAGACAGCTACAGACCTGATTGGTCTGCATCGCGTAATCCTGGGCATTATTCTGGTTATCGTGGTCCTGACGATGGTGGTAATAGGAGGTGGGGTGACAGGAGAAGATAACCTTCAAACGGCTGGCCATTTGATTCTTTTGACGAGAGATTCTTTAGTGTTTTACATTAGAGTAGAAAGTTCTTAAGAGGGGGTTGCATTTTTGCAACGTGAAATGGTTGTAAACTTGTAATGTCAGCATGTCACATCACTTCATTTTGTTTTCCAATTGATACCTGTCAACAGAAAAATAGAAAATAGAAATTCAGTTCACTTGGGATCATGCGAAGAATCTTAGAAAAAAAAAGAAATTTATCCTAGTCAAGGGATTGCTATGTCTTGATTGTGTCCCTCTTGAAATGTTGGGGATAAATTATTTCGAGATTATTTAATTTGAAATAAGTTATTCCATTATAATTAATGTATGTGATACCTAAGATATAAGTAGTGAGATAAATATTTCCAGATTTGCCTAAATATCTCTAATCAAATATAGGATATTTGTGGGGTTATTATATGTTATTTCATAAAGTTAAAAGAGTTGTTAAAAAAGATAACGTTATTTTTTGAACACTTTAAAATAAAGAAAGTATATCAAACAAATTTTAAAGCGGAGGGTATAGAAGTACTATTACACTGGTATTACTAATCATTCAAATCCAGTTTAGGTGGCAAATTTATATTTTATTATTGGCGGAAGAAAAAGGTCATGATTTTTTTTTTAGTTCTAACTTCTATTTGAATAAATTTTAGTTTAACTTATTAGTTACAGCTCCTAGTATCTTCTATAGGCTATAACTGGTTTCAACGGCGGCGAAAATCGGTACAACTCCTAGCCGGCGTTTCACATAATTTCTTCATCGGAAAACTTCAACAGTAGTCGGAGCAACTCTGATCCAGCTGAAGAATCTCTAAATATGGTAATTACCAATCTAAATCGAATACGAAAAACCTACTCAATATCAACAACTATCAGTAGGCACAATTACGATTTCGCTCTCGTGTCTCCGAATTTCCAATTCGGTGATGAAGATTCAGCTAAACGTGTTGTGAATCCGAGTTTCATGCTTTACAATAGATGGCATACGGGCGATTAACATTCTCATCATCATGTCTATCACGACGTCCGCTCCGGTATGACGGAGAGAGGATTTTCTGGCTTGGACTTGCTGCTGATATTGGCCTTGCCACCAAAAAAGCTTTTATAGGTTTAGTATGTGGAAGCACCGCTGTTATTGCTGATGCGGCTCATTCTATCTCCGATGTGGTATGTGTGACGTATCTATTGATGTTTATTCTTTATCTAACTTTAATCTATAAAAATGAACTCTAACTTTAATCTCTTACCATTTGACAATGGAGGTTGTGAGTTTCCAGAAAATAAACAACATGAAATCTGGTTTTACTTTCTATTTAACAAGTCGAACATAAGTTTGATAGAACTTGATAAACCAGCAAAAATGTTATTGATGAAAGCAAACTGGATACTTCAGTGTTAATTCCAGATTAATTAATAGAGTTCACAATCTCAACTGAAATAAAAAAAATAACTCCTAAGAATTGGGGATAAAACTGCTACACAGATTACAACGAATTTAGACTGTTGCAGTTGTTATGCAATTTTGTAACACTCTTTGCTTTAAGACCTGCAAACTCCAAGGTTATGCAGGAGAAGTTAAATTTGTTGCTTGGTAAAGGCTTAGTGAAGATACAAGCCTGCTGCTCCTCATTTTTGCAATAGAGAAAACTCGCATCACCATTTTTTTGCATTTCTCTTATGAAGAAAAGCTTGATATTCAAGTGTTTAGGTTTACCATGAAATACGGGACTGTGAGCCACAATGAGCTACTAAATTGATTATCATGAAAAAAAATTCTCAACCACGACACTTGAATCACTGCTGCTATTGCAGACACAAATTCTGCCTCTGTAGTGTTGAGCCACTATGAACCTACTACTAATGCTAATGCTTTCTTATGGCCTTTGAAGGTTCTGTGTGGTGTGTCATTGCTGTCCTTTCAAGCTGCAAGGACTCCCAAAGACGAAGAACATCCATATGGTCACTCTTAATTTGTATCTACACTTCAACTCTTTTGATCTTACATCACTTTCTGTACATAGCTTTATCTTTTGATTTTGTGCTTGTGTTTACTTGTGCAATAGTTGGATGTAATAGCTGCCTACCTAATTAGATTTAGTTAACTGAGGACTGTTCATCCGCGTGGTTGATTCAAATTCAATAAAATCAACCAATATATGATATTGTAGTAGAGTTGATATAATATGAATGTTATATCATATCTTCTATATTTATCAATGAATACGAATCTTATCAACATTATGTCTTAGTAGCAGGCAGACAGCCCTAGAAACATGTACTCTTTCTAAACAAACATGTACTCTTTCCGTTTATATTTTGTTTGACACATTTGATTGGGGGCTAGGAGTTTAAAATATTGACTTATGTAATATATTAGTTGTAGTAGAAGAAAACATCAAAGTGATGGTTCATAAGTTAGTTTCATAGATAAATCATTACTGCAAAGTTTATATCTATAGTAAATAAATTTCAATATTTTAAAGTTGTATAACATAATACACTTGTTAGTGAAATAGAGTCAAACAGTTTGAATTAGAAAGAATATCATATATGTTGGAAGGATGGAGTATTGATATGCACAAACTTCTTACATGACATAGTGGATCTTGCTTGAGTTAAAGACAGTCAAATGTAACATTCATATCATACCAGCTCTATGATATATAAATCATTACATCAAAGTTTATATCTCTGTTTTCCTTACTCCTTTACCTGTGTGTTTCTTCCAAATCTAGTTGCCTATTATTGTCCTATTGTAGCTTTGGTACCAACATTTAGATTACTTATTAAACCAATATGTTTTCTGATCAAATCATAATTCTGGTTTTGTATCTGACTTTACTTTTCATATGAACAGGACATGGTAAATTTGAGACTCTTGGAGATCTTGGAATTTCTGGTGTGCTGTTGGCTACTGCTGGAGGCATAGGGTGGCATGCTTTAGATGTTTTGCTGGTATGTATCTATAGCTAGTATTCATTATGTCTAGGAGTCTATATTCCCATTGTTCGAAATTTTTTGAGACATCTCTTGCAGGGATTGTGGCTGCAGCTTCTGAAAGTTGTTAATCAGTCAATGAACTCCTCTGCATGTGCATGAGCAACATCACCATGGAATTGATATGGATCACCTATCCTTGCGAGTGTGACAATACTCTCTATAGCTGTCAAAGAAGGGTAAGATTCATTACCACCTTCAGTTTGAAAATTAAAAGAATTTGTTCCCTTTTCTTATGTATCCATATACATATTACCTTCAAGCAATTTTATGTTTATGAAAGAGAGTTTCTTTGTATTGATTTATTTTTTATGAAATGTTAGTTTATTTGTACACCATCAACGAATTTCCATGACCATATTCCAGACACCATCAACTGTATTTTATGTTATGAAGTGCAGTTGCTTTATATTTATTACAAAAGCAAATAATGAAAGCTGTTATACTTTCTCTCAGATGCGTGGTAGTATAGCAGCTTCATTAATGAAGCAAATAATGAATCTGTGAGTTTGTTCCTAGATATATGTTCAATTTTTTTCTTGTAGAATATACTTGATAACAAAAGAGAGGGAGAAAGGGTTGGCAGGTTAATTGAAGCCAATGCCTGGCATCATCGTGCTGATGCAGTATCCTCCTTTGTTGGTCTCATAGGGGATGGTTGTTGAATATTGTTTGAGACGACGGGCACAATCGATTTCTGACAACTTGAATTTTATTATACCAAAGTAAGGACTCGCTTCGGTCTTACAATCTTGATCACACTTGTTTCTTGCTTTAGCAACACTCTTTACTTGAGCATACACTTGTTTACTTTCATTCTTTCTTACTTGCTTTCTTATTTGTTTTTTTTTGTGAAACTTACTTAGTTGTAACTAAAATGGACCACCTCTATTCATTGGAGGTGATAGAAGAATCTAGAGATATACATACTACTCAATTCTAGAATATTTCTAGCTATTTTTTTCTAGAACTATCTTTTCTAGAACATTTTTTGACTACTCCCTTAGAGTACTCATTCTAGAGATTTTTCTTCAATTCTCTACAACTCCGGAATATTCTAGATTTTTCTGGATTTATCTTAAGTAAATAATTAAGTTGGTGATGAATTCTTAATACTCCCCCTAAATATCAACTGAATTGTTTCTTTGCATTTGTTGTGAGTGTTACTCCCGCAAGTGTATGTGGTCGCTCAAGTAATATAGATTCTTTAAAGAAACGAGTTATCGTGTGTATTTGACACTTGACTCTACAAATAAAATAAAAGTGATCGTTTTCAAGATTGTGATGATTGTTTACTACTACTAATTATGCAACAAATAAAAGTAACTAATTGTGAACGACTTTAAGATGATGTTTTAAGCAAGTAAAAGTGAATTCTAGGGATGCAACATGCAATGAATCTCATGTATCATATTATCGGTTTAGAACTAATTTTAGTTGTCAAGTTATTGGTTTGTAGGGTTAATTGTATGAGTTGGCCTACTCCAATTAGTTATCTAACTACATCGTTGAGCAAAGATAAATAAACTAATTGATGAGCATATATATTTCATTCTATTTTGTAATCAAACAAGTTCGTCCGACTGTCAAACCTGAACGCCTCAATCAAATGGGTCGACCGAGCTCTCTAGTCTATCTAATTCCTCCTCTCTCGATTTTAGGATTAGACAATGACACAATGTATTTATCTCTAAATGGCAAGTCAAGAAATACTAAAGCAAGAATATAAAAATAACCTATAATGACAACCAAGAATTAATTCTAAAAGCTTTAAATAATTCTTTTTTGATGACAAGGAAAACCCGCAGCTGCTACTCTTTGGGTGCAATAGCTCGCAAACCACATAGGAGAGGTAACCCGCACTAGGCAAGCTGATGCGACGAGCTCAACCCAGAAGACAAACCCCTTGCTTTCGCTGACAAAGAGTTTCGAACTTGAGATTTTCAACATGGAAATCCCAAGTTCACCATTGGCCATCCGAAGGGTAATCAACATTCAATTTGTAGCTACAATCTCAGAACTAAGGCATTTAGCCACTCATGTTATTAGAAAATCACAAAATACAATTGTTCATGCAATTTTCGAAAAATAGAACATTAGAAAATTGAAACCTATTACAAATGTTGATACTTGCTCTTGCGCACCAAAATAACGTCGAACCCTAACTATGGAGCCCTAAGGGTCTATTTATAAGAGTTGGAAAACTTGGAGGCAAAACCTACTCCAATGAGGAATCTTATTTAACACTTTTAGCACTGGCATGTCCTCCCATCACGTTTGGAAATCAACTTTGAACTATCCACCTTGGCAATGTGCCTAGCAGAGCGTCAGATAAGCGCTTCAGAATCTCATTATGTCTGAATGTTGGTCTTGGTGCCTCGCGCCTAGCAGTGTGCCTGGCCTTGGGGCCTTCATCCTTAGCTGTTTTTCATGCTTTCATGAATCTCTTTTCTTCAATTTGACTCCAATTTCCTTGAGAATTCTTGAAACCTCTAATCACATGTATTAGTGCATAATTATCACAAGTATAACAAAATCAAGTTAATAACTAAGGATCATTCTATAATTCGATAAATTCATGGGCAAATATTGACAACTTAGGCATATAAATATGCCTAAGATCAATGAGTGGTTCCTGAAACCTTACAAGCATCATGACGTCCATTGCCCTCACTTCCGTCAAATTATTCCGATCCCTACTCTTTCAAGAAGCTTCAAAGTTAGTAGCCTCTTTGATGTTAACCATCTTGGTTAATGTTGCATATATGTACTTGGTGTTTGGACGCTTTAGTCTTGTAGACCTCCTCACTTGCGATTGTAACCCTTTTTGGACTTCTTCTTCTTTCAACTCTTCCGGTGTTTCACAAGCTCTAGATTTTACAATCTTTTTTGTTTTTGTGGAGATACTTCCTATCTGTCTGGTTAATTTCTATCTTGTTCCCTTGTTTTATTTCGTTGAGCTTATCTTGCAGCTTTTGCTCAAGAGCTATCGAGTCCGGCAGGGAGACTTCTTTGGACCACCAAGATAACGCTTCGTCAGATACCACATTTCTTGACACATGTGTCTGATTTGTGGCAGGGTCACAACACTTCCATCCTTCTATTTGTTCATCCTATCCAACAAAGATGCACAAAACAACTTCCTTTATCAAACTTGTTGCGCAGATGATTTGGCAAGAACACATAACACAACCAAAAACTTGAAAGTGACTTACAGTATGGATCATTTTTTTATGTTTTTCAAATGGTGAGATGAATCTCAATTTTTCGAACGGCAGCTTGTTGGTGACATGGACAATAGTTTTCATGCATTTTGTAGGTTTTGCTACATCCATACTATGCAACATACTTTTGCATATCTCTGCCAAATGTCTGTTTTTTTCATTTAGCCACTCCATTTTGTTGTGGCGTATTCAGGCAATTATCATCTTCACTTTAAGATAATCATTGAACTCTAGTGACGTGTATTCTCCCCTATTGTCTGTACGGAGACATTTGATTTTTCTTTCAATATCAATCTCCACACTATATTGGAACTCTTTAAACTTCTCAAATACTTCTGATTTTCTTTTAATTAGTAAATCGTTACGTACCTCGAGAAGTCATCAATGAATGTTACCTTGTAACGGTAACCACTAATAGAGGACTGCTTGACTGGTCCAAACTCGTCTGAGTGTACTAGCCCCAATGGCTCCTTCACTTGATACTTCGATTCTTCACAGGGAAGTTGACGTCAGGGCGGAGCTACAACCTAGTAAGGTTGGTCAGGTGGACACCCTTCGTCGGAAAATTATACGTCGTGTAAGTAAAATACTGTCTAATATATGTATATTTAATAAATTGAACACTCTTATGCACAACATAGATTGGTAGTCTGGCGGCAAACGCGCAAGTGTATGGCTCTAAGTTCTGTGGTTCGATCCCCATAAGCTGTGTTTCTTAACACTATTTTCCCGAGCTAATTTAGGTCTTTGAGGTGGTGATTTAATCCTCATTAGCTGCGTTTTTAGCTCATATTTTCTAGAACAGAAATAGCACCTAATTATCAACCTTAAATTTTGAATAATCTAATAATAAGATTTTATTGTTTTCTTTATACTTTCGATTATATTTAAGTGATTCGTATACATATAACCACATAAAGAAAGTATTTTGAAGATAAATTAAAGATCACTATCCACTATTATTTTTTATTATTATTTATAAACTATTCTTTTAGAGAATGTAAAACAGTTAATAATGTTATTATGGGAAAAAAAGTTTCAACAGTTCTCTTGAACTTTGAGACATTTAGTTATTTTGGATCATAAAAAAATTCTCAATAATTCACTTAATATGAACTAGAGGGGGCTATATTTAACTAGTAGCTAAAATTGTTTTTGTTGATCTTTCTCCATTAGTTTTGATTTATACAATTGATAGTTTTATAATTTTAAGTTTCCGTATAAAAAAGAAGTTCCGTATAATTTAGTAATTTTATGATATGTATTTTATTTTTTTAATTTCGGTGCACCTACTCATCCGTAAAAACAAATATTTTGTGCATCCACACTGCGAATTTTTTTTATCAACTCTTATATAGTTTAAACACCCTTGGCGAATTTTTGGCTCCGCCACTGGTTGACGTGCTTTTCCATATTGACATCCAACACATATAGTGTCTCTTATAATCTCAACTTTGGGAAGGCCTTTTAATTTTGACTGATGCATCAGGATTTTTAGTTTGTTGTAGCTCACGTGCCCAAGACGTGCATGCCATAGATTAGCTATACTTCAGATTTTCTCAACATAAGCTGTCTTAGCTTACATGATGTAGATTGACTCTAATCCTCTTCCTTCCATGATTGCTGTGCTTGTAACTTTTAAGTT
This sequence comes from Solanum habrochaites, assembly GCA_027704765.1. NCBI lineage: Eukaryota > Viridiplantae > Streptophyta > Magnoliopsida > Solanales > Solanaceae > Solanum > Solanum habrochaites. Next base: position 70,134,128 of record JAKWJA010002497.1, on the reverse strand, counting down.
TTAGTACACTTTTATGTCATTTGGCCCAAAGAAATAATTACCAGAATTTGTTAGTTGCGATACATATAATAAGTTCTTCTTCAAACATGTAATATGGTAGATATTTTGAAGTTTCACTTGTCTCGAGCTATGATGAGACACAAACACCGTCTTGCCAATATGATTTATTGACATTTTTGAATTATTTGCAGATACCACTACTCGACTGTCTTTATATTCACTCATGTTAATGAGCTTTTTCTCATCACCAGTCATGTGATTGGATTATTCTGAATCAACGATCCAATCATGTTCTAATCGACCAATTTCTCATTTACAGTTGCAAGTGCAATCTCCTTTTCTTTGTTAGGGTGACATATGACAAGATCCTCTAGTTGATTAGTTTCTTCACACATAAGAGGTCTTGAAATCCCAAACTTCTTTATCTTTCTTGTTTTGAGTAGAAGTATCTACATTACCTTTAACTTTTTTCTACCAACAATCTCTAGCATACTGTCCTTTCTTTCCACAATTGTAGCATTTCTCCATTTTTCGGTTGTTGAAGCCTTTCGCCTACTTGTTTTGTCGTTGAGTTCTTTGATGTTGATTTTTTCTCTCCCTGCCTGTAAACTTCTCTTTGCTTCTCTTTTTTGATAGTCTTGCCTTTTGTTGAATAGCGCCTTATCTTCGTCTTTTATAGTGAAACTTGATAATGACTTCTCCGAACCTTCTTCATTTGCCAACAGATTTTCCAACTCAGATAAAGTTTGGTTCTGTGGCCCATTTGTGTGGGACTTTAATTATACCATTGTATTTCAGCCTTAAACCATGAACAATGATTTCCTCATTCTTGTCTCTGATTTTACCTTTGAGAAGAATAGACTGATCGTCATATTCCATTGAGAGATCGACAAAAGCTCATTTTCAAGTCTTTGTAATCTCGCATCATTCTTCTTTGTGAAAATCATTGTCAACGTTTCCCAATCTTCTTGTGGTGTCTTGTCATTCTTAATACGTTGTAGGAACTCATCCTCGGTGGTTACAGTGAGAGCATACATGACCTTTCCTGCTTTGACTTTCTACCTTTTTGTTGCTTCAACATTTGTTGATGGTGTGGTGTTTGAACCACTGAAAGTAATATTGCATTCTCGTGCTTCATGATTCATTGCGTTGAACTTCTCAATGCTATTGAGAGTGCTTGCGAATTTTGCCATTGATAAGTGTCTCGCGACTTGTAGCTTCTGGCAATAGCTTGTACGATTTCTTTACTACCTTGCTCTTATCCATCAGACTCTGATACCACTTGTTGAATATTGTTTGAGACGGCGGGCACTATTGACTTCTCACAACTTGAATTTATTATATCAAAGTAAGGATCCGCTTCAGTCTTACAATGTTGATCATACTTGTTGCTTGCTTCAACAACACTCTTTACTTAGCATACATTTGTTTGCTCTCTTGCTTTCTTACTTACTTGGTTACTTGGTTTGTTACTTACTTAGTTACAACTCAAATGGAACACCTCTATCTATAGGAGGTGATGGAAGAGTCTATAGAGATACATACTCTAGAATATTTCTAGCTATCTTTTTCTAGAATTACTTTTTGTAGAACATTTTTAGACTATTCTCTCTAGAATACTCATTCTAGATCTTTCTTCAATTCTCAACAACTCCAGGATATTCTAGATTTTCTTGATTTATCTTAAGTAATTAAGTTGGTGATGACTTCTTGACAATGGTAATGATCTTTTTACTCAAATTTGACCTAATTATGCATCTTTTCTTTTAGCGAATGAGTTTTTACCATTGATTTGTGTAATTGTATCATTGAGAACTAATCAAAATGTGTGTACTGGTTTTACTTTAAGCATGAAATACTAATATTTACTGTTGAGTGTTGCTATTAATTTTGTCTAGAATAGTTTATGACTTTTATATTCGTTATCATTTTTTTATTAATAAAGTACATTTATCTATGTAATGTCTAACAACATATCCAGTGTAGTCGCACAAGTGGGGTCAGGGTAGGGTAGGATGTACGCGCACCTTACTTGTATCTTTGCGGGGTAGAGAGGTTTTTCTCAATACATCCTCGGCTCAAACGAGAAGGTAATCAAAGCAAGATTGCAAGGAAGTATGACAACAAAAATATCAGGATAGAAAGAAAGCAAATGAAGCAATAGATTGTAGAACACCTTGGAGCATAGAATACTACGTGATTACTAGATAATACTACTATTAAGGCTATTTGGGGGGGGGGGGGGGCTAGCGCTTGTCTCTCCCATCTAAATATAAGGGACAACACTTGGCTAGATACGAACATTGTAACCTAATCCTCGACTTCCACACCTTTCTATTTATACCTTAAGTAATTTATGTCTAATCACCTCCCGCATCCTAGTTTTTCTTCATCCTACCTCTACCTCTTTTCTTCTTTCTATTTCTCAATTTGCCCGCCCCCTTGTCAGAATCTTTTTCATCTTCGGACGTCACGTCCCTCTTTTGCCTTTTCATCAAATAGTTGCGGGACAAGTCAATCCTTCGCTGCTGCTTCTTCTTCCCATTTCTACAGCTGCCGTGCAAAACTCTAGAATTGAACCGGTCTGTTGAATCTGATGTGTGTTCGATCTGTTGCGGGGAAGAGTTTGCAACAAAATCAATTGAATAGACAGAGAAGCCCGATAAGCCTATCAATTCAAGCAAATCCAACTAGTTTAGGTGCCGCCTTCCAGACTTCTAAAAGCGGGTGGTTTTAAGTCCAGAGCCCTATTCTGGTGCTTCAAAGTCTGTTGGAATTTTCGATTGGTGGAGTCTAATATGGAAAATCAGTTACAGCTAGCCTTGACCAGTCCTACGACGCCGTTGTCGAGCTTGTTGGACGCGCAGAAGGAACTCCTCAATAGCCAGATACACACTCAAAAAACACAGGGGGGGAAAAAAAGTCCTCCCCCTCCTGTAACCTAACTGGCATCAATCCCCTCTCTCAAGAGATGGTTCGTTTTCTTAATCTTTGTTTTTTTCTGAAGTTTTTTTTTATTTGAGTACTTGTTTCTCTGAAAATTCTGAATATACATCTTGTACTTTGTTGGAAGTGATAGTTTTAGGAAACGTAGGAACTAGCATTGGTTAAGTTGATAGCTCATTAAGTTTTTATGATTAACTAGATTTACCTTTTACAGAAAATGGTAGTGAATTTATGTTTATGTAAGTCATAAGTGTAACATACTATATGTGGTTGTATAATTGAAGGATTAATAAATAACTTGAGATTAACAATGTGTATATCTTTTGATGACACATTATCCTCGTGAGATCCCATAATCATCTTCTCAAAAGTACTGTATTGAAGGTGAATTATCTCTTTTCTCTTTTGATACAGAGAAATCCGTGTGGATCCAACTCTTAGGACCAACCACAACCTTCGAAACTAAGTGATAATGAGCCGATTCCCCTATCTACTGATTCCTAACCTCTCTCTATATCCTCTCTACCAAATTTCCCTTCCTTTCTTCCCTAGAAAATTTCTGATCAATTTCTCCAGTTTGTTTGCTCGTAATACTGCCATAATACATGATTTATAAGTTGGTCACAAACATGAGATTCCTCTGCTGAATTAATTTTTCTATTCTTAGATTCGTACATACAGAGGCTACAGTTATCAAACGTCATCTCTTTACATTGGGTGATTTGGGAACTTATTTTTGCTGGTGGCTCATTAATTTTTCTTCCGTTGTGCAGGCTGCTGGAGCTCTTTCAATAAAAATTGGTATGTCTCCTTGGCCTAAATTAAAATCATTATGCTTGTGTAGTCGAGTAAAAAATTAGTTGACTTGGATCCCTTCTGAGAATGAAAAGACAGTAGGTCATATTGACATGTTCATTTGTTACTCTTATATCATTTTTTGCACATTGATTAAACTATGTGAAGCATGTTACTTTTGTTCGGTGGTTCTTTCATTTTATTCTGTTTTATTTGCTTTTTACTTGTCATTTTGTTTTTAATTTTCTTTTCTTTTTGCGTATCATTTTTAAAAAAACTTATTTGCGTTAGTAGTAGTTCTTTTTGTTGCCAAGTACAACATTGCTTTTATGTACCAGAATTACTTGTCTTGATGTTTGGTGAACTTGCTTAACGATCTAAGTTGCTACTGTCATCTTATTTTTACAGGCTGATGCTTTAATCTAAATTATATGTAATGCTTCTCTGTAGTTATTAGCGTAAATTATGCTGTTGACGACTTCAATTTTTGTGCGAGCTACTCTGGTTCCATTTGTATTCTGTTAAGTTTAACATCATCTGTTGCAGGCAAAAGGCCAAGGGATCTCCTAAACCCCAAGGCAATCAAGTATATGCAATCTGTTTTCTCTGTCAAAGATGCAATCAGCAAGAAGGAAGCACATGAAATTAGTGCTCTTTTTGGTGTCACAGTCACACAGGTGTGTTGCTTTTTCACAGTTTTTAATGTAATAATCATTTCTCCATTCTGTCTGGCTGGAATTCTGTTTAGAACTTCTCTACATTAGTGAATGTCGATTATTTTAAATGAGATTGGATTCCTAGTCTAGAAATTGAATTCAGATCATAGATCAACAAGAGCAATTGTTTAACTTGTAAATCTCAGTATCTCTCATTTGTTTCAGGAGCAATGGTTTGACTTGTAAATTTCGGTATCTCACATTTGTTTGATGCTATGATGTGCAATAATCCTATGCTCATGAGTCATCATTGTTCAAAAGATTTATATTTTTCCGTGGTGTCACTCTTAAAAACTATGAAAGCAGCATATGTTGGTGGCATCTGCATGCTAGTTGCACCATCTTTTTTTAGTTCAGGTTTGCTATTTTGGATATTAGGAGCACACTAGTGCTCTCCAGAACAGGCTATTATGGAATTTTGCACCTTTTTGTGTTTGATGATGTAGCTCCGTAGTCCTTAGAAATACATTCCCCTTTTCTTCTTCGCTTTTTGGGTGGTTTAGGTATGGAAAGATTCCTTAATCCTTTCTGCATAGACATTCAGTAGCTTTCCCTAGTGCAATTTAAGCTGGAAGATGATATAAGATCTGTGCATTCTCCAATTTTGTCTTCTCTGACAATTTCCACGTTGTTTGTTTGATTGTCATCTTTGCATTTGCAGGTTCGGGACTTCTTTACAGCTCAGCGCACAAGAGTAAGAAAGTTCATGAGGTTGTCTATAGAGAAGCCTATCATAACCAATATATCTATTGAAGGGACTTGTCCGATCCCATTAAGTTCTGATCCTAGTTCACAAACAGATCCAGTTCCCCTAGACAGTGCGGTTCCAACCTGTACAGAGGAGGGGCCATCTTATTTGACACAAGATGAGATCCTAACTGCCATAGATGAGAGGGATAGACATTTTGTTGATAATATCCTTACTTTAATGTGTAAGGAAGAAACCTTTTCTGGGAGGGTTGAGCTGATGGACTGGATCTTGGAAGTACAAAACCCCTCTGTGCTATATTGGTACGTCAGAGTTGTGGTCGTTGGATTTTAATTGTATTCTAGTTTACTCCTTTTGGAATATAATTTGTTTTCTTAATAACATATTTGTAGGTTTTTAACTAAAGGGGGTGTAGTGATCTTATCTGCTTGGTTAAGTGAAGCAGCTGGAGAAGAGCAAACCAGCGTTCTTCATCTCATCCTGAAGGTCCATATTGATCCTTTAAGTTTAGATCATTGGCCCATAATGTCATTTTTTCTGCTAGAATATTGTTGTTCTAATTGTTACTTGGTTATCAGGTACTCTGCCATCTTCCTTTACACAAAGCATTTCCTGGACATATGTCTGCTATACTGCAGAATGTTAACAGCCTGCGATTCTATCGGACTCCAGGTGTGTTGTCCTCGCATTCAACAACTCCTTATTGTATCTTTAGGTAACTTTGTGTTAAAAAAAATTAAAAAACTTAATCTGCTCATTTCCATGGCTTATACATCTCTGGTAGCTTGTCTGAAGCTTTAGTATTATTGATATTATGCCGCATTACAGAATTTCCTGAAACTTGGTTGGATATTTAGGAAACATGTCAATCAAAGTCAGCACAGCTTTTAAGAATTATGTGTATATGGCATGTCATATTAGGACATTACTTTCAGAAATCACTGTGCTGGCAATGTAATCATTTTCAGTATTTCGTTATCTCAGACGATCTGTTGTGTTTTTGCTGTCAAATAGGACAGTGTTCTTGGAAACTATTTCACTGGCCATACATTCAACTATATCTTTCTTAACTTCAAATGAATTTTTGGACTTTCAATCTGTAAAATTTGATACTTCAACTGATCATATTCTGAGAGACAAAGGAAAGCATCATCGAATAAATATGTTTATTTCTAGACTGCATCAGTAATATAAAATTTGTTAGATAAGAAGACACCACTAAAATAGATTTGGTTGCATTTTCTTTTATTTGTATCATCCGGTCAGAGTAATTTGCTATTTCGGTGGGGTTTATACTGTATTTTCATGATAGCTGGCTTCTGTACTGCACTATATTTGTATTTTATGGGATGGGGAGGGGGGTGATGAGTGGTTGAGAGAGAGAAACCCTTCTTCAGCTCCATCAGTATTTTGGATCTCTCATTCATCTCATTTGAAGATCAGATATCTCAGACAGGGCAAGAGTTTTGCTTGAAAGATGGAGCAACATATTTGCAAAGAGCCAGGCTATGACGAAACATAATGGGGTTAAATCTGCTAGTGATATGCATGATGAAATGTTATTGCAGGAGAGGTAAGCTTTGGTCGTGCCTCAAAAATTTTTTTATGGCTTTTCTCAGTTATCAACACATCTGTTGCTGTTTGCAGCATTAGCGAAGTTGTGGGTGACGAAGTATGGAACTCAAAAATTGAGGACGTTGTAAGTTTATTGCGAACTTAAATGTATTTGGTTGAGAAGATACTGGTTTTTTTGAATAAAAAAGAAGAGCGGATTTCTAATCTTACTTGATCATTTTCCTTCTATTTGGTATTTTAGGAAGAAGCTCATGCAAACCTCTGTGGGACTTCAGAGAATTCAAGGTCTGGTCTGTTCTTAATACCTTGCTTTTTGTAATTGTTGATGAATTTCTAAGCACACACCTCTCTTTTAGGAGTTTGGATTATCCACAGCCAGTTAAATTGCTTATGGCATCTTCAGATGACTCTAACAAGATGCTTAAAGGAGCTTCGGTGACTAGTATCCTTGTATTCCCCTATGGTTAATTCAATTTTTCAATAACTTGCAGTGTAATGTCTTCATTTATCTCGATTGAATGATGGCTCCTCGTTCCTTAGACAATAAGCTCTCGTTGGAAGAAATTTTGATTTCTCATTTGTTTCCATGCTTTGAAATCATTGGTATTCAGAAGTTCCCATATGACATACTCATCAAATAGATTTGAGCATGGTAGGGAAAATAGCTATGGTTTTTCCTTCCCTTTTCTGATTTCTTACACTTGCATAGAATGCCTTAACTACTTCAGAATCTCGAGAGCGCAGAAAAGTTCAGCTAATGGAACAACCAAGCCAAAGAACAATGGCAAGGAGCCTAGGAAGACCAGCAGCACCTGCAACTCAAGGCCGCCCACTCTCAGCTGATGATATCCAAAAAGCAAAAATGCGTGAACAGTTTTTGAAGAGTAAATATGGGAAAACTAATAATGATGACAGTCTGGGTGGTGAACCTCAAGCCAATAAAATATCCTCTTGCCAAATGGTATTTGCTTGGGCAGCTCCAAAATTGGCAAGATCGGCTAAAGTTGAGGAATGTGCGAAGCTCAAATAGTGTTGCCTCCAAGGGAGTCCAGTCAGTTGAAAATCATCTTCAAGGTTGAGTCTTGACGTGAGAGGAACCTCCATGAAAGGTGCAAGAACATGCAGATCCCATGGCAGAAGAAACCACCATGGTAATTTGTGTGTTTGTTGCTGAAAGACCGTCTTGTTAATATGTAGATTTAAAGAAAAGGAAGGAAAAACATTAGTTTTTATCGGGTTTTGAAAGGCAAGTCAACCTCTCGTCTAATATTATTGCTCCATTTTTTCTCCACAATTCCTTTCATTATTCTTTTGGTTTCTCTGTCCCAATTTATGTGACACACTTTCCCTTTTATCCGTTTAAAAAAGAATGTCACCTTTCTATAATTAGAAAAAAATCAACTTTAAAATTTCACAACACAAATGGTCAAAGTTTAGACCACACATTTCAGAAGTTTTCGTTTCTTTGTTAAAGTTTTTGTGCCAAGTGAAATGGTGCCACCTAAATTGGGACTGGAGTGCGTAGTACACACGATTCAACTGTGAGAGTCGTCTCTAGTAAAGTAGTTAGCAACTCAGCCTTGGTCTCTAACTTGCCATACAATATGGTTAGCGTGGTCTTCAACTTGTCAGAAAAAAGAAAAGAAAAGGAAAATGATTTTCTTGAGCTTTTCCCTCTAATTTATATTAATGGTAGTCGAGTTAAAGACAATCAGGTTTCTGTTGTCCTCCATAAATTCATTATTCTAGGAACTATTTACTGGGGAAATAGAGATGTTGCTTAGTAAAACTACTAGCTCAACTCTCGAAATATCTCTGAAGCAAACAGTTAGTTTTCATTGTTAAACTATCAATTGGGCATCTTAGGAGTGAGGTCTTGATCTTTAATCAAAATAAGCAACTGTTTCCACTTGGTTTTTAATGTTGTATTTCAAAAATCTTTTGGAAATTATGGGTTTTCTGTGGAGCAGTTGATTGCCAAGTGTGCCTTCTCATTGTGAAGGAAATCCTACTTGCAAGTAAGGGAAATTTTTTGCCTCACTTGGATGAAAACGTCTGCATTTTGCCTAAAATCAATCAGACAGGAATAATCAGAAAAAGAAGCAGTGAAGTAAAGGTCAAAATGCCTGTCTTGGGACGATATCAATCTATTTTTTGGGAAGATATCAATCTATTTTGTAAGTTAACTGCTTATACTGTGGTTTCATAGATGATCAGTATGAGACGCCCGAACATGATAATTAGGTGGGAATATACTGTACCTCTTAGTTTTTTTTATACTTTTTGACTCTTCGTAGCCATATCCTTTACCGAAAGGAGTTCAGTAATTTCAGTAATTATTCAACAGTATGGAGTTCAGTAATTTTTTGTTTTTGCTGTTTGTGGTCTTTGTTTGTTTTTAAATTTGTGGACAATGGTTTACACTTAAAGGATAAAAACAAGTCATTTTCTGCTGTGATGATACTCTTTCTATCATAAGAATTTTTCTCTCTTCTAGTCTCACATCTACACACTATTATCATCCCTTACTGTACTACCAGTTGTCCTGCAAAATTTTTAGGGGTCTTTTGTGTTAGTTACGTTGGGGTTAGTTATGCCTCTATTAGTTATCCTGGTATAATTTCTTATTGACTGTTCAAGTTTCTTGTATTAAATATTATAACATGCATTGCATGATTGCATAATTTTTAAGTTAATTGTTTACAAAAAATACCCTTCGACTTATTTAGTTGAAAAAGGATTCGAGGGACCTCATGGATATTTTTGTCATTCATTGTTTATCCCGGTATAACTAATGCCGGTACTATTCCACCCTTCAGTAGGGATAATCTATTTTGGTACTAATTACTAATTTTTGCATAACTTGTCATTGATTAGTACCCAAACAAGGAATAAGGCACTACTAAATTTTATCTCTGGACTATCTATGCTTGTTCAGTAGACTAGGCGATCCTTAGAGAATGTAATATTATTACAGGGTGTTATTATTTAGCAGATTTTTAGTTTGGTCAAACGCTGAAGCTTCGTTTGAGACGACATGTTGATGAAGCCAAATGTATGTTCCTATTTTTGCATTGTGTGATGTTTGGATTTTATTTTTGTTTTTGACAAAATTGGCTAAGATATAGGTGTGTTTGGTACTGATGGGAAATATATTAACAAAAAATGTTTTAGTCAAGGAAAATATTTTGTAGTGATCGGTTTATTTTTCTTTACAAATACTCTACCCATTCAATCAACACTAAGGGTAGTTTGGTAGCTGATTTGGAGGTGATCTATGCATGTATTAAAATTCTAGATAAGTAATACCACGTCCCAGCATTACTAATACACCATATTCAGTACTTTTCTAATACTTAACCAAACGATTCCTCAGATAATATTTCAGTATCTAATTCTAAAAGATATCGTCAAAACACTAATAACATACCTTGCAATCTTGCACATAGCACGTATATAATGATCTAAAAAATGGTGACCTGACCTGACTTAAAGACGTAATTCACAAAAAGTATTTTCATCTAAAACATTTTTCTCTGTACAAAGAGCACCTTAGAAAAGAAAATGTCTTCTTTAAATGCGTGAACATGTAATTGCCTGCTCTTCCTATAGCTGCCTTACTGTCATCAAGGACTGTTCACTTTCATCAGCTCTTGCTATTGAACTCTTCCTCACCCCCACTCCCACCGCCACCCAATCACTAAAATGTCATGTAATTCATTGATAGGCTTCTTACTTTGTCTATCAAAAACAGCTTTACCCTCCTTAGCTTTCATTTGGCCATCACACTCGGTTTGTTGTTGTATTTTTTATTTACTTGTTAGATATAAAAAGACCCTAGTGTTCTTTGTCCAAAAAGAAATCTGAAAAGCAGGATATAGAAATTTGTTGGACTACAGAGAATGACTAACCCCAACCCACTTTGCCCCGTGGGGTGGCATTCATCGGACTAAACAAGAGGAAACAACGGTTGCGGCAGATCATTAGATCTTTCTTATGGGCATAAATTGAAACGATAGGATATTTGTAGTGTCAGTTCCTTATCCCCCCCCCCCCCTTCTTCCCTGCATGCACCCCACAAAGCAACATGTAGTGCTGCCTGTAGATGCATGTTTCTGAAGGCCAAATGCAAGCTGTCTTCTGCATATATAGGCAGTTTAGCAAGTGTTTTCCCTACACATTATTCCAAGAGGCCAACTCCAAATTTTAAGCTTAGAAATCTAAAAAAGTTGGTCAATTTTTAGTTTGATATTGGATTGGTCGATTCTTGTTGACCTCCACTCTGTGGACAGGGAAAACAAGCAAGTGTTTCAAATGTTAATGGTGGTACAGACATGGTTATACTTTTGATGTTGGACTGTCATGTGATTATTTTGTTTTATTCTCTTGGTGGAGACGAAAGTAGGTGTGACAAACCGCACTTTTTTATGTAGCTCAAGGTCTTGATCTGTTTACGTGTGTAATTGGATCCAATTATTCAATTTTGAAACTCCTATAATTCTGTCCCTTCTACCCTCCCCCTCCTTCACGGCTCGATGTGTAGAAAATCCAGGATGGGAAGTTGTAGACTCATCCTCTTCATATCAAGAATAAAAAAAAATATCTCCGATTCTGATCACCAGGTTGTTACTTTTCAGTATGTCTTACTTTGTCCAAAATTGTAAATAACTTTTTAAAACAACATTTCTAAGTGGTATACGTTGACTTCTGGTTTAACAAATTTGAATCATCCACAGCTGGTATTATCTTATTGGGAGATAATGTACGTATGCAAAAGTTGGAATTCTTGTCTGTTAATGGTCATCCTTATTATGCAGTTATCCTTTTTTAACCTCTCCTGTTTGATGCAGGGTTGCAGCTCCGATATGCATCGAGGGTTTGTGCAGGGGGTGAGAGTAAAGAAGTCGATGTTCAGAATAAGAGAGTCCGTCGAGAGACGGAAGCCATTTACAGGACAGTCCAGGAAATCCCATTGAACCCCAAGGAACCTTGGGATCCTGAAATGGAGCCTGATGACACATTAACCACTGAAGTCCCGCTTGAGCAATTACCAGATGGTGAACGTGCTGAAACAGGTGTTTTGCCGCAGGAGGACAGAGAAACTGAAACTGCTGCATTGGCTAGTACGTCAAATTGCATCACAACTACAGCAAAACCTGATTTAGAGTTGCTTGCTACACTGTCAAATGGCATTGCAACTACAGCAAAACCTGATTTAGAGTTGCTTAATATACTGCTAAAACATCCAGGGCTGGTTTATGCTTTGACGTCTGGCCAAGGTGGAAACTTGCCCAGTGAGCAAATTGTAAAGCTGCTTGATTCGATCAAAGCCAACGAGAGGAATTCACTGAGCATTCAAACAAATTTAGCCAGAGGCGCTGAGAAGAAAGTTGAAGTTTCTCTTCCATCCCTCACTCCTTCCAGTGATCCTGGAACGGTGCGTTATTTAGTCACATTTTGTACAGATTTTTACTATTATGGAATTTGGGCGGGGCTTTTGTTTCCTCAGTTGTCTCCTCTCCTCTCTCTTTTCCATTTTTTTCGCCACTTCTTCTCGTTTAGTTTTTCCAGACAAGTAAACTAGAAACAAATAATAAGATAATCATAAAGCAAATGAAGCCTGCACCCTGAATCACATTGGTAAATACAAGTTGTCTTCCTAGTTTGCGCTGTACTTTGAGAATCTCCGCTTATTTTGAGGTCCCCCTAATTCAAACGAGGATTTTTCACTTATTCATGAAAAATAAAACACAATACTTGACTAATATCCTGGGTTGTTGTGCTATACTGTCTTCTTGACATCTTATTACTTCTCTGAAATGGGCTCTAATTCATTTTTGTCTTTCGTGCAGAGTGGATTGTCAATGCAGAACTCTGTTAAAAATCCTTTCTCACAGAGAAGTTCAATGGTGGTTCCAGAAGCAAATGATGTGCCCCAACACGCGGCGTTGGTCCATTCACAGGAAACTCATCAAGTTAGCAGTTTGTTGCATCAGCAGACGCCCCCTGTGCAAAAATTGGCCCAACAGTTGGCACTGCTTCAAGCAGCTGCAGCGTCTTATGGTGTGTCCCAACACGCCGTGTTGGTTCATTCACAGGAAATTCATCAGGCTAGCAGTTTGGTGCATCAACAGACGCCCCTTGTGCCACAATTGGCCCAACAGTCTGCACTGCTTCAGGAAGCTGCAGGGTCTTATGGCGTGCCCCAACATGCCCCATTGGTCCATTCACAGGAAATTCATCAAGCTAGCGGTTTTGTGCATCAGCAGATGCCCCTTGCACCACAATTGTCCCAACAGTCTGCACCGCTTCAGGAAGCTGCAGGGTCTTATGGTGTGCCCCAGCGCGCCCCGATGGACCATTCACAGGAAATTCATCAAGCTAGCAGTTTGGTGCATCAGCAGACGCCCCTTGTGCCACAATTGACACTGCCTCAAGCAGCTGCAGGGTCTTATGGTGTGCGCCAACACGGCCCGTTGGTCCATTCACAGGAAATTCATCAAGCTAGCAGTTTTGTGCATCGGCAGATGCCCCTTGCGCCACAATTAGCTCAACAGTCTGCACTGCTTCAGGAAGCTGCAGGGTCTTATGGAAATGATCATCGACCATCTCTGCTAAATCCTAGTATAAACCAGACGGTCCTTGCAAATCCTATGCATTCACAATCATCCGCAGAACCAGCAGTAAATAGAAATAATTACTTTTTCTCTGGATCAACGGAATACAATCAACAGAGTGCCACTGCAGCAGCAAGAATCCAAGGTGTAACATATGGTAATATTCGATCTTCGCAAATGCCTATAGCTAATGTACAACAAAGAACTATTAGCCTACATGCACCTCAGATGTCACTAGAAAGGCCACAACTACAAACACAGAGGCAACCTGGATATGCACCTGAACATATATGGGGGACTATACCGGGATCTGCTTTAAGTCGGGGTCATCAAGAAAATGCCATTCCTAATCGTTACAATCCACATGTTGCCGGGCATGTAGAACCAGGATTACAACAGGCTGCGTGGAGAGGAAACAACAACTTTGCCGAGGGAGCTGGGTTTGAATCTTGGAGGCCTGATAATAGACCTGTTAGGCGTCAGGAACAGGGAGCAAGATGGAACTATGCAGAACCTCAGATGAATATGAGAGACCGCTACAGACCTGATTGGTCTGCATCGCATTATCCTGGGCATTATTCGGGTTATCACTGTCGTGCTGATGGTGTGAATGAGAGGCAGGGTGACGGACCTCATTGGTCTACATCGCGTAATCCTGAGCATTATTCTGGTTATCGTGGTCGTGCTGATGGTGTGAATGAGAGGCGAGGTGACAGGAGAAGGAGAAGCTAACCATCAAACGCCAGGCCATTTGATTCTTTTGACTAGAGAGATGTTAGTGTTTTCATCAGAGTAGAACGTTCTCAGAGGGGGTTGCATTTTGCACATGAAATGGTTGTGAACTTGTATTGTCAGTTTGTCACATTACTTTATTTTGTTCCTGAATTGATACCTGTCAACATCAAATTAGATAATGGGAGCTTGGGATCATGCCAAGAATCTTTTAGAAAAATAAAAAAATTATACTAGTCAAGGGCATACTATGTCTTGATTGAGTCCCTACTTTGAAATGCTGTGTATCTTTCATTAGAAATGAGGTGTCGTTTGGTTGGAAATAAGTTATTTTGAGATTCATTATATCTGGATAAGTTATTTTGGAATAAATTATTTCACTACGTATATGTGATAACTTATTTCATTACTAAAGTATAAATTCCTAGGACTGTCCAATGCCTTCAATCAAATGCACGATAAAATAATCTTTTATTTTTGGGATTAGTAATTGTTATATCTCCTATCAAATGACTTTTTAAAGATAATTAGTTACGTGCTTGTTTCAATTTATCTGACTTATTTTAATTTGACATAAAATTTTAAATAATAAAGAAAATTATTGTAACCTTACATTAAATATATATCAAATGTATTAAAATAACATTAATATTGTGATTTTATTAAACACATTACTCAAAAAATTGGAATTAAGCTAAAAATACAAGTGTCATCTTTTTTTATAAATGCACGTACCAAAACAAAAATATGTCAAATAAATTGATATGGAGGGTGGAGGGAGTATATACTATTAATACTTATTATTTGAAATATCAATTTTTCTTATAAAAGTTGGGACACACAAAGTAGTTATTGACTGAAGCATATGAAGTTCATGATCTTAAGGCTCCTTGTATTGACTTTTGGATTATGATTTGTAAGCCAAAATCATAAGTTATGATTTCTAATTTATTATTTTTGTTTATTTTTGGTATTTTGACTAAGTTCGTGATCATAGGGCTTGTTTGGATTGATTTTTGGCTTATAACATATAAGTCAAAAGCCATAAGTTAGGATTTTAATTTATGACTTTTGACTTATTTTTGTTATTTTAACTTAAGGTAAGTGCTTATAAGCCATTTTTAGCTTCACTTCAAAACTGACTAAAAATTATTTTGGCTTAAAAACACTTAAAATAAGTTAATCCAAACGGACACGACTTAAATCCATTTGAATTAGCTGAATTTAACTCTCTCTGTCTCAAATTACTTAGTGACATAAATTGGAACAGGGGGAGTAATTTTTAAGCTTAAAGTGTTCCCTCCATTTAAAAGAGAAACCTCATTTTCTTTTTAGTTTATTTTCCACGTGATATATTTAAGATCACAAAATTAAAGCATAATTTTATACATTTGATATAATTTTAATTTAAAGCCTCTTTATTTTCTTCAACTCGTGTCGAGTGAAACTAGCTCATTTTTTGACAAGGGAGTAGTAATTTTTCAAGTGCCAAAGCTTAATATATATATTGAATAAAGTTTCTAAAACTTATGTACATATTCTTAGTACCTTTTATGAATTTTTTACCAAAATAAGCCCCTTATATAAATCATCACTCAAAAAGTATGTTTTTAATTTTTATTTTACAAAAACTAGTAAAACGTGGTCACAGTAATACCGTTTATACTTTTATTTATTTTTGTAAAAATTTTTTTTAAAAAAATTTCATGAGAAAAGGGACGGTCTGCTAACGACGTTAAATAATAATACGTAATGAAATTACGTTTTAAATCTATACGTTATTGGGAAATAACGTTTTTAAGCATATATAATTTAATAATAATAGTACTGGGGAAATTACGTTTAACTATAATACGTTTATTGCGAATAACGTTTAAGCATACATCTATTTATTGTTTAGGGTTTAGTTATATAAAATTGGGGAAGAATCTTCGTTTTCCATTGAAGCGTAAAACATAAAATTTAGCCTACCTCAAGTAACAAGATGAAGAGAGACTAGGACAATCTCGCTCCAAGGCACAATGGAGTTTATGAATGTTGTATTGTATTGAAGAGTGGAGGTGAAATTTTTCAAACTTTGGAAAACGGAGGCTGCAGATGGCTTTAAAAAGGTTAAAAAACTTTGATAAAGCAAGAGTTCTTTTGTGATCAGGTAAATTTTGTCATACATGATTTAGTTATCTTATGAGTTGATGAATTTGTTGTTTTTTTTTTTTTTTTTCCTTTAGGCACACCGAAACCATTCGATTTTCCCTGACCTCCGATCTCTTCGGTGTTAGCGTCCAGCTCAGTAGGAGAATTCACTGCTTAGAGGTAAGCTCGACATGGCTGGAATATTCATCTCCCTACTTCTTCATCTTAAACATATGAATGCTTCATTAGGAGGCAAGAATCAGCCACAATTGTGTTCGCGTTCCGTGCTTCCTAGGTATTGATGATTTTTGCCGATTGTTGGTGTGTGAAAATTTTGTGTGCTAACCTTAGATTAGCAATTACTTAAATATCCAAAGGCAAATGGACCTTCCACAGGAATATCTGTTGAATTATTGGGAAGATACTATGCCTTTTTATAATGCATTGCTTTCTTTGCTGTTATAGCATTAGTTTATGTGTGTAAAAGCATACATAAGTGACGTGTATTCTTTACTTCTGTATTAGGTATTATTTAGGGCTGACTAATGCATACCAATGGATTCCCGGTCCACTTGCTCCGTCTGTATTAATGGACAGCTCCACCTAGGTACGAGATATAGGATAGGGATGATAATATGATTTTGAACAAAAAGACAATGTGATGGGAAGTTTGGGACCGAGTAATGAACATCCATTCATTCCACAGTCCTAGATGTGATTAAACTTTCTGGATATTATGGTTGTTTATAGGTCTCATAGGCCTGTATTGATCGTAGCTAATCACGCCAATAGTTGAGAGATGGCGGGGGTGGCCTGAGACTCATGTTTACATTCCACTGTAGGACGGTGAGAGTACGATCACCTTACCGGAGTGGAGGAGATATATATTGTAGGCCTTATCCGTCTGTGAAAGTAATGCGATAGTTGGGTCTGAGCCAAGAGCGTCCTGTCGTGATTGGCAAAATAGTTTGTCAGATTAGTAGGTTTTAGTCCAAAACCTCAAGACTAAACATAGTAGTCTCAAGGTTTCTGCGCTTAATGCACCACTGCGACTTCAACCACGATCCCCAACTTGGCAACACAGGATATGGTCAATGAGAAAGATAGGGTTATATGTTTTGGCTGATTGCTGGGTTACTATTGGCAGACCATCTGGGTCTTTAAAGCTTAATGTACTTGGCTATGCTGGAGGATGGTATCATACAGTAGGGTCTTACAGTTGGGGTAGTGAAACCCTAGCATATTTTGATCGTTTCTTTGTAAGCCTCCCAAGTAGCCAAAATTGAGGAGGCTGGATTTCATACCACTACTTCAGGTATACTCAATAATTACACTTAGATTTATTGAAATTATCTACTTCTATCAATATCTATTATGTTTCCAGATTTGGGCATGGGAGACAGTTACATCCTTACGCCTCAGATTGTAGAAAAAGAGAACAAGGAATATTATCTTTTCCCTGTTGGTTTACCAAGGGGTCCCACATAATGCTAGATGGTATGCACATTTTAGTTGGACCGACACTACAAAACACGTGTTAAGATTTTCAGGAATGCGCTTGACCATCGATTCCCATGACAGAGATCAGGGTAAGATTTGTACTAATTCTTCTCTTAACTTCGTAATATGTAATTGTGAGCTAATTTTTTTTAGTTTATTTGGGAACCATATCTTTGACATAATTGAGAGTCTTCCAGAATATTGTCGGCGTTGGAAGAGACATATGCGGGCATAGAGTTCCAATTTTTGTTGGGATGTAGTTGAGGTACTTTACCCGATCGATCTTATGAGTTAATGATTGGTTACAAGCGATACCATCTCCATTTGCCATGTTGACGCTACCATTTAACCATGATCGTCGAGGAAGATCAAACACAAATTGGGGAGTTAGAGCATGCACAATGGTTGCATTTTTGGAACCATATTGATTCAATATGTATGGAATGCACCTAATCCTTCATGGATCACTCGGTCTATGATGATTCCTACCTTATTTGGTTTGACGTATACTGTTTATCATTGGTATCCATTTCGAATCCTCAACAAAAAACCAGGTTACGTGCCTAATGCGACGACATACGCAACAATGGTAACTCGAGGCTCCTGAAATCGCCTCAACTCCTGCAAACTTGTCATATATTTCTTTTGCCCTATCAGCATATACTCAAATATTTATCTAATCTTTAGAAATGTGCCTCAAATTCTTAAAAAATATGTCCTGCTTCTTTCGATTCTTTGTCTTACAATAGCAAACGCTTAGAGGGAAGAATATATCATTTCCATCAATTCCAACAGCAATCAATAATTTAATCTCATATTTTCCCATACATATGAGTTCCATCTACTGTGAAATAACAGGGCCCGACATGTTTGAAACCATCATGACATTGACTCGAAAGCCCAAAATACAATTTAAAAGTTTTTAACCTCTACAGAACCTCATTAGACTCTTGTGTTTCCATTCACAATGCTTCCATGGTAACAGTTGTTGAAACTGCGAAAAAAAATTTGGGTAGGTCACTAAATGATTTCTTAGTCACCATACAACCAATTCAAATTGGTGAGTTGACGCCCAGCCACGCTTTTCTGTTTTAAATTTTTGGTTTTTAATTTTTGATGACAAATTTTTCGTGAACATTGAAAATGACATCTACCACCAAAACCTTGGGAGGATTTTTTTTCATTTTGATTAAGAATCAAAGAGGCAATTAAATTGTCCTATTTAGATTGGCATGACCTCTAGAAAGCCCCTCAGTCCTCCACATCTATGATTTTCAAATATTTTCCTATTTTCCAAAGGTTATTTTCCAACCTTTCGTCCTCGGAGAAACCCACAAGCAACCCAATGAAGTATGAAACTGGCATCTTGCAACCCATAAACTCTTGTTTGATGTCACCACCTTGAATTCTTTATTTTTTTTTAAACTCCAAATTGTCACAGCTCGTTTTAATTTTCTTACTATTAAAAACATACCTTTTTTCAAATCGTTTGTGCATCTTCAGACGACGGAACAATACTCCATCTCAGATTCACATGTAGACATGAAAATGTCGTCTCGTTATCTAATGTTCTCTTAAAAATGGGATACAGCTTTGGCACTTCAGACACATCCTTTTCACAATGTGGAAATTTATAACAATGTCATTTTGAGAAAAATCTCTAGCAGTATTGATATCTTAATCTGATTCACTTTCACCATATGATCTTTTGAAGGTTCATCTTCCCGAACTTTCTGCACTAATTTCAGCATTTACATCACTATATGGATCAAAACATTGTTTCTCATTTTCTCTGTGGAAAAAGTACTAGTCAATTAACTTTTAGAAAAATTATGATACATCGAAGCTTGTTTTAAAATCATAATTTATCTCCTAAGGTTATTTCATTAAAAAGTAAGGTAATTATCAAAAAAATATCCACTATCTATCTATATATGTATATTTATTAATGAGTAAAAATTGGTTATCAACTAATTATAGTAAAATTTCATTAAAACATAAATTTGTTGTTTTACATGCCATCATATTTTCTCGAAACTATTGTCAACATGTCTTTGGAACTTGAACCTTCGCAACTGATCCTTGGTCAGCATTAACAATTGTTGAAATGGTTGGTTGAGCAATCGTCTCTGCAAATGAGGTTGACTAACCGTGGCAAATTCATAATTGTGAGACAATAAATTTATGTGATAACCCATGTTGACCCACTAATTTGAATAATCATTTTGATTTGTTGATTTGCAGTCTTACATACATTTCCAAAAACATTTATGTCATCTTATCCCAAAGTTTTGTGGTTTGTGGTTATAACAAACAAATGGTAGCAAAAAAAGATTGATCATCCTTCAAATTTAAACTCAAGGAACCTTGTATGGTTCCCTTGAATCAAACAAGGATATTTTTGAAAATATCATTGAATATTTCATAGTGTTACCTAATTTTCTCATGCAAATAATCAACCAATTCCACATACTTATTGA
The DNA here is from genome assembly GCA_027704765.1 of Solanum habrochaites. Lineage (NCBI taxonomy): Eukaryota > Viridiplantae > Streptophyta > Magnoliopsida > Solanales > Solanaceae > Solanum > Solanum habrochaites. The sequence goes on along the minus strand of JAKWJA010002497.1, from coordinate 70,113,925 downwards.
AAAATTAACTGTTAATAATCATTCTAGCAAATTCAAGTATACCTGCATCCGTTCATTCGTAATTATTTCGCCACCACGTACAAAGCAACATCAATTATGTTCAAAATTGCCATTTTTAGTCCTACACATAAAAATAAGTTCATCTTTCTAAGTAATAACTTAGAAACATATTGGAAAGCTATGGTAAAATAAGAACACAATATGATACATTGACTTGACCTATTTAATTCATACCTTGTAAAGATTGTTTCAAAATTGGACTACACAAACAAAATGTTGAATATGACATTGTTGGAGTGTTTAGAACATTGTTTCAAAAGGTTCATTTATAACCATTTGCGTCAGTAAAGAAAAGAGAAAATTAACTTAAACATAGTGTCGTAATTGACAGTCACGATAATGCAGAAATAGTGATCAGCGATAACGTTCATGATCTGTAAGATGCCAATGTAGCAGGGATTTATTCGTTCATCCCGTGCCCCGTGAGTAAATAACATAAAACGTGATGACAGTTACGTTGAGATAATAACGTGATGTCAGTTACGTTTTATAACGGTAAAATACAGATTCGATTCTTTAATTGCAGAGCCCGTGACTGGATAAAAAGTACGAAAATATAAAAGTTAATTTAAGTAAGTTTAGGCTCTTAAAACGTGATTTCTAGATAAGAAGTATTTAAAACGTTATTTGGCAGAACGTTTATTTCTGTTTGCTCCGTGACTTTTGCCTTTTTTTTATTTAAATTTTTAAAATAAAATAAAGCCATAAAACGTTACTGTGAACCACGTTTATACTAATTTGAAACAAAATTAAACAAAATTAAAAAACACTTACGATTTTGGTGAATTGATTATAGAATAACTTATTGGTCAATTCTTTCCTTTTATTAATAGGCGAGCTGGCGAAGTACCTGATTCTCTCTTGCACATGCTAACGACTAATTATCAACGGCGAAAATCGGTACTGAACCAATTACAACTCCTCGCCGGCGTTTGACATCATTTCTTCATCGGAAAACTTCAACAGTAGTCGGAGGGATTCTCCAATTTGATCTCTAACATGGTAGCTAGATTCATCACAAGCAATCTCAATCGAATACGAAAAACCTACTCAGTATCAACAACTTTTAGTAGGCACAACTACGACTTCACTTCTCTATATTCTTCTCCGTATTTGCAATTGGATGATGACGATTCAGCTAGACGTGTAGTGAATCCGAGTTTCATGCTGCAGAAGAGATGGCATACGGGCGATTCACATTCTCATCATCATGATCATCACGATCTCCGCTCCGGTAAAGGCGGCGAGAGGATTTTTCGGCTTGGACTTGCGGCTGACATTGGCCTCGCCGCTAGTAAAGCTTTTGCAGGTTATGTATGTGGAAGCACCGCTATTATTGCTGATGCGGCTCATTCTATATCTGATGTGGTATGTGTCATGTGTGATGTATCTAGTCATGTATATTGTTTCCATAAAATGACTCTCAGTTTGTTCTTCTTGTATCTGTTGACCATTTGACAATAGAGATTGTGAGTTTCCAGAGAAGGAAGATCATAAAATCTGGTGTTACTTGCTATTAAACAAGCCGAACATAAGTTTGATAGAACTTGCTAAACGAGCAAAAACGCTGTTGATGAAAGCAAACTGCATAATTCATTATAAATTGCAGACTTATTTAAAGAGTTCAAATCTCAACTGAAATAAAAAGAGAACTCCTAAGAATTAGGGATAAAACTGCTACACAGATTACAGCGAACTTAGACTGTTGCAGTTTTTATGCATTTTTGGAACACTCCTTGCTTTAAGAGCTGCGAACTCCAAATTTTTGCCCAAGAAGTTGAAATTTATTGCTTGGTAAAGACTTGGTGAAGATATCAGCTTAGATGCTCCTCAGTCACATCACCTTTTATTTTGCATTTCTCTCAGGAAAAAATGCTTGATATTTAAGTGTTTAGTTTTGCCATGAAATACAGGATTGTGAGAAATTGCTAACACAAATTGGTTGTCCACAAATACTTCAGTTCGTTTTGTTTGATTCATATGCATATCAACTATAATTTCCTCAACCACAACACTTGATTCATTGTTGCTATTGCAGTCACAAATTCTGCCTAGCCACAATGAACTACTTCTAATACTTTGTTATGGCCTTTGCAGGTTCTGAGTGGTGTATCATTGCTGTCCTTTCAAGCTGCAAGGGTTCCCAAGGACAAAGAACATCCTTATGGTCACTCTTGATTTGTATTTACACTTTTAACTCTTTTGATCTTACATCACTTTGTCTACATGTCTTTACCTTTTGATTTTGTGCTTGTGCTTACTTGTGTAATAGGTGGACGTAATATCTACCAACCTAATTAGATTTATTTAACTGAGGATTGTTGATTTGATAAAATTAACCAATATATAATATTGTAAAAGAGCTGACATGATATGAAACTTATATCATATCTTACTATATTTATTAATGAATATGAATCTTATCACAGTCGGCTCCTTGAACTTTACAACTTAGTGGAAGGTAGTCAGCCCTAGAGACATGTACTCCTTCCATTTATATTTTGTTTGACACAGTTGATTGGGGGAATGGAGTTTGAAATGTTGACTTGTATATTATATTAGTTGTAGTAGAAAAAAACATCAAAGTTATGGTTCATAAGTTAGTTTGATAGATAAATCATTATACGAAAGTTTATCTCAATAGGTAATAAATTTGAATATTTTAAAGTTGTATAATATAATATACTTGTTAGTAAAATAGAGTCCAACACTTTGAACACTCCCACACCCCCAAAATAGAAAGAAGACATAGTGGATCTTGCTTGAGATAAAGACAGTCCAATGTAACATTTCTGCAGATATACTGTTCAGATGCCTCTTCTCCTCTACCTCGTTGATTCTCTGTTTTTTTACTCCTTCACCTGTGTCTCTTCCAAATATATTGCCAGTTCTGTCCTATCGTAGCTTTGGTACCAATATCTAGATTAGTTATTAAAACCACTATGTTGTCTGATCAAATCATGCTTCTGATTTTGCATCTGATTTTACTTTTTACATGAACAGGACATGGTAAATTTGAGACTCTTGGAGCTCTTGGAATTTCTGGTGTGCTATTGGCTACTGCTGGTGGCATAGGATGGCATGCTTTAGATGTTTTGCTGGTATGTATATATCGCTGGTATTCATTATATCTAGGAGTCTATGCTCCCTATTATTTGAAACATTTCTTGTAGGGATTGTGGTCTGCAGCGCCTGAAGTTTTTAATCAGTCAATGACTCATCAGCACGTGCATGAGCAACATCACCATGGAATTGATATGGATCACCCTATCCTTGCTTTGAGTGTGACGATACTCTCTATAGGTGTTAAAGAAGGGTAAGTCATTTTCATTTTCAATCAGAAAAATAAAAGAATTTGTTACCTTTTCTATATGTATCCATATACATATTACCTTCAAGCCCGTTTTATTTTTAAGAAAGACAGTTTCTTTGTATTGATTTTACTTTTATGAAAGATTGTTTCGTTGTATTGATTTTATTGTTATGAAATACAGTTGCTTTATATTGATTACAAAAGCAAACAATGAAGTTGTTATACTTTCTGTCAGATGCGCATGTAGTATAGTAGCTTCATAATGAAGCCAATAATGAAAGCTGTGAGTTTTGTTCCTATATTTATGTCCAACTTTTTTCTTGTAGATTATACTGGATAACAAAACGAGAGGGAGATAGGGTTGGCAGTGGGCTAATGAAAGCCAATGCCTGGCATCATCGTGCCGATGCAGTATCTTCTTTTGTTGCTCTCATAGGGGTTGGTAATGATCTTTATACTCAAATTTGACCTAAATATGTCTCTTTTATTTTATCAAACGAGTTTTCACCATTGATTTGTCTAATTGTATCATTGATAACTAAACAAAATGTGTGCACTGTTTTTACTTTAAGCATGAAATATTAATATGTACTGTGGAGTATTACTATTAGTTTGGTCTAGAATAGTTTATGATGTTTTATATTCATGATATCATTTTCTTAATAAAGTACATTTATGTATGTAATGTCTACAATAGTAACAACATACCCAGTATAGTCCCACAAGTGGGGAATAGGGAGGTTAGGATGTACTTATACTCTTACTCCTACCTTTGCGGGGTGGAAAGGTTGTTTCTGATACATCCTCGGCTCGAACGAGAAGGTAATCGAGGCAGGGTTGCAAGGAAATATGACAATGAAAATATCAAGATAGAAAGAAAGCAAATGAAGCAATAGATTGTAGAACACTTGGAGCATAGGAAATTACGTGATTACTAGATACTACTACTAATAAGGCTAAGGGGGGCGGGGGCGGGGAGAGATGTGGCTAGCCGCCGTCTCTCCCATCAAATGAGTGACAACACTTGGCTATGTCCTAACATTCTACCCTAATCCGTGATCACCACACCTTTCTATCTATGTCATGTCCTCACTAATTCAGAGTTATGTCATATCCTATCTAATCAGTTCTCCCATCCCAGATCTTCTCCGGCCTCCCTCTACTTCCCCTAACTCTGTTATAGCTAATCTCTCACACTTCCTTACTGGCGCATCTGCGTACCTTTTCTTCATATGGTTGAACCATCTCAATTTCGCTTCTCTCATCTTATTAGCTTCAGGAGCCACTCTCACCTTGCCCGTGTAACTTCTTTCCTAATCACAAATGTGGGCATTCTTGATGCGCCAACACTCCACCCCATACTACAAAGGTTGGTCTAACCATCACACTTTGGAACTTTTCCTTAAGCATTGGCAACACATTCTTACTCATAGTACTTCGTATGTGAGCCTCCATCTCATCCACTTTGCTCCAATAAGATGAGTGACATCATCATCAATCTCCCAGTCTCCTTTGAATTATAGACTCAAGATAGTTGAAGCTTCTTCTTTTATTTTGGGTATGACTTGTGCATCCATATCTTTAGACTCAAAGTAGGGGTGTCAAAAATGAACCCTAACATAGGTAACCCGCCCAGAATTTTAAGGGTTGGGGTCAACATAAATTTGAATTGGGTTCCAAAGGCTACCCAAATTCTTAAGCCGGAGATTAATCGGCATACTCAGACTTATGCAGAGACAAAACCTCAACATGATAAAGAGAAGCAAAGCTTTAAAATTGTTTAATTAATGTTAAAAGAGTATCTTATACATGCTAATATTATTTCAGAATAATTCATCAAACAGATAATCTAAACTAACACTCTTTTATCATCTTATCAAACGGTTTTCTACAGCCAAAGACACCAACGGGTTTTAGCTACTCATATAAACACCAAACGACATTAACATGACTCTGATCCAAAAGGATCTTGCGGAATTTTATATAAGGAGATAAAAATTACTTACAAAAGAGAAGACTTTTATTCCATACGAAGCATAGTGTTTACATAAGATGAAAGCATTCAAGAAAATCTTTGTAGTGTGTATTTTCTGATGCTTAGACTGAAAAACTAAACTGCCTTATATAGGCAAAATCTGAGGACAAAGAGATAAGAAAATCTTAAAAGCTTTTCTTCTGATTGGCTCTTCATCTTCGTCCGTTGCTTTTGCTTTTGATTAAAGCAAAGTTGTTTGTCATCTTTTCCTTTTTGAAAAGCAAAGATGCCTGACTTTGTCTGCCATGATGTAGGCCCCTTTTAAAGTTGCTTTATTTCTTTTACTTTTGTAAAAGTTAGACAGCTATGGCGGATCTCTTTCTTCTTGACTGAGTCAGCAAAAGATTCCGTCTCCTATGAGACTCCTGTTGCTTCTTCCTTGATAATTCTGATTCTTTGAATCTCTATCAGGAAGACTAATTATTCCGGCTTTTAATAACCTCAACTAGGACTCTTAGTCAAAAGGATTTAGATATGATCTAGCTAAAGCCTTTGGATTTAGGCATGGTCCGGTTTTTTCCCCCCATTTTTTGTCAGCGCTTTGGGGATGAGGCTTCATCAAGGGCTGATAATGGCAGCTTCGTCTGGCATTGTCTAACTCTTGAAAGAAGCCTTTTCAAAGTCTCTCTTAATTCACTCTTTGAGGGTGAAGCTTGTGATATTTCTTTCCTGGAAGAAAGGGTTGCCTTCCTGGCAGGAGTCCATCCTTGGATACGGATTGTCTTAGACAGAAATTTGATCCGTGTCATCCAAATCTGCAATACCAAACGTCCAACTTAAAATATAAAATAAACATTTGTAATTAAATATCTTACAGAGCTTGATGTGCTCTGGGAAGGTTGATAGCCTTCTTCAATTGGATTTGAGGATAATTCTCAGCCAAACTGACGAGGCATTACTTGTTTATTCCCCAAAAAAGCTCCCACATTAGAGACCCATATTGGTATGACGACGAGGCTGAAACCTCTGGACAATATTTGATAAACCACGTGTGGTGGTTGGACTGACATACATAAATTCAACCATGCATTTTTATAATCAAAACATTGTAGGTTGAGGGTTGAATCTATTGCGAAAGATTGATTGGAGTGTAGATGATCTACAGGCCAATCATACGGAGGATAAGATCTTTTTGATGTCATTTGAATAGAAGCGATGCTTTCCGGGTCGGATTTGTCTGCCAATTCATGTTCATCTACAGTGAACCCGTCCACCTATCGACGAGAATGAAACTTCAAAAACTTTGGGTTTTTAAGGAAATTGTCTGGTGTCGACGAATCATGTTGGTGTAGATAGGCTCAAGAGAGTTTGACCTTCCGTGCCTTCATTTCTTGTGACGGAGGCCAAGGACTGGAAAACATTTAGAGAAGAAACCATTTCAAAGTTCTCTTTCTCTTTTGGAGTATCTGGGCTACTTGGAGCAACTGCTTCTGCAAAAATTGAGGCTGTTCATTGTAGACAGTAAAGTGTCTGTGTTTTAGAGGAATCTAAGTTCTCCGCTTGGTGAAGAAGAAGTGCTGGCTTCTTGATCCTTTGCAAAGGGTTTCTTCAATACCAGCATTCCTGTTGAACGACTCTGTGGAAGTTCCTTCGGGGTAATTGGTGGCAAACTTGCCAGGGCCGAATACCTGTTCAGATCAGGTCTTGTTTGATTCACCTCAGGCCTTCTTGCAAAAGGTCCTGTTCTGGCTGATTCACTTGGGTTGGGCCTGGCTGGCTGCCTGCCCACTGTAGGCCTGATTTGTGGCCTCATATTTTCCCTGCAAAAATTCCCTGGTTAGATAATCAGGCAAAGAGTTATTTTCACCTTTAATAAATTCGATTTGGAAGTCGAAGCTAGATAATAAAGCTTGCCATCTAGCAAAAATCTGTTTAGAAACAATATTTTTGACATCCTTTTGAAGGATCTCTTTAGCTGATTTACAATCTACTCTAAGCAGAAACTCTTTATTAACTAAATCATCTTGAAACTTGGTTATGCAAAGAACAATAGCAAGGATTTCCTTTTTGACCGTGCTATAATTTCTTTGTGCCGAATTCCAGATTCCTGAATAATAACGGACCAATTGCTCCGGGGATTTGGGGTCTTTTCTTTGCTTAAGAATACCACCGTATCCGATGTCTGAAGCATCAGTCTCAACAATCATAAAAAGGTCAGGGTTAGAGATACCTAAACAAGGAAGATCTTTAACCATGTTCTTAAGTAGAAAACAGCTTGGAAGTGACACGTCATCCTAAAAGCTGTTGTTTCTACTTAAGAACATGGTTAACAGATCTTCCGTGTTTAGGTATCTCTAAACCTGACCTTTTAATTTGTTGAGACTGATGCTTCAGACATCGGATTCGGTGGTATTCTTAAATCTGAAGCAAAGAAAAGACCCCAAACCCCGGAAGCAATTGGACGTTATTATCGGAATCTGGCTTCGGCACAAGAATCTAGCACGGTCAAAAAAAAGACGATCCTTTGCCTATTGTTTTTGCATAACCAAGTGTCAAGATAAATTTAGTTAATAAAGAGTTTTGCTCTAGAGAGATTGTAAATCAGCTGAAAGAGATCCTTCAAAAGGATGTCAAACAAATATTGTTCTAAAAGATTTTTGCTCGATGGGGACAAATTGAGGCCAAAATCAGGCCTACAGGGGCAGGAGCCAGAGCCGAGGCCCTAACCCAGTGAATTAGCCAGAACAGGACCTTTGCAAGAAGGCCTTGAGGTGTGAATCAAACACGACCTGATCTGACACAGGTATTCGGCCATGGCAAGTTTGCCACCAATTACCCCGAAGGAACTTCCCACAGAGTCGTCAACAGGAATGTGGTATGAAGAAACCCTTTGCCAAGGATCACGAAGCCAGCATCACTTCTTCTTCACCAAGCGGAGAATTAAGATTCTCTACAAAACAGACAAGTGACTGCCTATCCAATGAAGCAGCTAGGTTTGCAGGAAGCAGTGCTCCAAGTAGCTCCCAGATAGCTCAAAAGAGAAAGAGAAAATTGAAATGGTTTCCTAAATGTTTTGTTTCCCCAGTCCTTGCCTTCTCGACAAGGGAAATGAAGCTACGAAGGGTGGTCAAAATCTCTTGAAGCCTAATCTACACCTAACAGGAATAGTCGCCACAGACATCCTTAAAAACCAGAAGGTACTTTGAGTTCATTTACGTGAGTACGGGGCACTGGAGATAGACCATGAAATTGGCAGACAAATCCGACCGAAAGAATCGCCTATTCAAAGATGACGATCAAAAAAAAAGATCTATCTCCGTATGATTGGCCGTAGATCATCTACAAACGCCAATCAATCTTTCCAAGAGATTCAACCTCAAAACTACAATTGGTTGATTATCAAAATGATGGTTGAATTTTGTTGTCAGGCCAACCACCCAACACGTGTTTGTCAAATATTGTCCAGGAGGTTTCAGCCTCCGTCATACCAGATGGTTTACGAATGGTGGAGCTTTTAGCTTTTTGGTGGAAATAAACAGTAATGCCTCGTCAGTTGCTGAGAATTATCCTCAATTCCAGATTGAAGAAGGCATATCAACCCTCCCAGAGCACATCAAGCTCTGTAAGTATTTTATTAAAAAACGTTTATTTTATATTTTAAGTTGGACGTTTGTTATTGCAGATTTTGACAGGATCAAATTTCTGTCTAAAGAAATCCGTATCAAAGGATGGACTCCTGCCAGGAAAGGCAACCCTTCTCCTTCAAAAGGAAAAGAAATATCACAAGCTTCACCCTCAAAGAGTGAATTGAAGAAGAGACTTGAAAAGGCTCTTTCAGAGTTAGACAATAATCCAGACGAAGCTGCCATTAATCAGCTCCTTGATGAAGCCTCATCCCAAAGCGATGACAATGGCGACATGCTAAATCCAAAGGCTTTAGCTAGATCATATCTAAATCCTTTTGACTAAGAGTCCTAGTTGAGGTTATTAAAAGCCGGAATAATTAGTCTTCCTGATAGAGATTCAAAGAATCCGGATTATCAAGGGGAAGAAGCAACAGGAGTTATAGGAGACGGAATTTTGCTGATGGACTCAGTCAGACCAAGAAAGAGATCCGCATAGCTGTCTAACTTTTACAAAAAGTAAAAGGAAATAAATCAACTTTAAAGGGCTCATCATGGCGACAAGTCAGCATCTTTGCTTTTCAAAAAGGAAAAGATGACAAACAACTTTGCTTTAATCAAAAGCAAAAGCAACGGACGAAGATGAAGAGCCAATCAGAAGAAAAGCTTTTATTTAAGATTTTCTTATCTCTTTGTCCTCAGATTTTGCCTATATAAGGCAGTTTAGTTTTTCAGTCTAAGCATCAGAAAATAAACAGTACAAAGATTTTCTTGAATGCTTTCATCTTATATAAACACTATGCTTCGTATGGAATAAAAGTCTTCTCTTTTGTAAGTAATTTTTATCTCCTTATATAAAATTTCGCAAGATCCTTTATATGGTATCAGAGCCATGTTAATGGCGTTTGTTGTTTATATGAGTAGCTAAACCCGTTGTTGTCTTGGCTGGTAGAAACCTTTTGATAAGATGATAAAATAGTGTTAGTTTAGATTATCTGTTTGATGAATTATTCTGAAATAATATTAGCATGATAAGATCCTTAACATTATAAACACTTTTAAAGTTGCTTCTCTTTCATGTTGAGGTTTGTCTTGCATAAGTCTGAATTAGCCGATTAATCTCCGGCTTAAGAATTGGGGGAGCCTTTGGAAGATCTATGTAAGTCCAGTAAGACCCAGGAGGGGCAGGCAGCCGATCTTATGGTGATCTGTTCTACAATAAGACTTGCCAAAGACTTGTTACATCCAACATGCGTGATAAAGAAAGAAGCTATAGTCTATCTAATTGTTTAATTTCAGTGTTAATGAATTTTATTATGCATGTTGGCATGATTTTCTAAATCTTTCATCAGTCTGATAATCTTTACTAAAAATGTTTTGATCATTTTATCTTTAAGTTTCTTCCATGCCTAAAGACAACTGCTTTACTACCATGAATGTTCCTATATTAAAGGTATGAATTATTATCTATTTAACATCTTTTAGGGTTTATCAATCAATTTGTTACTTTTTTTAAAAAAATCTTGAGTTGAAATTCGAATTGTGATTATAATGTTAAATATCACTATGTTAAATTATTAAGATTAATCGGGGTCAAATTGGGTGGGTCAAGACCCAACCCGTTTTTTAGTCCATTTGAACGCAACCCATTTGAGCCCAAAGTAAACTTGGGCGGGTCAAGACCCAACCCGATTTCTATTTCAATCCATTTAATATCTCCAATTTCAACCCAACCCGCCATTTGACACCCCTAGACTCAAGGGTCAGCCTCCAAACTTCCAACCTACCGTAAACTCCACCGCGCATCTCGTCATCAACACTATGTCATGTGAAAATAACAAACAACAGTACCTCCCCTTGAATATGTCGTGTGAATTCATCCATCATTAAGACAATCACGAATGGGCTGAAGGTTGAGCTATGGTGCAACCCCATCATGATAGGAAAGTGTTTCGATTCACCTCTCACTATTTTTATGGTCTTGGCTCCATTGTACATGTCCCTAATTGCCTTACTGTAAACATAGACACACCTCTAGCCTCCTAACACCTCCAGATGACCTCCCTAGACACTTCATCATGAGCCTTCAATGTTTGAGATGTCTATCTTTAGTTGTAAGGCCATAAATATTATTTTCCTGTCGTACCTTTGAAATGCAACAATATAATATCCTTCAGACTAAAAAGTATGTATAGTGATTACTATTATTTTTGTTAATCTAGAACAGATTATACTTTAATTGCTAGTATGATTGACAGATTGAACTTTAAGCTGGTGGTAAATTTTTTCCCTTTTGTTCGGTGCCATTATGTTCATTTGTAGGAGGAATCTAGATCATGAACTTGGTCTACCGATTCATCTCATTAACCTTGTTGGCATTTTTTGCCATTGTTAGTTCTTAATCTAAAAGCTTTGGTCTTGGGGAGGGGTGCAATGCTATTTTAAACTCTAAAATGGTACTTGTACCCAAATGTCAAGATATTGTATGTACGGTGTTGCTAGGCCTAGTTATCTTGATAAGATGTACTTGTGGGCTGTGGACAGGCGTCCAGTTGATTAGTCAAAGTACGGGCAAGCTTACCGTGCACCATTCATATTTAAAAATAATAAGAGATTATAATGTCCTCTGGATTTTACAAGGATCTAGTATGAATGAAAATTAAAGGATCATGATAGATGTCCTTTACTTTATACATTTAGTAATCCAGAGCTTCATATAATACCAACATATCTCTGTAGATTCTGCTTGCTTAAGGTGCTGACTGATAAGATCACAAAAGGGGTTAAGAGCAAACTAACAATTGTACATAACCTGTGTCATTCGTCCTCAATTTCAGAGATATATGTCGAGACCTCTGTAGTTTACATACTAATCTAGAGAGAGTTCTGAGATCCTTCCTGAGCTCTCTTATAAGCGAACCAAGTACCTGTGTCTTACCCTTTCAAGGAAGGGGGAAAGTGACACTATATATATTATATAACATATTTAAATAGAACATAAAACGATAAAGGATCTCTCAGGACATGAGGGATAAAAGAAGCTTTAATGTTCAGTCTATGCCTGAAAAGGGAAGAGAAGATCTCCATAACCTAAAGCTCAAGTGTAGTCAATAATATTTTATGAGCAGTTGAGTATGATATTTCTTAAAATTGAATCCAGGTCGGTTGTTCAAAGTCGATTTATCTAAAAGTTCGTAGAAGTCAAACAAGCCTTTTAATTGAAATAAGTCGGTATTAGCTTATCAACTCAATGAACTTTGGATGTTGATGATTAGAAGATGTTTCACTTCTTAAGTTGAATTCTTCATGAAATTAGGTGGTTCTATCCTTGGAGTGAGGATCCTGGATCCACTCGCTGGACTTGCTGTTGCAGGCATGATCATGAAGGCTGGACTTGAAACTGGATATCAGAGGCATGTCATCCAATTGCTTAGTATTTTGAATTTGCCTTCCTGGTCATCATCTTCTTTTGATAAACTTGTGTAGAACTTAGCCTGTGTTTGGGGATGGAAATGGATGATAAACTGAATCCTTCATCTCCTCATTGTTGGTTGGGCACTTGAACAAAGAAGAATAAATCATTCATTCTTTATCCCTTTTGTATGGAGTAGTGTCTAAGGCTAAGGGTTGTTGTTGGGTGAGTGTGTGTAATGTGTCTAGTCTCTGGATCTGCTCTCAGTGAAAAGCATGTGTTTTCTTAAAAGAAAGTAGGATCAATCTCCCCTTGCACTTCAGTGGGCACTAAATTTTGGAAGTGGTTGTCCTTGAGTTGAGGATAAATTTGCACGTAATATTGATTCTAGATGTCCCAGACCCCAATTGGAGGAGAAAAGGGGGGAGGGAGGTGGTGGGGAGTGAGAGGCAGAGAGGCGAAGAGGGAGGGCGAGAGGGGAGAAGAGGAATGAATTGTAAGACGGGACTAAAAATCATACGAAATATTTTAAAATAAGAAATGTTGAAAGTTGATGGATAGAATAGTGAGGGGGGAGGGGGGGGGAGCCCGAGGTGGGGGGGGAGCGAGGCGGGATGCCCGGGGCGAGGCGGGGGGCGGGGGGGGGGGCGTGGGACGCGGGGTGGGGCTGGGGGGAGGGGAGGGGGGGGGGGCAGGGGAAGGGTGGGGGGGGTGCAGGGGCGGGGGGGGACGGGGGGGGGCGGCGGTGGGGCGGTGGAAACGGGGGGGCGGGGTGGGGGGGGCGGGGGCGGGGGGGGTGTGGGGGGCGGGGGGCTCTGGGGGGGGGGGGTGAGTGGGGGGAGGGGGGGGGGCGGGGGGGGGGGGGGGGGGGGGGGGGGGGGGGGGGGGGGGGGGGGGGGGGGTGGGGGGGGGGGGGGGGGGGGGGTGGGGGGGGGGGGGGGGGGGGGTGGGGAGGTGGGGGGGGGTGGGGGGGGGGGGGGTGGGGGGGGGGGGGGTGGGGGGGGGGGTGGGGGGGGGGGGGGGGGGGGGGTGGGGGGGGGGGGGGGGGGGGGGGGGGGGGGTGGGGTTGGGGGGGGGGGGGGGGGGGGGGGGGGGGGGGGGGGGGGGGGTGTGGTTGCCAAATGTGAAAATAGTTGTTTCAAAGATTAATGTTATCCCATCTGCTTTATTTTGGAGGTTACTGGTCTTTAACTTGACCATTGTCTCATTCCTTTTTTCATATTTTACTCATTTCTAAATTATAGTGTCTTGGAATTGGTTGATGCTGCTATTCCTTCGCATATCCTGGAGCCTTTCAAGCGCACAATTTTACAAGTTGACGGAGTTGAGGCAAGTTATTCTTCCTGCTACGAAATCGATGTTATATCTGTTCCTCGACTTCCATTCATGTAATTCTTTATCAACTTAGTTTTATGTCTTTTGATGTTGATACTGCTGTCAGCAATCCTTTGCATCTAGTTGTCACTGTGGATATTATTACCCTTAGTTTTTCTACCTAATTATGGCAGTCAGGTGCCACAAAGATCCCCCATAGTCGGAGGATGATAGAAATATGTTAAACAATAGAGTTTTCAGGGTCAAATCAACCAATATGAGATTAATGAAGCCCTTATCAAAAAGTGCACCAAATGTGTATTCCTAGCAGGAAAAACAAAAAATACTGTTCGCAGCATCTTTTGTGATCAAGCAACATTTTACCTGATTGATACTTGTGTCAATTTATATTGTTATTAGAAAGAAGCAATATTTGAGAACAAGAATCTAATCATGTGTGCTTATGAGATATTTTAGAAATATTTGTTGAAGGTTTGGTTAGAGTACTCCACTTCAATCCTTCACACACTGTTCCACATTATGCGATTGACTAAATTTGTCATCTCCTCTATCACAATATATCAAGTGATTTACTCTTCTTTCTTGTACTCTATTAAATTTTGGAAAACTTAATATTTAACACATTATCTTATTGTTTTTGTGCACTATGCACATGTTCCTCCGGCATATTTCTTTGTTGGTCGATGTTTCTGTATATCTAGGAATGGTATCAATGAATAAACATATTGTTTGACCTCTGCAGGGTTGTAGTCACCTGAGAGGAAGGAGGGCTGGTTCATATCTCTATCTTGATGTCATAGTTGAGGTAGTCTGTATGTCATGTTAAGTAGTTCATCATAGGAATATTTCCCTGTCAAGTTATTTATTCGTGAGGATGTCAGGCAGATTTAAATGCACCTCTTATATGCAGGTTGACCCCTTTTCTAGTGTAAGTGCTGCGCATGAGATTGGGGAAAACGTCAGCCGCGAAATCCAGCGATTACATCCCGAAATAGCTGAAGTCTTCATTCACATAGGTACTGTTGAGTCTACTCACATCTGCACGTGTTAATGTAGGCTTAGAATTGCTTATAGTAGTTTCACGAAATGCTAAACAAATGACAACCTTAAAATAGAAAACAGAAAACGCTATGAAAACCTGGAATGCTGAACATGGTTGGTTATTCCACTTCTTCTGGATGTTCAGTGGGGTAGTTGAGGGACCTGAAGATCAAGTTGTTACCGTAGTTTACCATCATATCGTGATCCACGGGCATATGCAATTTGACAGCAATTTCCAGGGTTAACTTTTTCTTTATTGTTGATGCTTTCCTTGCTAGCTAACATTGTTTATTCCTACTTGTAGAACCGTCAACTATACACATTCCACCCGCTGTTGTGTCTCAACAGAAAAGTGCTAACACAATGGATGCAGACATTGAAAATATAGTTTGCAACATTTTATCGACACACTTTTCTCAGGTATTTATCTCTTTATAGATTTTCGTTTTGTTCATTTTCCCAAATAGAAGTTTTAGCATTTTCAATTTTGATAATATAGTGTGCACGTAGTTTCTCTTGGATCCCTTGATGCACTTCAGTTGTCGTAAGTCACCTTCAATTGTTAGTGAGTTTCTGTTCCGTCCTGCTTGTTGACATGAGATACTTTTTATTGGCTTTCAGAAGATGATTGTTGAGCGTGTGACTCCACATCTACTGCAAGGACAGGTTTTACTTCAAGTGGAAGTTTCTATGCCTCCCGATCTCTTGATTAGGTAGAACCACTCAAAACCTAAGTTGCTCGGACTCTTCAAAAATGTTGTTGTACCCGTGTCGGATCCTTAATAAATACACTGTTTTCGGAGGATCTGACAAACCCGTCGACATTTTTTAAGAGTCCGAGCAACATAGCTAAAAAGGGTTACAGTTAACATGAAGTATCAGATGTCTCTTGTATTTGTCTCATTGATTTTACTTGGGCTACTTGTTAATTTTCTAGGGATGCGATAAAAGTTGCAGAAGAAGCAGAAAAATTAATCATAGAGGCAGCACCAAATATTGTTCATGTGTGTATCCAGCTGCGTCTAGGGCGATCCATGCCAGAGTCTTACCACAAATTGGTGAAGAGCACAAGTCAGGGACTTGTATACACTTAAAATGTGCATGTATACATCCACATCCTGTATAATCAATAAAGAAATTCCGACTAAAAAATAAATCAAAGCTACATAGAGAGTGGTGTTTGGTATGAAGGAAAACATTTTCTGGAAAATGTTTTTCCAATTTTCTCATTTTTGGTTGGGGCAAAAGTTTTGGGAAAATGTTTTCCAAATCAACTCAGTTCCTCAAAATTAGGAAAAATTGACACTTCCTCAAAAAGTAGGAAACATTTTCACAGCTCTTCTCCAATTTTAAATTTCCTTTTTTTTTGGAAAAACTTCAATTTTTAAAAAAATAAAAATATTTTCAATTTCAAAATATATTTTCACCCGACCCTGACCCCTCCGCAGCCGCCCCCCACCCCCCCCACCAGCACCCCCACCCCCTCCCCAAAAAATTAATTTTGCTTTTTAATAATGTTTTTTCAACTTTCCAATTTTTTTATTTTTAAACTCCTACCGTCCCCCCTGGCCAGCCCCCCTAACCCACCCCTACTAAGTCCTCCCACCCCAACCCCACCCTTAACCCCCAAAAATTAATTTTGGCTTTTTAAAATACTATCAACTTTCAAATTTTTATTTTTTTCAAACTCTCCTACCCCCTCCTCCTCCTCTTCCGCCGCCCCTCACTACACTACCCCCACCGACCCCACCCCAAAAAATTGTTTTTAAATTTAAAACAATTTTTCAATTGCATAATTATTTTCTACTCTAGTAAAAATAAAAAGATGCTCCTCAAAAAATTTTTTATTATATAAATTCAAACACTAAAAAAAAATGCTTTCCGAAAAATATTTTTCCTTACTACTCACCAACCAAACATGAGAATAGTCCAAATCTACTTGTTTTCTATGGAAAACATTTTCTAGAAAACATTTTCCATGGAAAAAACATTTTCCTTCATACCAAACACACCCAGAGTGTCGGTCATTCCATTCTCTATTTTATTCTCCAAAATATAGAAAATGATGAGTAAACTAGAGATGGAAGTTAACGATTTTAAGTATTTTTGAAATGATATACTTATAAAATATGGTGTGGATGTCTGCCATACTAAAAAGTTATTCTCACTAATTATCTTCATTACTTGTAGATAACATTCATCTTATGATCATCTTGCTTGGAACATTACACCTCCATAATCTCCTCCTATATTCATGGTTAGTGTTACGTTTATATTAAACCTTTTGTATGCCTTTATGTAACACCTATAAATAGAGGTATAAGACTTCATGTTTTGATATACCTGAATACTTGAAAGAATAAGAAAAACTTTCATCTCTTATTTCTTTATTTTCATTGCTTTCATCTTTTATATTTCTTATCTTATTCTGTTTTAGTTTTATACTACATTATCAACAAGATTCTCATAGTTTTTCAAATTTAGTTTCAAATTGATTTTTTTCACTCGTGATAAGGTATGTAATTACATTGAAATTTTCCATGATGAGTTTGGTAAGAGTACTCTGCATTTTATTTTTTTGGGTATATACTACTCCAAAAAGTTGAATTCGGTTTCATTTCTCCTCCAGAAAGGTAAAGGTAAGATATGTAATTTCTTTAAGTAAGTTGCTTATTTGAAAATGAGAAGTTATTGAGTTATGTGGCACATATTGATTGGATCTTATTTTTGTATCTCTTTATTTTTTATTATCTAAATATATACTTGTTGAGATATTAATATATTATTTGTACAGCAAAGCTTGTGTTGTAGTTATTTTAAATTTTGTAGTAAATTATGTTAATCTTCGTAACGATATTGAGAAGGATTGTTAAAAAAATTCAATTTATTTTAATTTGTGAGTTTTATATGGTTTCAACATGTTGTTCTAATTAATCAATTTTGTTCATTTTTCTTGTGTTTTAAGTTAAGTTCAGATTATATATATGATTTTGATATTTATTTTTTTGATAATACATTTGATTTATTAAGACATTGATTGAGGGTGAGACGGTGAAATTAAATTTCACCGCACCAAGTGGGGATAAGACATTGAGTTAAAGTTTCAGAGCGTTATGATAATAATATATATCTTGGGTTAAGTCTCATTGAGTCATGAGTTAAGGCTTCTTTATATGAATAAGACGTTGGTTCTAATGCGTCATAGTGATGATAATACGATGATTAAAGCAAAATAATGTGTTTTTGACCTAATGAAATCTGCCCATTTGATTTGATCCATTCTGTCGTGTGAAAATGGTAGTAGGGCATAATATGTCTGAAAAATGACAAGTGGTTGAATGTATGAATATTAATGTGGTAAAATGTTATGATCATTATCGTGGTAATTAAAAAGAATAATATTACGAATTCTTGAGATGGTCTTTTAAATGTGAAGGTAATTTATTATTATTAAAGTGGTCTGAAAGGTTATTGGACACATTATTTTAGATGCAATTCGATTTGAAAAAATTTATAAATCTTTCATTAAAATAAAGGAATACAATGTGGTAGTACATTTATTTTGACCTTTTAAAATGATGTTGAGGTGGGTCACATAAATTAGATACTGCCAAAGCATGACAATTAGTTTCTAATAAAATTTATGAAGCATGTGCAAATGGTTATATTCAATTTTTTGAAGAAAATATTTGTGTTTGTATGGATAAAAATATGTTCATGTATGATTGAATAAATTTTATACTCACCTTTGCAGAAGGTTTGAGAGGTTGAAAAGAAATATTTTTGACGTAAATGATCGTTTGGTCATATATTTTGATGACCACACAAATATTATGATATGTTTGATTATAAACTATTGAAGAACAAGAAAGAAATAATATTTCCTATAAAGTTTATGGTCATTACAAGAATGAATATTGTTGTGTGGCAACACAAATTTGTAATTGTTGTAAAAAGAAATAAATTTCACATGTAATAATTTTAACCATGAAGACAATAATAATTTCTTCTTGAAGGAGATGGTCACAATAAGAATGATGTTAATACATGTATGTAGCGGTACCACAAATTAGTTGAGAGTTTGTAGCGGGCTATTTGTTTATTATCCAAATGAATGAAATTGTTTCAAAATATTGGGGTTGTACTAAATCTAAAAAAAATAAGTCTTGGAGGAAATAAAAGAAAAATTATATCAAGATTATAAATTATAAGAAGATTTAATATCTTCATATTACTACAATTAAAATAGGTTATAAATATGTATAAGATTACCTATTTTTTCCTCTGTTGTATACAAATATGAATATGATGATGGAATCACAAGCAAAAGTAAATTAAAAGATTGCTAGAATAAATACCAATTGATATAATTGGTTGGTCATTTCAATTCAAATGTGATATGAAAGAATTGAAAATTCATGTGGCTATATGTTGAAAGAAATAAGAAAAAATTAAAAAATTCTATTTGTGTTGCTTGTTTTCATTATAAAATGATTATTGTACCAACTAAGATTTGAATTGTATCTCTTGAAATCATTTGGAACATACAAAATGGTAAATATGGATTCATTCACATGCTATGTTGATCGCTTACTATTAAGATTTTAGTGTATGTATGAATCCGGAGTTTAAAGGGCAGCTTCCAAGCATGATATGTTAACTATATATCCCTAATGCCCCCCGTTCCATCAATGCTACTTTCCTTACTTTGATTCCTAATATTTTGATCTAGGACTACCTCTATTTAAATCTAAAAAAAAAATTCTCATCTTCTTTACAAAATATTAACAAAAATTTTAAAACGCTGCCTAGGCAACAATTTTTTAAAAAAATTATAAATTTTTTAAATCGCTGCCTACGCAGCGATTTTATAAAATAAAATATGAAAATCGCTGCCTAGGCAGCGATTTAAAAAAAAAAAGAATTTAAAGCAGCGATTTTATTTAAAATATATAAAAAAAAAATTAAAGAAAGTGGCTTCCAACGATTTGTATTTTTATTTTAAAAAAAAATCAATTTTAAAAAATGAAATCACTTTTTCAATTTATTTTTTTTAAAAAAATGAATCGCTGCACATGCAGCATTTTCCGATTTTTTTAAAACAATTTTTAAATAAACTGGCGTTCCTAGCAAGCTTTTCCAAATATTTTTTTTTAAAAAAAGTTATTAATGGTGGGAGCGATTTAATTAATTTAATTATTATTTTTAAAATATTAAATCCGTTGTTAGTGTACCGATTTTTTTTTTTATTATTTTTAATTCGCTTTCATGGGTAGCGATATCATAAACAACAACAACAACAATTATATATATTATATATATATATATATATATTATATATATATATCTATATATTCCTAATCATTACTTCAAAAATAATTATTTCTAGAGATCCGGAGCTTAAAATGTTACAAAATATTACCAAAAATTCCAAAACGGTATAATAAAATTTTTATTATCAAAACGGCAAAATTGCTGGCAACATCTTTATTTTATTATATTGATTGAATTGTATTTCACTTGTAAATAGGTTTTTTATTGTTTATTTTGTTATAAATTGATTGAATATTCACATGCAAATAATGTAATTTTTATTTTATTATGGATTGATGATATTCAAATGCCAATAGTGTAGTTTTTGTTGTAATTATAAATGATTGAATACAATTTAGTGCACAGAGTGTCACGTTTCACTTTGTTTAAATTGATGAATTTCTAAATATTGACAGTGAATTGTATTCAATCAATTATAATAAACCAAAACTACACTAGTTGCACGTGAATTCAATCAATTCATAACAAAATAAAAATTACACGCATGTGAATATTCAATCAATTTGTAACACAAATAAATTATCATTTAATCACAATAAAATACACTATTATAACAAATAAATTCAATCAATTTATAACAAACAAAAATATCATATGTGACTTACCATTTTGCAAATTAATCACTTTTTTTAAACAAGAATTTATTATTGACACTTGAATAACGTATCTACTTTAACTTTTTACCATCTCTCTCACTCACCCTTCTTTTCATTAATTTATTATTTTCTTACTCTTAATAAATATTTTGATATATTAAATAAAAAAATTAATAAATATTTTTGTATCACAATAACTAAAATCGTTTTAAAATTGAGTATAGTAAATTATAGAGACAATTGGGCGATTTAGGTCGTAAACTTTCCTTCCACTTTCAATTCTTTCCTTTCTTGATTTTTATCTTTGAATAAAAACAAAAGAAAAAGAGAAATTGATTTCGACTATCATTGCTTTCCGCTTAAAATTTGATTTATAAGATTCATCCAACATTTTAATTTTCTTCAGGCCTGATGTTTTCTAGTATCAAAAGTAGATACAATTTTTATGGTTTTCAATTATTATAATTCTCAAAAGTATTAAACATTGATTAGCAAAAAGTTATTAGTGACTTTTGATCTTTTAGTTTCACATTCCTATAATTTAACTTGTATATCTACTTTCATTTTCATTCTCTAAATTTGTTGCATATCCACGGTGGTATATCAAAGAACAAAAATACAGTAAAAATCAATATCATTATTTTCATAAAATCATAATAAAAGAAGAAAGTTATTCAAAAAGGTGAATCATTGATCAGATAATTGTAGTCTGAATGATTTTTTGGGTCGACATATAAACTTTCCTGAATCGGATATCATCCCTTCAATGATTCATAACTAAAACAAACAATTTCAACAAATATTCAACATTATTTGGATCTAAATAAAATCCAGAAAAAAATATAAAATTTCAATCAAATTCGTAGATCTAAACCCATAATTAACCAAAAAAAAATTTGAAAAAATGAAGTAAACCATTGATCAGATAATTGTAGTCTGAATGATTTTTTAGGTCGACATATAAACTTTCCTGAATCGGATATCATCCCTTCAATGATTCATAACATAAACAACAAATTTCAACCAAAATATTCAAACATTATTTGATCTAAATAAAATCCAGAAAAAAATATAAAATTTCATCAAATCTTAGATCTAAAACACATAAATTAACCAAAAAAAATTGAAAAAATGAAGTAAACCATTGATCAGATAATTGTAGTCTGAATGATTTTTTAGGTCGACATATAAACTTTCCTGAATCGGATTTCGTCACTTCAATGGTTCAGAACAATGCAACTTTTTTAAAAAGAACAACTAGAAATCGATAAAAGAACACAAAAATTTCGAAAAAATATGAATAGGCTCAGAGGATCCATTGTTAAATGAATATCACGAAGGAGAAAATCTCCTTCAGTCAAATAGGTTAGATTTGAGCATCCATAGCCAACTGATTCATCATCACCCATTTTATTTCAAATCAGAAAAAACAACACAATACCTCGCATACACGCACAAAATTGGAGATGAAAACGAAGATGATGAACTGATTGTGTTATTGAACGGTATATATAGGTGTTTGGCTCAACAATTAGGGTTAGGGTTTAAGGCTCTGTTCCTAATTCGTTAAAAGCCTTTATTGGTCTATCTGGGCTTAGGGTAGAAAAGGCTCGTTTTGGGTTAGATAATGGGCTTGGTCCTATCTAGGGTTTGGGCCAATTTTCTCTTTAATAAGAAGCCCAAATGATAACATTTTGATTTATTTGGGCTAAAATTATGATGACGAATTTTCGGGCAATAGTCATCTACATAAAGTAGAAACTTATATAATAAGAAAAAATACTTAATACACAACTCCAATTTTTATATTCCTCTAATTTTCCGTTCCGTTTTTTTAGAGAATTACATATTTGTCTTTTTTTTTTTTAAATTTTTGTGTAAGTTTATAGATACATTACATTCTCTCTCCTATAATACACAATGACCCATTTTATGCCTATTTTTTCTTTCTTATTTCTCCATTAAAACACTACCTTTTTAAATCAGTTTTGGATTTTGAATTTCTTCCATTCAAAACACTCACCCTTTTAAATCGGTTTTTGGATTTTGAATTTTCTAATTTTCTTTCTTTTCATTAAACACTGCACCTTTTAAATCAGTTGTTTTTTATTTGAATTATTAATTTAAAATAAAGAAAATAATTTTGAAATTTTGATTCAAATTCAAAAAAATTCAAATTTCAAAATCAGACACTCTTATGTGTTAATTATCTTTACTTCTCCCGTTTTTTCTTACTCCATCAAGTTCACTCCTTTTTTCCATAAGCATCTTCCTTCTCTTAATTCTTACCCAGAAATTTATTGGTTTCCTTTTTTTATTCTTATTCCCTCATCTTTCTTTTTCTTCTTATCGTTTAATCGTCTTAAAACACAGCATCTTTTATTTTAATCCATCATCATTTTTTTTCATCTTTTCTCTCTTTTTTTTTGTTTTGTTAATTGTTTTATATTACATCATAGTAATGGATCCGTTAATAGAAGAATATTGAATTCCGACGATGAAAATTAAAAGAAAATAGGAAAAAAATCTTTGCATGACCAATGAAGACTTCGAAGGATTCAAACAAAGACGCTGGCGAACAATCAAAATCAAAGGTTGTCAAAAATACAACAAAAAACAGAAACAAAGAAGTCAGCCACATGGTGCTTGATGATACCATATAGATCAGTGTGTACAGTGTTTAGTCATTCACTGATACATGATATAGATATGTTTTTATTACCTTTTTTGCATATAGTAAATGCATTTTTTTTTTTGAAACTGATATCATGTATCATACGGTATTAGTTGTTTTCGTTGATGTACTGATAACATGTTTTTAACAATTGTTATAATATAGCAATTGACTAAATTTAATACAGGCGTCATCACTGTTACTTGATGATACATATAGAATCAGTGTGTATATTGTTTAGTCGATATTCTGATACATGTAAATTA
Source organism: Solanum habrochaites (assembly GCA_027704765.1). NCBI lineage: Eukaryota > Viridiplantae > Streptophyta > Magnoliopsida > Solanales > Solanaceae > Solanum > Solanum habrochaites. The sequence continues at coordinate 70,090,296 of JAKWJA010002497.1, read as the reverse complement.
GAATATGTTACCATGTTTATATGTTTTAGTTAATTCACTGATACATTATTAGACTGTATCACATGTTTTTCATGTAATAATGGAATTTCTGAAAACTGAATTCCATGTATCATAAGTAATTAGTTGGTTTATTGTATTATTTAATTTTAAATATCCATTATAATTTGCTTTTTTATTTTCAAATTTGCAGCCACTAAGTACAAGATTAAAAAGATACCAAATAATTTGTGTTTTTTTTTTTCAAAATTTTGAAATTAAATACCAATTAATGCTGCTTTATGCTGATAATGAGATGTTACCCGTAAATTTAGCTGTTTATTAACAACACTAACTGTACCATTTTTCCCCTTTTTTTTCTCAACCGGTTTAAAATTACCATGTCTCATTACCATGTATCACCTGAGTTTAAAGTATCACGACTACAAATTTAAAGGATTTTTTGTAAATACTAATTTTTCGGGACGGAATGTCATTATTGAATACACTATGGGATTCCTTAAATTTTTAACTATAACCTAATACTATTTTAAGAAATTATTACCATGTATAGTACTAACTTTTTTTCACTTGATACTTGAAATACCTTGATAATACAGTTTTAATATATATTCCAAAGAACAATTTTATATTCCCATATAATAACATGTTTTATTGATGATTAATGCATTTATCACACATTTTAAATTCACTTATAATACCCTGTATCAATTTCCTTTACAAATAAGCGAAAATTTTTTTAAAAACGGTTATAATGCATATTTATCGCATATATAATTCACTTTTAATACATATTGCAGATCTAACATAGTGTTGCTATAAACGGTAATGTATAAAAAGTATCGTTAAAATCATATCAATGCAAGTAATTGTTCATACAATAAACTTAGTCATGATCTATAATTATAAATTGCATATTCACGGGTTGAGTTAAAAGGTGTCTCCTTTGTATAATTTTTGGGTTTGTATAATATGTTGGTGAGTTTGTACAATTCATGAGTATGTTTGTATAATTGAGTTGTTTTTGTATAAATTCAAAATGACGAATTTATATTGACACAAACATCTGAACTTTAAGCAGTTATACAAATAATATTATACGAAATAACAAAATTAAACAAATTATATTATATTGATTTGGAAATTTATATAAACGAAAACCGTTCAGTCCCAACATAATTATCACTAAATATTCGTTACAAATGCAACTAATTAACTAATATATATATTATATTAATCAGGTAATATGTTGTGGTTAAACGATTTGCCGCATCTGCACTGTTTCAATTAAAAATATTGTTTTTTACAGTTATTTGCTGCACAAACAAATTATTAAATTCAACCCAATTTCAAATTTATAAAAATTATGTCTAATTTAGATTTTAACAAAAATTGTAATATCCTCCATTTAATTAGATCATTTATTTATAAAAAAACTCTCACTAAAATTTGATACGGGTTAATTATTGCACCCACATCACGCTAATAAAATTCTCCGAGCACAATAGATTTGGGTTCGGAACAAAAATTGATATTTGAGGATTAAAGGTTAGTTTTCTTAACTTTAGAGGAAATATAATTAGCAACAAAAAACCATGTGTGAGTGAATTATCTAGATAATAAATTCTTGTTTAAAAAAAGTGATTAATTTGCAAAATGTTAGAAATAATTCACCAAATGTATTTACTTATCATATATTTTAATTAAATGTTCCAGAAAATAAAAAATGTGTAGAAGTTCAATCAATATTAATTGTTGACCCTCCATTGATTTATCGACAATTGAATACTTCTTTAACTTTTTACCATCTCTCTCCCACTCACCCTTCTTTCATTCATTTATTATTTTCTTACTCTTAATAAACATTTTGATATATTAACATTTTGATATATTATTTTCTTACTCTTAATAAACATTTTAATATATTAAATTAAAAAATTAAAAAATATTTTTGTATCACAATAACTAAAATCGTTTTAAAATTGTGTATAGTAAATACAAGAGACGAAGGTGGGCGATTTAGGGTATGTAAACTTTCCTCTTTAAATTCTTTCCTTTCTTGATTTTTATCTTTGAATAAAAACAAGGGATGCCCAATAATTTTTTACACCTTTTTAGTCTACGTGATCACTATCGTAGGCTAGAAAGAGTATAACTGTGTCTCTGAAATTTCAGGCATAGGTTTAGGGAATATTCGACATTTTCCCAAAAAATAAAAGAAAAAGAGAAATTGATTTCAACTATCATTGCTCTCAGCTAAAAATTTGAATTATAAGATTTATCCGAACATTTTAATTTTCGTTAGGCCTGATATTCATTTTCTAATATCAAAATCATATTTAACATTGATTAGCAAAAAGTTATTAGTCCTGTTATGACTTTTGATCTTTTGATTTTTCACATTCATATAATTTAATTTGTATCTGCAAGTTGAACCATGTTTGGTATGTACTTCCATTTTCATTCTAAATTTGTTGCATATCCATGGTATATCAAAGAGCAAAAATGCAGTAATAATCAATATTATTATTTTCATAAAAATCATAATAAAAGAAGCAAACAAAGTTATTAAAAAAAAGGTGAAGCATTGATCAGATAATTGTAGTCTGAATGATTTTTTGGGTCGACATATAAACTTTCCTGAATCGGATATCATCCCTTCAATGATTCATAACATAAACAATAAATTTTAACCAAAATATTCAAACATTATTTGATCTAAATAAAATCCGGAAAAAATTATAAAATTTCATCAAATCTTAGATCTAAAACACATAAATTGACCAAAAAGAATTGAAAAAATGAGTAACCATTGATTCATATATTGTAGTCTGAATGATTTTTTAGTCGACTAATCACTTTCCTTAATCGATTTCCGTTTCGTCCCACCTTCATGGTTCGAACAAGCGCTTTTTTTTTAAAAAAACAACTAAAAATCGATAAAAGAACACAAAAATTTCGAAAAAATATGAATAGGCTCAGAAGGATCCATTGGTTAAATGTATAATCACAGAAGGAGAAAATCTCCTTTCAGCAAATAGGTAGATTTTGAGCATCATAGCCTACTGATTCACACATTTCATTTCAAAATCAGAAAAAAAAATCACAAATACCTCAGCATAAACGCACAAAATTGGAGATGAAAACGAAGATGATGAACTGCTTGTGTTATTGAACGGTATATATAGGTGTTTGGCTCAACAATTAGGGTTAGGGTTTAAGGCTCTGTTCCTAATTCGTTAAAAGCCTTTATTGGTCTATGTGGGCTTAGGGTAGAAAAGGCTCGTTTTGGGTTAGATAATGGGCTTGGCCTATCTAGGGTTTGGGCCAATTTTCTCTTTAAATAAGAAGCCCAAATGATAAGCAATTTTGAGTTTTGGGCTAAAATTATGAGGAATTTTCGCAAATAGTCACTACAATAAAGGGAAACTTATATAAATATATTATGTTAAGAAAATATTTATCATGTATAGTAATAACATTTTTTTTTTCATTGATCACTTTTAATACATTGATAATACAATTTTAATATATATTACAAAGAACAATTTATTATTCACATATAATACAAGTTTTATTAATGATTAATGCATTTATCACAAATTTTAATACACTTATAATACAATATATCAATTTCTTGCAAAATAAGCATAAAATATTTTTTAAAACGGTTATAATGCATATTTATCGCATATATAATTCACTTTTAATACATATTGCAGAACGAACATAGAATAATAAATTAGTAATTATTTATTTAAAGATATATCAAGTAATTGGTTCATGACAATAAAACTTAGTCCATGATCTAATAGTTTATACATTGCATAATTTACGGGTTAGTTTAAAAGGTGTCTCCTGTGTATATTTTTTGGGTTTTATCTATTTGTGGTGAGTTTGTACATTTTCTGGATATGTGTTGTATAATTAGTTGGTTTTGTACAAATTCGAAATGACGAATTTATATTAACACAAACATCTGAACTTTAAACGGTTATACAAATTATATTATTTGAAATAACAAAAATTAAACAAATTATATCATACCGATTTGGAATCATATAAACTGAAAACCTCAACCCACGTAATTATCACTAAATGTTTGTTACAAATGATAACTAATTATCTAGTATATATATTATATTTAATCAGGTAATTTCCTCCTTTTTAATCCCTTTGACTTTGCTTGGACTCTCAGAAGTCATATTCCTAATATTTAACAGTTATATTTCAAGGTTTATTTGCTAAGATTCTCAGTTTCACCTTAGAATTGCTATCATGAGAAATCACTATATTTAAGGCAAGAGAAGGAGTAGGGTCGGATATAAAATATCAAAAATTAAATTATGGAACAAACTGAATTTTTTAATAATTTGATATTTTGGCAATTTGATATTTAATATGATATTCGGGAGTAAAATTTTAGAATTATTGTATTTAGATTTGATTTTCAGTTTGGATGAGACATTAAAATCATTTGGTGTTCAATATTTTCTGACTACCAAATTATTTACTTAATGAAGGTCATATATCGGCATGTTCATAACTAATTAGTATAAGTTCAAAGAGAAAGTTAAATGCTAAACATGAATAACCTAAATGCATAAGCTTTATTTTAGTTATGCCAGTTTAATTTTCTTAATGTCTTCTTAATTTTTGATCTTCTATTTATATCATGCAATTACATAAAAAAAAGAAAGTAATTAGAGCAATAATATTAATTTTATAATAAAATCGGCTACAAATTTAATATGGTATTATTAAATATCATATTAAATTAAAATTTATTTCACTTATTATCGAATCACCGAACCAAAATTTAAAAATTAGATATTTAATATCTATTTTTAATTATCAATTACCGAAATACTGAATTATCAAAATTTTGAAATCTCCAACCAAATATCAGGTACCCACCCCTAAGCATGAGGGTTTAGGTTAATTGTTTTTTTTAAGGTTGTATTGTCACACCTTAATACCATTTCGTTACTGTTTTTAAGGAAATATATTTACTATTTTTAAGTGGGGCATATTGTTGTGTTTTAAAGTAACATATTGTATGATATAAATTGCTACTAAGGCAAGAAGAAATAAATTCATGTGCATCAATCAAAGAAATAGATAGGACTGTCAGTTGAAATTTGCACTGTTGGAAAATTAAAAAAATCGGATTAAATTGAACTAATTTATTTTTTCAATTTTTTAGTTTAGTTTTGATATTATTTTTTATAAAAAGTTTGATTTTTTTGTTTGATGTTTAGTGTAAGGGTGTTGAAATTTCGGTATATCAGAGAATCAAATTTTTATTATTTCATGATGAGACACATCATCACTTAACATGATTTTATGTTTTTAAGCGTCTTATACTTAGATTTTGTCCTCAATTTATTTTTCTTTCGCATATAAACTGTTTTAAAGACACCAAATCAAACCAAATCAATGTTGAACAAATTAAATCAAATCAAATCATTTCTATTCGATATTCTATGCACACTTTTTCAAAAAAAACAAAAATCGAAAAACTGAACGCCAACCTTTACTCGAGGGTGTAGTCTACTGGTCACAATTTATTTCTAACAAATAGACTTAATTTAAAAGATAATTAAGCAACTTTTAGAGTTCATCACGAAACAATTAGTTTTTTTGTTGACAAAAAGAATTAAATTACAATTTCAATTAGATTATTCAATACACAATATAACTATACATAGTTGCCAGTAAATGTCATATTTGACTCTTCTCCGTTATCCTTTTCCTCTATTTTATCAAATACACGTCTAGATAAGAGACATGCGTTTTAAAATTTTAAAAGTCAAAATTAAATCACAGTAACAAATATCATAATCACACTTAAATCAATCAATTTTAGAAAGCTAATCTTCCCTACAAATTTTGATATTAATCAATATCATTAATTTCATGTGCAAATAACGAAAGAAATGGCAATTAGGGAAGGAATTTGTGCTAATTAACCTCCATGAGAGTCTCTAATTAGTATTGAAGTAACTTAATTATTATTGTTCAACCCTCAACCAAGGACCATGTCAATCTAGCCAATTGTGAACATAAATAGATGAATCACAAGGTTAATTATTCAAAACCATATTCCACAAATTAAACTTATAAATTATTAGATGACTCGATACAATTATCACTAGTAAGAAAACACAAATTTCTTTTTTGTAAATTAAAAACAAGAGTAAAAAAAGAATTTGAAAATCAAGTATTATGTATAGAGGTGGACCTATTTCGAGCCAACCTGAATCCAAATAGAAATTCAAACTTTTTGGATATATCTGATTTGAATTTTTGAATTATGAATTGAATTGTCCCAACTGTCACCTCTACTTGATAGTTATCCTTTATGCTCCAGACTCTGTTAAGGACCATAAAATCTTCCAAGGAGACTTTCTTCATTCTTGTTCCCAATATCAACCTTATTTTGGTTAGCTTTTTCACCTTCTAACTCTCTATACCTATGCAAATACCTCTTCAATGGCTCAACATAATCATCAAACCCTAAATTTCCCATAGCCCAACAAATATCATCTCCGTTCAACGTCTTCCTCTTCTCCTTGTGACATTTCTCCGATGCTTCACTAGTAACAAAGCTTATGAACTCAGACACACATTCTTGCATTGTTTCTTTCCCCTCTTTTGAAATCTTCGCGTTTTGAGGAAGAATATGCTTCATGATTCGTCCCACGTTAGCTATTGGCAAAAACTTATCGTGCTCCTTAAACCCTCCTTCTTCACTCGAGTCAAATGACCCTAATATATTGTTGGTATCAACCATTTTGGGAAACCTAAAAACTCGATCTTGATGATCTCTCAACAATTGTTTACACCCTCTTTATTATAAGCAGAAGTTCGTCTGTATTACGCTAACTTATAATTAATCAAGTGTCAATATTCTATCTTAATATCGTCAGAGATTCTACAATATATAAAAGTATTCAGTATTAGTGTGGGGACATAATGTCAAACAAAATTTGTATATAGATAGTACAAAGTTAGGTCATATTTTATTAAAAGCACTTTGCTTTAATGAATTATGGATCAAATGGTCCCCTTCCTTCTCCCTTGCTACTAGTTAATGTTTAATCCTTTTCACAAGCTTTAGTTACCACTTACCACATGTCTTAAACAATGCTTCATTTGCTCTTTATAATTATGGACTATATATTACTAGTACAACCAAGTGTAATCAATTGTTGAGGGAATAAAAAGATCATCCAACTAGTGTGATATTATATTAAACAAATATGTCTTAAACAATGCTTGAAAGTTGAAAATATTGAAATTTGTGGACTAACTATATATATATATATATATAATGTACCTGTTTTTTTTTTGTGTTTTTTTTTACCATAAAGTTAACTACAAGACAACACCTAAAAAGAGCCGTTTGAACATAAATATGAGTCCTACTTGTTGGAGATAATGTTAATCCAATCTTTAGTTCGACGTTTAAGATAATGAAATTATCATTCTATTTATTGCTCGTAAAATAATACTGGACAAGTAAAAATAGACGAAGAGACATATTATAGGTAACTTCAAAGTTGCTTAATTGTTGAAATCATATTATACATTTATGTCTTCTTTGTCCCTTTCAGAAGTAATAGGGTATCTCATATATATCTGCATATATATGTATATATCTGCATATATATGAACCAATTTTCTATTTCCTTGATGAAACTAGCTCAAAAATGCGCAATGACCAACCATCAAGTCCGACATTAAAATTGACACTTTTTAAATTCTAAACACTAAAATAGACCCTCTTTAAAAACACATATCGAAACGGACAGTTTGTACATTTATGTGCGAACTAACCTCTATCTCCGTTAACTCTCAATTCATCCAAAATAATACTATACCAACTTTAAATGTAATTCACTCATAAGCAATTCCTCTTATTTCTTTCCTTTGTGAATTTATATCTCTTTCTTCTTCACGTGAACTATATCTCTTTCTTCCTCAGGTGAACTATATCTCTTTCTTCCTGGCTTAAATCATATATCTTTCTTTCTCATGTGAATTATATCTATTTCTTTAACAATAAATATGAGTTATTTATACCCTAAGCCTCATATGATTTCACATAAAAAATGATTTTTAGTGACAATTAATTAACGTTAATAACTTAATTGATGCTAAATATGTATTTTTAGCGGCAATTATCACTCTTTGTATATGTCCTAAAGTCTTTAGTGACACTAAATCTATTGACACTTAACTAATGCCAATAAAAACTTTATTACTATTTATTTAATGTGCTTATCTATTGCCGTTAAAAATTATTTTGTTATTGTGTTTCAAAAGTGAATAGTGACAATGCTACATATGTTTTGGTGGGATAACTGGTCTAGCCTTGTCCCTCTAGTCCTATTATATTAGATTTTTGCCTATGATAATATTCAAATCAAAACAAATCGAAACAGATAATAATAAAATCGATAAATTGATACAAGTATAATCCAATGTGGGTTGATGTTTTTTTCTTGGAAAAAGTAGTCAATCAAGAACCATGACCAATTAACCAAAAGGTTAAACCAATGTACAATTCACAATAAGGGTAGTCCACGAGACACACTAATTTAATTTGATTCCTTACCTGTAATTAACTTAAATCTGAACCAATAATTTGTGTCTTATTTTCATTAATTTATACAATCTTTGCCTGCCACATACATCAACTTTGTCGTACATTTATCTTCCACTAAATTTATTTATTCATATATGCCTAAAATAAAGCAAGATTCATATCCTCGTATGTAGTGTCCCAGAGTTTGTGGAATATTGGACGACGACAATTCTGCACTATAAAATAGTCTCAGGTTTAATTTAGAGAAAAATGTTTGAAATATATTTAAATTTTGATTGAAATTATGGTATAATTTCAAATTTTGAGCAAAATCTATTTTAATAGTGTATTTTAAAGAGGTATAACTGTTTAACTTGACAATTTATTATTTATAATGAGACTATATTTATGATGTCTACGTGGATATCTATATTTAAAATATACTATTAAATAGTGCAGGTGCCAGGGGCGGAGCTACAAAGGGTCAAGTGGGTTCATATGGTTGAAAAATAACACTATATATATATATATTTGATCAGTTTCTAAAATTTTATAAAATTTTACAAGTATATATTAACTTTTGACTCCACTAACACAAGTGTGACCGTTGGCTGAGTGGTGAAGAGGGTTCAATTTTCCTGAGTTTGAATTCCTGTTATCACATTTTAGTTTTATTTTTTATATCTTGAACCTACTTCGTGAAAATCCTGGGTTTGCCACTAGCAAGTGTAATAGGTCCTGCCGAGAATTGTCATAGCAAATTTCGTTCAAAGTTCAAATATATTTCGAACTCTTATCCTCTTTACCAAATAGTACTTTTATTTATGTAACAAAAATATGACCTAGCTAGTTTTGTACCACTACCACCTATACAAATTTGCCTAATTGTCATTGTGTTTTCACAATTATTCTGAATAACATATATATATACATCACTATAGTATGATGAACTTGTAACTACCATAAGTTAGTTTAATACATACAAATTTGAGCTTATTAAGGAGCAAGATAGGAATTAGTAGGTCCTTATCCAACAATTTAGGGTTTCAACTTTCAACTCATGATGATTGTATTTTCTAATTCAACTTTCAACTAATTGTGGATAGGTATGAACATTAACAAGAAGGAATTAGGGAGAGGGGGAGGGGACCATTTGATCCATAATTCACTAAAGCAGAGTGCTTTAAATAAAGGCTAATATATACTTTTATAAAACAAAAAAAAAATGACCTAACTTTGTACTATCAATTAAATTTTGCCTAATGACATCGTCTCTCCACACTAATACAAAATACTTTATATATATATATATATATTAGAATCTCTGATGATATATCAAAATATAATATTAACACTTTGTGTAATTATAAGAAATACAGACGAACTTGTGCTTATAATAAAAAAGCAAATATTGGTTGAAAGATCAGGTTCGAGTTTTTTTAGGATTTCTCAAAATGATTGATCATAATAACATCTAACATATTAGATAGAGAAGGCCCTAACTCAAGTGAACAAATGAGAAGATGAACCTCCCAAATGTCAACCATAATTTCCAATTGGTACGTCTTGCCTTACTTATAAGCTTGGATTTTCATCGACTTCTTTTAATTTTTAAGAAAAAGGTCTACTTTAATTTGCTAATAATTAAGAATTATTCTAGTGTATAAGAATGCTCACTGTGCGCTGGTGATTATTGTACCTTTGATTAGAGAATTTTTTTTTTTTAAAATGCAACTAAGCCCTAAAAAGAAGAAGCAAATAACACAAATTTCACCTTATTACGTGTTTTTACTTTACTTTAATTTTTAAAATTATTTTTCTTGCAATATATACTTGGTCAAATACATGCATCGGGCACATTGAGATATATGTATTTTAGATACATGCAAGCCATATTATGTATAATTTATTCAAGATACACTGTATCTAAACGTGATTTGCATGTATCTAAGATCGTTGACTCTTTCTCTCGCCTCTCTATTATTTCTCTCCCCTGTCTCACTCTCTCATGTGCCTATCTCCTTGTGTATCGATATTTCAAAATGTATATATTTGTAAAAAAAAAGAACATATATCTGATTTGAAGTGTGTTATAAAATTATTAATCAGTAATGCAGTACATATGTAATTATTTGAAACAACAAAATAAATTAGTATATATGTTTAGAATCACATCTTGAGTAGCTTCTCTTAAGAGTGTTGAATACTGCAATTGCCTGTTCAATTAGTAATATCTTGGTGTGTTATAACTTACGCGTTTATCTAAAATAACATCTGTACCTCATACAGATATAGAAATAAGATATGCATACATTATATTCTCCCCAGATCGCACTTATGAAATTATATTACGTACGTTATTGTTTTTTACTAAGCGTCTTCACTATTGAATTTCTGATCAAACAGTCACTCTAAGTTAATGAAATTATGAAATAAAATTACTTTACTTTGTTTTATATTAACAAAGTCACTCAATTTAATATCTTATAAAAATACCAGTGGTCTAGTATTAACTATTTTTGGTTTGAGAATTAAAATCGGCCAAATTTTTTCATTGACATTTTAAATTTTAATTTATATTCCATAGTTTACATGAAAATTGTCAATTGTAGCAGATATTTTGTTGAGAAATACACAAATAAATATTATGTACCTCATCATCACCAAGCTTGTTGTCCATTTTTATCAAAATATCGATTAAATACTATATCAATATAAAACAAAGCAAGATAACTTTATTTTGTAATTTCCTTAACTTGAGTGATCATTCCATAAAAAAATTATTCAATAATTCATGTAAACCGATCCACCTATATATTAGAACTTTCTTTTTAGGAAGACGTACATCATTTTTGAGGATTAAATGGTCCATTAAGTATCTAATTAGAAAAATATCAGTTTTAGTATCTCAAAAGGGAAAAAATTGAAATAATTCAAGAGGGGCAATGTAAATTACAACATATAAGGATCCATATAGGATTGGGCCTGCACGAAATTATGATTTTGGATCCATGGCCCAATCGCTTGTGCTAGGTTCTAGTGGGCCGAAGTGTATATATTCAATTTTAAAATCACAATTCAATCGTATTTATAGTAGGTAAAAATCTACAAATCTATTCTTTTAAAAAACTTCAGATATGAATGTCTAAAGCTAAGTAAGTGACAAAGAATTAGACACCACATGTCTGAAGTTGCTCCAAAGTAGATAGACAAGGAAAATTTTTAGAAAGACGTGCACAAGATAAAAGATAAATGATGTATCTAAATAAAAGGCCTCATAAAATTTATACATTTTTAATGGTTGCAAAGTTAATTCATAAAGGGAAAAGGCTTAAATATGGTCAATCGAATTCGAACATTTAGAAACGATTTTTCATGTCATTAGTTTACAAGTTTGTCATTTATGTCATTATCGTAAATATTTGCTCATCTATGTCTACCTTTTACAGGTGGTTTGCAACCATTTTTGGCACGTGATCAATTTTATAATTCGCCCCGTCATCAATTTTTTAATAAAACTAATAATTTTTAAAAAAATGACTTAATATGTTTTTTTTCTTTTTTTATTAAATAAATTGATGATGTGGCCGAAGTATAATTGGTCATGTCATCAATTTTTCCAATAAAAATATCAAAGTTCTGAATAAAAATTAAAATTTTTTAATTAAAAAATTGATAACGTGACCGAATTATAATTAGGCACGTGTCAAAAATGATTTTGCAAAAACCACCGTGAAATATAATGGCATGAATGAGTCTTTTCTTTAACGATAATAACATAAATGAATCAAACTTTTAACTGATGACATATATAAGCCTTTTCTGAAAGTTCAATGGCATATTTGAGCTTTTTTCCATTCATAAAATATGATTTTTTATTCTCCTGTGTATGATCAATTAGTGACTTACTCATTTAATGACTCAATTTATTTTAGTTTGTTCTAATTCATGAGTTTATCTAAGAGTTGAGCTTATTTGATCTAATATGTAATCCAAATTAACTTATTCATGAAAAGACTTGTATATATCTCTATATATATATATATATATAAATATACTATAAAAAGCAGAATTGGAATACCATACCATCTTTCCAACAATAGCTCAATTACTCGGCCTTGTCCTTACATAGTTTTTTCGGGACAACCTTACATAAATTCATTAGTTTGGGAACTAATTATTTATATACATTTTAGTTTGTAATATTACATATCTTATCAGATTTTGATGCCTCCAAATACATTATACATATATCTTGAACACATGAAGTCAAATTTAAGTGTAATTTGTTCTAGATATATATTATATTCAAGTCGATTCACATGTATCAAAGATACATAACAAATCTCGTTTGCCTCCCTCACCTCTCTCCCATCTCGCTGGCCACTCTCCCATGTATATGGTATCACAAATTGTTAACCATAGTGTGAGGTTAAACAAGCTACCATGGTTAGTTAAGTTTACTATTCTGTTAGAAGTAGTTAACAAGTTGTTATGTAACCACTTTTGTACTCAGTCTATAAATACAACTCTACTATACTTATTCTGTTTTTAACAGAGAAATAATGAATACAATTGCTCTCTTCTAGAATTCTCTCAATCTTTCTTCTTCCTTCTTCTTTCTTTAATATCAAGCTCCATTCATGGAGTCATCATGGTATCAGAGCCTCGTCTAGGTTTTAGGCGAAGAAGTATAAGCCCGTAGATAGTGTAATAAGAAAGTCAAGTTTTTGTTGATTCGATTCAGAAGTAACACGTTATAAAACAAGCATCTGAAATCCATGGGAGATACAAACATTTGAAACAACGGCAATTTAGATTTGCACACACAAATATGCTGTTCAACCAGCTATTATGTCATAGCTACTCTAGATCACAATCATCCATTGTATATTCAACCAAATGATACTCCAGGTAGCTCCCTAGTCTCTCTTCAGCTTACTAGTTCAGAAAATTGTGTAATCTGGAGTAGATCTATGCGAATAGGTCTTATAGGCAAAAACAAATTAGGTTTCATTGATGGAAGGTTTCCTAAGTCTAAATTTGCACATGAACTGTTTGATATCTGGGAGAAGTGCAATGCTGTTGTACTTTCATTGATAATGAATGTTGTTAGACCAGGTTTATTGACCAGTGTAGTCTATTATGGTGATGCTCATAGAGTATGGTATGATCTAAAGGAGAGATTTGATAAAATTACTAGTGCATATGTGTTTCAATTACATAAGGAGATACACAGTTTAACTCAAGGAACTATGATAGTAACAGACTACTACACTATTCTAAAAGGTTTATGGAATGAGTATGACTGTATCATGCTCTGTCCAAGGTGTTCATGTGCTGAGTCTAAGAAGTTTAAGGAGCATTGTGAATATCAACAACTTCTAGAGTTTGTAATGGGGTTAAATGAAACCCTACAGCCAGAGGTCAAATTCTAATGCAAACTCCAACTCCAAATCTAAATAAAGCTTTCTCCCTCATCATGGCTCATGAGAGTCAAAGGAACTTGACACATATTAGTAGTGATGATTTATAACCAAATATTATGGAAAGTTCTGCTTTACTGAGTCAGAAAGGAGGTAATGGACCTATTATGAGTGCTAACTTTGGACATCAACTGGGAGGAGGTGGTAGAGGTGGTCAGTATGATAATCAGTACAATCCATAGAAACCTCAAAGATCAGTTGTGTTGTGCGAAGTATGTGGGTTCAGAGGACACATTAAGAAACAATGTTTCAAGGTTGAAGGTTATCCAGTTGGATGGAGATCCAAGAGAAAAACTGGAGGCTCAAATTCCTATGCTAACAATGCTGAAGTTACTCAAAGTGCAGGTCCTCAAAACACTGGAAGGAGTACTGGAGCTAATGTTCCGCACAGGTCACCTGCACTGTCTTCACACAGATTCAATACAAAAATCCCTGATTTGCTGACTAAAGGAGTGAAACTGGGTTGGAGATCAGTCAACAAATGGAGAGCAGGGGCTGCTCAGGAGCTGTACAAGTAGAATCTTTCGGATTAGTTGTCAAATTATTATAGTAAAAAAATGGATAATTGATACAGGAGCAACGATCATTACATCTAACATTTCTAAACACTTAAAAATTCCCAAAATTCCCCTTACGGAGAGAGGCATGTTCATCTTTCCAACAGAAATGTATTTTTAGTCCTCACAATTTGGAACCTCAATGCTTGGTGACAACCTTGATTTTTAACGCAAACTAAGTCATCATATAAAATATTTTACCAAAGTATACATTTTCTAAAATTTTACAAACTAGTATAAACTTATTCACGGTAACGTTTATCGGTATTTTTTATTTTTAAAAACAACAGCAGTAGATTGATATACGTTACTGGGTGAGTAACGTTTTGCTTTAAAACGTTATGTGCAGTACCCCCCCCCCCCCGAAAAAAAGAAAGTTTTTACTCCTAAACTTAACAGTGATTACGTTTTAAGAGTAAAACGTTACAAAGTGAGTACGTATATCAATCTGACTCCATCAACTTTAAAATAAAATATATCTTCAAACGTTACTGTGGAATACGTTTATACTAGTTTTGTAAATTTTTAGAAAAATATATTATTTTAATGACTGACTTTATATGACTTTAGTTTGTTAAAACCTCTCAACCTCTAGACAATGTCCTATAATGTACCGCCTACATTGCAATTTGTTATCTATATCACAACTAACAAAAGCTCTTAATTCTGGCAATATTCTTTCCTGATTTTGTGTTCTACAGGGTCTCCACTGGACAGGTCAAGGGGATTGGTAAAGAGGAGTGGTCTTATATTCTCAAAGAAAGATGTCAGTATCAGTCTATCCAATCTCATCCATCAACTGAGCATGGTCATGTAGTTCCAGCCTGAGTCCAATTTCTTTGTGCATAGGAGGCGGTTAGACATGCTCCTCTAGTGTATTAAGAAGATGTCCTAATCCTGTTAGTTTGAGGTGTAATGTCATATACTTTTATTGTGTGTCCCACTTGCCAAACAAACTAAATTTCCTATTCTTGTAAGCATCCTATGTCCCAGTCTTTTTTGTTTGCACTAGTACATTGTGATATTTTGGGGGGGGGCCCTATATGGTACCCACTCATAATGGAATGATTTACTTTGTGACTATCGGGATGAGTGATTTCCAAGTGTCACCTGGTGGTTTCTTGTTGCCGGGGTGCGAAATCTGATACTTTAGTACTTCTAAAGAATTTCTTCACTCAAGTGAATAATTTATTTTCCACAAGTGTCAAAACATTCAGAA